>VDFB02271358.1:268085274-268098053 GCA_007258455.2 Sequoia sempervirens
TATGACAAAAATGATTGTTTTGACAAGGGACTATGATAGAGCATCTTTGACCAAGTGGTGCATAAATAGTTTATTTCAAACTATTTATTTAAAAATGGAGGAAAATGACAAGTAGGGATAAATAATTTATTCAAATTATTTATTTAGAGGAAAATGAAAATGGGCATTTAATGATTATTCAACCATTTAGTTAAATAAGAGGGAAAATGGAAATAGATTCATTACATAATTAACTTAGATTAATTATTTAATAAGAAAAGATGACAAGGGAATAGTTAAATAATTAACCATAGAAGAATTAAAAGACCGTGAATAGTTAAATAATTAATGGTAATTATTTAACTATAGATGAAAGGTGATAAAATAATTAAATAAATAATAATTTATTTAACTATTGAAGAAGGGGGGAAATTAGTGACAGAATTAAATAATCTTAATTGATAAGGATAAAAATGAGAAGGTGAATTAATTAAATAATTAAAATTATTTAATTAATAGAGGAATATGATCAATCATAATTGAATAATTAAAATTATTCAATTATCGAAGGACGAAGACAAAGAAAAAAATGACACTTGCAGACTTAGGACATTTTTCAGTGTCTACATTTTGCCCCTCTTTGACATAATGCAGTTCATCACATTGTGTCAAAGAAATTTAATTCAAAAATATGCCCCAATGAAAGGAGGGTGAGGAAAGATAACTAGGAGGGTTGTGGTATGCCCCCTTGAGAGGACAGGTGGGTTCAAAGAAAATGAATGTGCTCTCAAAATGGATGATAAGACTAGAGGATGAAGGATAGAAGAAATGTTAGCATGGAAGGGGATGTATGCTAGTGTGAAAGAGAAAGGAGGATGAAGATGGAAAGTTAGACGATAAATGATAAGGGAACCAACTTTCATGCTTACATTTTTATATTTATCATCATTGGGCATCAAAATGTCACAAATGGACCACAAACACCATGGTATGACATAGACCAAGGTGTGCAAGGTGACCATTTGGGAGAGACAAGTAGTCAAAAGACAAAGTCAATAGACAAAAAATGCCTTGGCTCATACTAAGGACCCAATTATCCCAGTCTTTTTGCCAAAACAAACCACAAACAACAAACAAAGAAAAGAGGCCATGATCTATCATTGTCCCTCTAAATCCATTGATAGGACATCCTCGAGGAGACTAGTAACATGACCCAAAATCAATCAAGATAATAAGAAAATTTCAACCCAACAAAGTGTTTGTCATGATAGTGCTTGCCAATGATAATGATGAGATTGTTTGTTTGACCAAGATGACTGAAGATTGATTGATAAGTTGACCAAGATTGATTGATAATTGACAAAGGTTGAAAAATTGATATGATTGATTGCTCCTAGATTCAGGAAGGAAACACCCTAATCAAGGAAAGATTGATTGACAAGATTGACAAGATTGGTTGATTTGATAAGGATTGATTGATAAAGTTGACAAGATTTGATTGATAATGATTGTGCCTAACCTCAGGAAGGACACATCCTGACTAAGGAAAGATTGATTTACAAGGTTGATAATATCAATTGATTATTTGAAAAAGATTGATTGATATTACCAAGCGATGTGATGATACCCAACTATAGGAAGGACACATTCTGTTTAAGGCAAATGACACATTTGATAAAGTTGACCAATTGATAAATGTTGACAAGGCACCTAACTGGAGGAAAGACACATCTTGCTTAACGTAAATGGTCAAATTAACAAAGTCTAATCTCAGAAAGGACACGTCCTAATAAAAGACAAAAGATAAACCTGAATGAGACAAATGACGAGATGCCCTATTCTGATTGAATGACAAGATCAATTGATTGATGATAGGATGCTTGATTGATGAAATATTTTGTTGGTTATGTTTGTTTGTTGTTTCATGATTTGGTTTGAATGATGAATGTTCTCAGCCCAAGGACCTGACCAAAGCCTACAAACCCTAAGGGACTTGACCTATGGGGCCTCAGGGGCTCATTGACAGAGGGCCTTGCCTACGTAGCAATACGCAGAGACCTTGTAGTTCGACACGACTTGACTTTTCCTAATTTGACAAAAGAAAAAGTCATGATTTTATCTGGACAACCTAAAAGGACTGACCTAATGCCTCAGGGGCTCATTTAAGATAAGTCTTTCCTACATAGAAAATGTGTAGAGGCAATTTAGTTCAACCCTACTAACACAAACTGACTCAGACTCAGACATAGACTTAGACTCTATTTTTGGAATTTTTGAAGTTTTCTACTATTTTTTTGGATTTTTTTAGGACATTTTATGATTTTTGTGGATTTTTTACTTTATTTCTCTCAAAATTGTAAAGGTAGTTACTTGGGTAGTTACAAGTTAGTTATGATATAATTACCAAGGAAAACCTATATATACAAGGCTTATGTTGTTTTAAAGGGACCTTTTGGATTCTCACAAATTTTCTTAAGGGATTTTGGAATTGTATAATTCTACAAAGTAATGGAGATCATTTTGAAGGTGCATTCATTTTTTTTCTATGTGTCATTGTTAATATTTTAATACATTAAGTTGATAGAAACCTTTGTTATCCTAAATTTTGTTTATGAAAGGGAATAGTCAATATTCAATGAGTTACTTTTGAAAACATGTTCAATTCTTGGTATCTCAATTTGTATGTGTTATCATTTAAAATTGGCAATCATTATGAAGCTTGTATGTATGGTCTTTGATCTTTATAATGTATTTGTTTAAGTTTTAAGCAAGTCTTCTAAACCCGTAATAAAAATTGTACATATGTTGTTTGAGGTTTCTTTTCATTTCAGTTAAAATTAAATTAAAAATTCTAAAATAATATTATACAAGGGAGCTACCCCTCTCAAATGTAGAGGAGGGTTGTGATTTCATAAAAAATATCTCCAATTGTTGGAACATTTTGGCACTTTCCATTGGGGGTCATATAACATTTTAAGTGACAAGTCCATTTAAAAATTTGTGCTCATTAATATTTAGCCTCTTGATATAAATTTCTAGTTGAGAAGAGCTCATGTAGCTACTATAGAAGCAACCCAAGGAATGATGATAGAGGTTGAAGATGACTTGCTAAGTGTAGGGAAGTGGAATAATATTTGTAGAAAGGGAAAGGACAAATGAATCCAACCACTACAAATCCCATGGTACAAAATTTGGCCAATGAATTGCTTTTGTTGAAAAATCAATTCCCAAAAAATCCACCACCTTTGTATCAGGACATTTCAAGGAGGAATTAGGATCCATATCAATAGAACAAGCAACCAAAACTTCTCACTCCACAAATATTAGCCATCAAACACCCATATTCGAGTAATCGCCAAACAATCAGTATGTGTGATTTTCATTTGAAAACATATCATGATGACTCTTCATGTCCAAAAATGGTGAGTTATATGAAAATGCATCAAATGATTGAAAGGATAGAAGGGTACCTTGCTCCCAAGGATGAAAAAAATTAATAGTTTGGGTAAACATTAGTGAGTTTTCTATAATATGAATCTAACAACAAAGAATAAATGTTGCATGCTACAATCATTCTTGCAAGGTTTTTACAAGGAACCAATGCCAAAGGAAAGAAGACAAGGCCAGTGTTAATATTAATACTTCTTCCAAAGCTATGAACACATCCTTGTTAGAATGTAGACTCGAGAAGATCTCACCTCATCTGAAAAGAGTTAACTAGGTACAAAAATTACTATCTCATTCTCTGCTCCTATTGATAATTCTTTTGATTTCATTAAATATTGTGCAAGAAGGAAAATGTAAAAATATCTCAAATAGAATATCTTAAGACTAATCCTCATTAGTTGGAGAAATTAGTTCAATATATTAAATGGGATTCTAAATCTCCCAAATTGACCATCCATCAAGAGTCTGATGAACCTGTGAGTAATGGTAGTCCAATTGAACCAGTTCTAAATGATATTCAGCTTATTGATGTAGCCAGTTTAGATAAGCATGATCCATTTTATGTATCTTTGTATATAGTTGGTCACAATCTTAGTAATTTTATAATTGATTCTGGAGCTTCAAATAATTTCATGTCTTCCAAGGTAGCTCATGCCTTAGAGATTTCATTAAATAAACCTTCTAAAAAGGTTTAATTTATGGAATCAAAACAAGTTCAACTTGTAGGTCAAATTAAGGATACATAGGTTCCCTTAGAAACATATATGGACACAAAAAATTAAAGCTTAGCATTCTAGTGGCCAATATTCCAACTAGTTATGGCATGTTGTTAAGCATGAGATTTTATAAAGACCTAGGTCATGAGATTTAATTGGACTAGTCTCATGCTTTGATATCCCTTGGTGATGAGAAAGTTTGTCTCGACTCTAAAACTAAAACGAAATACATTATTTTGAAGTCAGATGATCCAAGGTCTAAGATTCTTTATGTAGAAATTGGTCTCGAGACTTACATGCCTACTTTGAAAGAAGAAGATATTCCAAAAATTTTCACTCCTAATATATCTTCTAAAATATGGACAATGCAATTTCATGGAAGTTTGTATTATGCTTGTTCTGGGTTTGGGATAGTTCTCATATCTCCTATAGGATAAAAACTCCCTAAAGCTTATAAATTGGCTTTTTAGATCATTAATAATACAATTGAATATGAGGCCTTGGTCTTAGGTTTGCAATTTACTAAAGAGAAAGGAATTAGATAGCTCAAGGTTACTGGTGATGCTCAATTAATAATAAATTAGGTCAAGAATCAGTTCCAAACCAAAAATAAGAGGCTTAAAAACTATCAAAATAAGGTTTGGGATGAAATTGAAGGTTTCGATGCCTTTCCAATACAAGCAATTCCAGGAGAAAACAATTCTAAAATGGATTGTTTGGTTGTATCAGCTTCACTTCTAATTCCACATCCTAAATTTGAAAAGCATGTCTATTTGATTGATTTTATTTACAGGCCAAGCATGCTACATAATGATTATTTTATAGGAAAAGTGATCCTAGATATAACTAGGATTAACTTCTTTTCACTTACTCAACATTAACCATAAATTGGCTAGGGTTTGATGATTAGCTTGTTGTCGCAATGGAGAGAAAATCCCCTAGTGTTTATGTTTGTTATGAGTGTTGTGGGTGATGAATTTGATGTGTGATTTAACAATACTATTTGACATACAACCCCAAATCTTGTAACTATAATTTATCAGACAGGAAAAAAACATAAAGTTATAAAACTGATCTGGGTATAAGAAGTGACAATTGAGAGAGGCTTGCACTATAAATTTCAGCCTGAATTAGCTAGTATAGGGTGTAAGGATTCCCTAGACTAAAATTCTACTTGTTTGGATATGCAAATTCTAGATTGTAGGTTAAGGTTTGCGCTTTGCTTCCCTAGACTATCACTAGCTGAAACCTTGAAATTTGACCTGCACACATGAAAATGGGGGAAAAGGTTGTGTTATATAGGGGATTTCCTAATTAAACCCCATTTTGGTATTCCTACCTCCACGTACAACAATTGATGTGTAAGGACCCAAACTATTAACCCAAAAGTTACCACTATTTTTTTTTCTTCTTTCTTGATTATTATCATATTATGTGCTCATTCACTTGTATACTTAGGTACTTCTATCCATATGGGATAAGCATCCATCCATCCAGGATAGGAATCCAACCATACATGTTAGACATTTGTCCATACTTTTTGAAAAGCTTGATTAGAGGGTTGCGATCTTGCAAATTATTATGTAATAGAGATTTTATTTGATGGTCTAAATCTTGCTTCAAAACATAATAATATCTAAAAAAATTCCAGTAGTAGGATGAAGGAAACAAAAGACCTTTAGTACCTTCATTTTAAGGCATTTCCTTTGCTTAAAGGTACCTCCATTTGAAGGTCTCTTGAATAAAATATTTTGACATGAAGTTTATTTAAATATGAAAAATTCCTTCATTCTAAGATGCTTCCATTTGAAAATCCTTTGAATAAAATATTCTTAACCTAGAAAAATGGGTTGTGAAAATTCAAAATCCAATTTTAGTTACTTTCTCCACTAAAAAAATATATATTAATAGAGAAAAATAAACTCTTTCATGAATTAAATCATGAACCATCATCCATGTTGATAAAAATACATGAAAGAGTAGTAACTAAAGTCAAACTAAGGAAGGAAATTTAATTTTAACACCATATTCTCTTCACGAATCCAAAGGAAGTCGAAACATGTTTAAAAAATATTAGAGGTTTTGAATGTCTCACTTTTGCACAAATGATCTTTTTTTATCTATGCTTGAATTACTAAAGCATTTATCAAAGGTGAAAGCTACCATAAAGTGGTTTTATGGCGCCATAATATCAATGTGAACATGAGAGCACTATAACAGAGGTTTAATATCCATCAAAGACATAACAACAAGTGATTTTATGTTTGATTATGCACTTGTAAATTGTTCTAGTTCACATACATGCAAAGATGGGAAGCATAGACATGCACACAAAAATGTGAAGGCATATAAACCAAACATGTGAAATTTTGACATTTTTTTTTGAAGAAAGACGTTTGTAGACTTGCATATAATTTGTGGAAGCATAGACAATATACGTGAAATGTGGGAGCATATACATGCCATGTGAACTGTTCAACAAAAAGTTCCAAAAAAATGCGAAGAAAATGCAATTGATATGTTTGAATCTAAATTCCACAACTTATGCAAACACCTTCCATCTTGCACCATAAATGAGAGATTTGAAATATAAGATATGAAGTTTCTTTGCAAAGAAATTTCTAAGTTTTGAAGACAAATTGATTAGGTAGCATCATTCTTATTCATAATCATGATATACAAATAGCAAGGGTAGGAGTTCATGTCAGTGTTAGAAAGTACAATTTACAAGATCATGGATAGAAAGTTGGGTCACATCAACCTATAAGATTTATGGAAAATCATGGAAGAGGGGAAAAATCACCATTGTCTCAAAAGATATTCGAGAGTGAATTAGCTAACAATGTTGGCTATCTGATATGAGTTCAGTGCCTGGATTTAGTTTTAGAATGTATGAAAGGTTATAATCCTACAACTATGGAGGTCAAGACTATTAATGATAAGCTAGTGGCTAAGTTGGATGGCATTTAAACTGGAATTGTCCTCGGATTTTCTCTTAGAGACTAGAGTTTACAAATATAGACAAAGGAATTGCACAAGAACACTTTGCTAAGAAGAAGAATGAATGTCTCAACACCATGGCGAGGAATTGGTTACAAGTATCAAAGGGAAAAGGTTATACATAGGCCACTCTTCATAAAAAAGTCTCCAATATCATTGTTCTACTTCACAAGGTTGATGGGGAATGAAAATTCAAGCGAGTTCAAAAAATGGATGTACCTTTTCATAATTATCATATTGGCAGGAAATCGGTTTATTAATTGTGGAGGTATTATTAATGATAATCTACATAATCAATTGACTTATTTTGAAGAGAATCAACACTAGTACATGAAATCTTATCTCTTCTATAATGGAAGAATAAGAAGTTTTTCATTGATATGCTTACTGACAACATGAGCATGAGGGATAAGTGCATTGTATTACAATATTGTCATTGATGTCAACATTGTATTTTGGTACTAAGATCATCATGCAAACCACTTTGTATAGATTGAGCATGTTTGAAGATGGTAATCCAATAGGCATTTGCAAGAAGGTTTGATTTGGTGAAGACAAATGAAGGTCAAATTGGCTAAGGGTCAAAATAGAATTTCTTGTGTACAAGACATCCACTATTTTGGTCTGCATTGGTCCCCTATGTAGAATCTTGCTCTATGGTTTTCATGTAATTCTCTTGGATGTTACAAGAATCTAAATCCATAGTTTCACAGTGTTTTGGTCTCTAATGTTGAAGTTATGAATGACAGTAGATCGACTCTAGCAATGAGAGTTATTTTCAGTTCAATATGCATGTTTTGGTGAATTTGCATCTCTTCGCAGATTTTTGGAGATGTTGGTATGTTTCAGTAGCATTTGTATTCCAAGTGGCATGAAGTTTTGTGGTATGTGTGTCCGTTCATGGTTGTACAGTTGGTGAAGTTCTATGTTAGGTCATTACCGGTGCCAACCTAATATGTTTTGAGTATTGCAGAGTTTGAAAATGTATTGATCTGTTATATGGGAGCTATTATAGGTCCATGCTGACCTATTTTTATTTGTTATACACTTTGAATCTTGCTGTGAAGCGTGTATGTGTGTATAATGAGATGACAAGACTATATATTTTGTATGTTACATCTAACTAGGTTGACCTAATTGATGTTTTAAGTGTTTGTCGATGAAGTAGATATATATGTAAGATCTTTTTTCAATTTTTTGAAGACAAAGATGTAATGTAATGTACATTTGATGTGAATTGTACAAGTATAATGCGAATGTAGAGCATATTAGAGTGTTAGAGTGGATCTCATTTTTTTATAATCATCTTATATGTAGAACATGATATGCTCTAAAATGTATGTAAAACTTATATGTTTAAATGAAATATTTATGATCTCTTTTGATTTGATTGCATTGGATTTCACTCTTCAAGGATATGAAATTTGAAAGAGGTTATTTTTTATGTCACATGATGCTATCATAATTTTCTTCTCTCCCCCAAATTAATTGTATTCTTTACATGTAACTAATTGGAGGGGGCATATAAGGTCATTAAAATTTCCTTTTTGAGCATAGTTAAAATGTCTACCACATCTTCAAAGGCCATTATAGGTGGTACCACATTACTTTTGCTATCGTAAAGCAATGTCTATTGGTTTGTTGCATTAGGCAGTATCCTTGTTCCACCATAGGTGGAATATTTTTCAATCCATGTTTTCTCTTAGTTTTTTATTTTTATTATAAAAAATATTCTTGTTTTTGACATCTAAATGATGCTACTCATTGAACTATTTTTCCATTTTGTAGGTTTCTAAGGTAAAACACTTATTCCAAGAGAGCATAATGTAAGAAGCAATATTCATATCCTTGTATACTTCTTACATACATTTGAATAAGTTTACTTTTGTGATAACTACTTGATTTCAATTTGGCATGTATTCTCATGGTAGTTCACATACAAATTAAAGTGGGAGAAAAGTGCAGTGGTGATAATTGTATACCTTGTACTCTTGCCTTCATTTTGGACCTTGGATAGGTTATCTTTTATGCAATGACAAGTGTACACATGGTGTATTTTTCACTTATAGTTGGCACGTTAACCTACAATTTTATTTATCTCTATATACACTTACTCTTAGGGACCAATTTTGATCCTTTGGATTCATAGATTTCACACCTTCATCATATTTACAATTGTGAAAATAACTTGGGTTAGGTGCATGATTACAAAAATTACCCCTAAAATTTTAAAATTTGAATTCAAATTTAGGGCCAACCTTTCCCTTGAGACTTGACCACTATCTATCTACTTGATGTGTGAAATGATTAATTTGTGATCCTTTGAATAATATTTAAAAAGGTAGCCCTAGTTCATTTTGATATGAACAAGATCCTAGTTACTAGATCCTACTACCATCTAAAAAGAGCATCTAATATACATGTATTGACATATCTAGATAATTTAATACCACATTACTTGTTTGCATCAATATCTAAGGCATCTATTGAATTTTGTATTTGATCATGTTTAAAGTCATTGACTTGATAACTTTAAAAGTTTTGGCATAAGGGATGTACTATTCCTATCACATGAAAACTCCTTACCACACAACCCACTTTTATGTGGACATGCACATAAATTCATGATAGATTAAATGTGAACATTAAGATATTTATAGATATTAGATCTACACATCTAGTCTATATTCCTACATCTAGATCAAATATGCACTTGCATGGATTGGATTCAATGGTACATGAATGATTCGATAATTAAAAAATTGATCCACAAAGAAAGATAATTTCTTTTAATTCCATAGCATTCATGTAAGCTTTACTAATTTTTCTACACCTAAAAAATTTGCGTGTTAACATATGCGACAATCTATTTGTATCAACTTTCAAACTATCATTATTTTACTAATTAAATTCTATGCATCTAATTCTATTCATTTATCAATTGAATTTATGAAAATGAATTAATTTTTAAGGAAACAAATACTATACATGTGTCATTATAATAAATTATCTTTAACCATGAGATATCTAAAGAAATCTAGGAATGATAAAATACAAAAATCATCTACGTTTAAAAGTAAAATAATAAATACAAGCACATAATTTTAGGCTTGTAAGTATTTTGAAATGATTTGTTATGGTTGTAATAATTCAAGGTTATTTAGATTAATGAGCCAAAATCTAGAAAATCTTTATATATTTTTTAAGATATTTTTATAATTGAAAAATCAATCTTATGAATATATATTTGAATCAATTTTACAAATGTGATTTTTTTAGTGTTATATTTGTTCTCTCATAAAAAATCAATTCTTGTGTTTGTTTTTCACATAAGAAAGATAATTATTATCTTATGTCAAATCATATAAGGAATTTCAAATTAATAACGTTTTAATAAGATTGAAGACAAGGAATAGTCATATGTGTGTCATGCTAATGATTGATATTAGTAGATGACTTGTTCTAGGTCTACGGTGTTTATTAGGTGTTCATATTATGTGATTGTTAGATGTTTTAAATGAATTAGATTTGCTATTAGATACAATATCCTAGTGCACAATTCAACTATTTCATGTTTCACATAAGTTCCCAATTTAAATTTTAATCTTAAAGCGAAAGGACATCTAAATTCAAGACAATAAAACTAAATTATTATATTACTCACAAATAAATCCTAATAAGATAAATATTAAGATACATTTTTAATACATTGACATTAACTTTTAAAAATATTATAAACATTATTATAATATTAAAAATATAAAATAATATAATTATTTATCAAGTGAAAATGTATTTTATTTATTATTTAAAACATAAAATAATTTAACAATTTATTTATTTTTTGCTTGGTGAGGAGGAATTTTTAATTTGGCCCTCTTTAGGTGAGGCCACAAATGAGGGACCTCATCCCTAACATTAACACACAACATCAACATGAATCATACAAATCCATGAGCACAATAACCTAACAAGGGTGGAGAGGGTGAGTGCTTGCAAGCGCACTAGCCCAACATGGGCTTGAAACTCTATTTGGAGCACTAACTCACTTGGCATGAATGCCAACAACATCAACATTGAGGTTCAAATCCACGAGCACAGCGGATCAGTGAGGGCACAAGGCTTGTTATCACAATAACCCAATAGAGATTTAAATCTTGGTGGCCACAACAACATCACCACTTGATTAACCCTATAATTTAACAAATGTTAATCTACATAATGATTAAAATTAAATAAACTGTGTTCTTCAAGATTTATGTTATATTTATATTTTTTCCACAAATTTGTACATAAAATATTGTGTAAGTGACTTCATATAATTTTTTTGATGAATAGACAACTATCTTTATTAATAAAATTACATATAAAGATAAATTACATATTAAAAAAAAAGGATGGGTGGTAAGAAGGCACACCTCAAAAGTCTAATAGATTAAGCCCAGAAAACCAAGTCACTTCATATAATTTATTAATTAATATATTATATAATTTTTATTCTTCTATAATTAAATTAAAATATATAACTATTATTAACCATAAATTTAAATTATGTTGATTTTTTTACACAATTAAATCATTTAAAAAGGAACTTTTTTATTTTTAAAGCAGATTACAATATAATAAAAAATAAACAATATATCTAAAGAAGCGGGGTACCATCAACTTTATGCCTTTTTAAAAGAATAATGACGGAAAAAAACTCAGGAGCCGATGACTGTTGAAAACTTTGAGCAATGGCTGCTTGAAAACATTCCGAGCCATTGAATGTGTGATTAATGCAATAAATTACACGTCTTCCAGCTCATTAAGCCATAAACAATATTATTTTTTGGATCCAAGTGGAAGCAAGCAAGCTTGGTGGAAGGGCAAGCGACAGAGCAATGGCAGAAAGTTCAGCAGAGGGATCAAAACCCCAAGCGGCGCAGCTGCTCGACTCGGTAGATGTGAAGCTCGGGCAACACTTGCAGATGAAGCCAGCCGCTGCAACACTGCTTAACAGTGGCGGCTTCTTCGATTTTGTGGAAAATGCCTCTCAAGAAGTGGTGGTGTGTTTCTTCAGGTAGGCCATAGAGCAGATCGAGGAAACCAGACATGTAAGCGACTACCACTTTAAACTCAAACCCTCAAAACCCTCCGGCTTTCTCATCGATGTTTTCTACGGCGAGAGCCGCGAGGGGCCGAAAAATGTAGAGCCGGGGTCGTGCATTTCCTGCAATGATTCTGCGCCTCTGTTTCCCAGCGAGGCCGATTCTGTGCGCGTAGGCGAGTGCGTCCTCAGGGAGCTCAGTGACCAGCCCTTTGTCTGATGTTCTCTGGACGCCAAGGCCAGGCCCGGCTTCATCGTTACCCCGATTCGCCATGTCGAAAAATTGGGGGATTTGGACAACGAGGAGCTCTTTGCTCTGTGGAGCATGGCCATCCGCGCTTTGAAGAATGAGGGCTTGAATTTCACCAGCATGATTCTCAACCACGGCAGTTACAGGAATCTGCCGCACCTGCATCTCAAGATATGGGTGGACGAACGGGAATTCGGGAGGGCCGTCGTGAGGTGGAGCGACAACAAGAAGAGGCTGTGGGCGATTCTCCAGCAGCTCGCCTCTGCCTTGCCGAAGAAGCGTGCAATGTGTGCTGTGG
>VDFB02271358.1:268098153-268262646 GCA_007258455.2 Sequoia sempervirens
TTCTCTCTCTATATCTCTTTATCTCACCTATCCCTCTTTAGCTATCCCTCTCTCCCCTCTCTCTCCCACCCTACCTCCTTCCCCTCTGTAGCACCCCTCCACTTTTGGCCCCTTCATAACATGCAAGTGAATTTTTTATTTGCGATTGTGAGGTCTTGTTGCCCTCGTTGCCGTAAAAGTAAGTTGGTTATTTGATGTGTTCCTTTTATATTATTGCGTTGACTGTATTAAGAATTTAAATGTTTGGTTGATATATCGATTGAATTTTCAAAGTTGCGATTTGCATTTGCTTGACGTTAATAATATATCTATATATATACTACTTTGTATAGTCTCCGGTTAAGATTTTATTTTGGGTATACGGTTAATAATGCAAGGAGTTTTATAATATATATATTTATAAATTCATATATTTGGAATTTAGCATAGAGTTTAATAGGTGGGGAAAGTGATGTTGATATTATTATCATGTACATTTATAGCATTATAGACCTTATAACACTATGTGTCAGTTCCTAATATTAGATATATCTTATGTATTATTGGTATCAATATTTACAAATATTTATATGGTTTGTATGAAAAGCTTTGATATTACATATCATTGAGAATGAACATAAATATTGTGAATTGTGTTAAGTTGTTAACACTTAATTCAAACCTAAATACTAGTCATGAAATATGGCAATCAATTTATTGTAATATAAATATGTGTATGAGTATATGTAAGTAAATGTCAATTGTCAATATCAAATATTCATAAAATAAAACAATAATATATATATAATACACACACATGCTTAAATCTATTTAACTGTTTGAGTAAAATTTGAATACATTTATATGTAAGTTATTTAAATATATTTGTAACTATAGGAGTAAACAAGTGATACTAAATGTTCTTTTTTAGTGAAGGACAAAATAAACTTTATGTTGATATTTAAATATTTATATATATATTTAAGCAACAAAACTCTAACTATTAACATTTTACTATAGCATATTAACTATACTATTATTTTGATGTGTGTTCAATTGTAGCGGCAAAGATCTCTTTTCTATTTTCGGTGCTTCCATAAATAGAAGAGCTAGTATTCATCATTGGTAATTTTTATTTCTTAAAACTAGTTAATTAGTAATACTAAATTTACTTTCCTTGTGTACAGATTTAATTTGTTGAATCTTCTCACTTATACTATGCCTATTGATAATTTTTACCCATATTAGAATCTAACACACGCTTTAATTATATTTACAAAAAAATAAAATAAAACCATCCAATATAATATATAACCCATCTTCTCTAAAACTATATCTTCCACCTTCTTGCCTTCATAAGTAAATTTTAATGTGTCACGTCAATCCATCATGGTGTCTTCCCATTTATTAAAATATCTAAAATGCATTTTGAACTATACATTTAGCTTGTCAATTATTTCTGTGCGGGAACATCGTTGGCGATGTCTTTCAATTTTTACATTTTATCCTCCTTTTTCCAAGAGTTGGAAAGTCTTTCTACAGGTGGCTTCCTTGCGACCACGTGTCGGGGAAGCATTTTTTTTCAAACTGATCACGTGCCCTTCTGCATGCATCCACATTTTTGCATGCAAATCTATCATGGCAGATCCAACTACAAGGAGATTCATTGGGTGACTCAGCGGGGGGGGACACTATTTTCTTTATGACGAAGGAAGGTGAATGGGGTTACCCGGCAAATTGCATTTGCTTGAAAGCCTCAAAAGCCTTTTTTAGGAACATAGATATTGGTCTGAGGAGGCTACCTTAGAAGGACGAATTTTGGGGGGGAGACAGAGGTTTCAATCACTGGAGAGGAAATGGTTGTTGGCACAGGCAAGTGGGACGCTGACAAGCTACTGTTATGGTGACATTCTTGCAAAATTCTTCCTCGCTGGTAATGACCTTCCCTTCTCTCTTGGGCGTAGCTGCAGCTGGAAAATAAGGTTTTGACAGGATTTTAGAGTATGTTTATTAAGATGAAAATCTCATGCCAGGATTCTATAATGCACAGATTTAGGTTTTAACATTTTCAGCACTCTAAATAATTAAAATATATTACCCACTTTCTCTGCTGATTGCTTTTGCTTGAGAAGTTCTTAAGTCTTTAAAACAATCCATCTTGTGCTCATCCTGCAAACTGTGCAATCCATTAGATCACATTCCTTAGAGGAATTCTGTGAACAGTTCACGTGACTTGTCATTGCATCCACATTTTACATTTTAACAAGCCATTTTTGTGCCTCTTGCCGCGGCTGTGTTTAGAATGGGGAGGGTGTATATATATGAATAATCTCCCTCATACCATTCACAATCTATGACAACAGCCACACTTGAACATAGAAGACTGTAGGGGCGTTAACAACCTTCCTAAATCCATCCGCAACCTGTCATATCTGCAGTGATTGAAATTTGACTGAGTCTAATATTATTAATAACCAATCATTGTTTTTTTTTATTATCTTATTTTATTTTATTTTATTTTTTATTTTCTCAATTGCTGGGAGCACAACACTTCATAGCCAATTTCGATTTACCAATTCCATGTTTTTTTTTTCCAATGGAAAGATCAATAATTATCTACCCTCACATATTTCTTCAAAAAGTGCTGATACATATTAAGGGTAAAACTAAAGCATAGTGCTTATTGACTGAACACACTAGGTAGTTATCCCGAAAAGTATAAATAGTAATTGTGAGTTACTTGTTAAGTAAATAATAGCATTATCATTTGGAAGTAGTAATCTGTAGTAATCTTCATGAGGAATATATGACGGTAGGTAAATGTAATAAAGAATTTTAAATCTATGACTGCATGGTTGGAAATTAATAATCTACTGTAATTTTTGTCATATTTGATAGCAGCCAAGGTTTCCAAGTATGAATATTGCCCTTTCATGTGCCGGTTAAAAATATTTACCATGAGTAAATATTGATGATTAAAGATTTAATTAAGTTGAGTGAATCAAATGTTATAGAATAGAATTTTAAAATTTATAAGTGATCCTAAATTATATTATTATGAAAGAAAGGAATTTCGTAGATTAAATTAAAGAGTTATATTTTTAGAAAATATGAGTTAATTTAGTCCTTTATCTAACATTAAATATTTAAGTAATTATCCTTTATGGGAATTAGTTAATTAAGTTAAGTTTAAAAGAAGATATAGAATTTTATGTTTATATGATGTTAATGGGAATTTTGGGAATCTCATTATTTACTGAATTTTGTACAGCTAATAGTGTTCTTTCTATAGAGTTTTAATTATGATGTGTGGTATTTTGTAAATATAGTATTGTATCATGAAGATTAGTATTCTTCAAATAATCTAATTCGAGATAAAGATATTCATTTAGTGGAATTATTATTTATTAGAAAGTAGTTTTAGGGTTAAAGATTTAAGCGATAATGCTTTTAATATTACTAGAAGTAAATCTAGAATTCGGTTAATTTAGTAAAAGAGTAAATGTATGTTGGTTGGGTAATCTTCATGGATAAATAATATTGACATAGGGTTACTGATAAAGTTAAGTAATTATAATCACAGCCTTTGACTTATGGAATTTAACATTTAAAAATAAAAGATTATAGATAGAAAGTGCAATATTAAAGTGAATCCTCATTAATATAAATGCAAGCTAATATTAATTTGTTAAGGGAAATTTAGAGTGGTAATAGACAATTTATATTATTTCTTGGAAATAGAATTTAAATAGAAATCAATTTGAAGAAGTCATCTAGATGAGATAGGGTGCTTTATGGCTTTGTTTATATAAGTGTATAAAAATGTGTTTATACCATGAGTTAAAATAAAAAGCAAATTCGTTGGTGAAAATAGAGATAATTTTATATTTTATCTATATAATTCTTTAAGTATTTAAATGACTTCGTGATGGTCAAATAAAATATAGCGAAATGGTACAGGATGTTTATTACATATAATGAACGATTATGAAAATGTAAGTAGTTATAGGAAAGTTAAATTAATCTTGTGTTAGATGCTTAGCAAGATAGTTGTTAAAATACATTTCTATAATTCTCTTAAACATTTTCAAATGATTTCTCGATGAGTGAAAGAGTAACATAGTAGGCTCCTATTCATTTTGTCTTAAATTGCTCCTCATAGTATTATTCATTGTAGACTTTAAAAGATTAGGATTGAGTGAGTATGTTGATATATATATATATATAGGTGTGATTTTCATATGGTTTTGTTCATTTCATAGATTAGGGAATAATGAAGAGATTTAAGGAAATTTAATTTAAATAATGAAGTATCCAAGTTGTGATGGATAAATTAATTAGATAATTGTAGTACTGTAATGATAAGTTGTAAGTTAGCATGAAGGTTCGTACTAACTAGTTAATAGTGAAGATTGTCTTGTGTAATCCATAGGATGATTATTAGGAGCATTGCATGTTTGAGTAGTGGTTTGAGTTAGCATATAGCAGTGTTATGGTGTAAGTTCGTGTCTGAGGTAGTCACCTTTGAAAAAAAAAAACTAGAGGTTATACTCTATGAGGGTGAGTAAATGAGTTGGGAGAACTCAAGTTGGGCGAACTACGGTGCCTCTGCGAAATATATACGTAGGCAAGGCTATCAAGTGATGAGCCCCCGAGGCATTAGGTCGGGCCCCTAGGACTGTTCTTCTAAGTCTTGTATGTGATTTGTCATACTGTAAATCTGCCATTGATTTGTATAGCTCATCTAGTAATCATGTGCTAACTACCTTGATCATATGTGTGTGCCAAGTCATGTAAACCTTGCAGGTATATGCATTGGGAAACAAGGAAAATTCAACATGATGGAATGGAAGAGGTACGTTAAGCTGACCCAAAGTAAGTAGACTTTATTGCCAAAAAATCTAGTGAACCATTTCTATATTTTCTTCTCACTAGTGTGATCTTGGACTATAGTTGTAAGTAGTGAAAAGTGTTGTCATTGTCTTTAAGTAAACAAAAATAAAAATAAAAAAATTGAAAAATTAGTAAAGTCATTGCAGAGTGTTCGGTTATTTAGAGTATAAAAATGTGGGCATAAAATGATGTATTGTTTCCTCTCTCTTGTTTATGGATGATTGTGTGTTATCTTTATGTAATCTTGGTTTATATTCACTTTCGTAAAAACTTACATTTTGTAATGACCGTTATGTGTACCCCAGAGGATGTAGATAACTTTGTAAATGCATAGTTGCTCTTCTCGTAATATATGCACATATTCATCTTATGTAATGTTTCACTTTAAAAAAAATAAAAAAAAATAAAAATAAAAAATAAAAAAATTGTGCAGTGTTTGGTTGTCCTTTGGGGTTCACACGGCGGGGCATTACACATTGGTATTAGAGCATAGGTTCTAACATTGGGTACTATGGTTTCACTTGAGCCCACTAGGCCATCCTTGCTATTTGTACTCTTATGTGTGTATTCCTTTCTTTGTTTTCCTTGACTATACTGAGTGGTTTGTGTTTAGGGAAAACTAGGTTGACCCTAGAGGTAGATAAGATATGTTCTTCTCTCCGTCTGTTCTTCCTATTATAGATGACTAAATAGTTGTTAATTATGTTAGGAATGAATATGGGATACTCTATCTTAAGTATGTATTTATGACACGGAGTGGTGTGGGAGTTTAACCACTCTCTTGTATAAAAGATAAATCCTTTTCTATTCTAAATAGTGAAATATGGATTTGTGTTGGGTGTATTGCAATTTTATTTAGTATGGATCAAGGTATTCAGGAATTAAAAGCTTGTTGATGTGATCATTGAATTGGAATGGAAAATGTTCTTTTTCCTTCTCTCTCTTCCTTGTCATGAGAAGAAGGTAATCTAGAAGATTCTTAGTAAGAGTAATTAGTTTTGATCATTAAGCATAAATTTCATAATTTTTCCTTAGTAAAAGGAATGGGAGTTAGAATAAGTCTTGGGTGAAAAGCTTCATTTGCATTATGTATAGATGCATAAGTAGACATTGTAAAATCATCTTTGAAATGTCATAGTAAGTAATCCCGAGTGTCCTATTTAATACAATGATAGTGATTTAATATATTTGATGCACAAAAGGAAATGATTTTGTATTATGCTATCCTCTCATGGTCTTGTGTAATTTCAATGCTCCTAAATTCATGGGAAAATTGATGAAATTATTATTAGGGATGGAATAGAGATGTTAGAATGGTTCAATCCAATATGATTAATGATTTAATTCTTCCTTAATTAGAGTATGGAAAAGTAAATCCATTTGATGAATTAGTTATAACGTGGAAGTGGTACAGTTGTTGGGATAAGTTTCTATTATGTGCCACCCATGATGAATAATTATGATTTTATATATATGAAAGAAAATGAGTATAATATGTTCATCCTTAAGTATATGTAGTGGTAGCTAGTTTGTAATATTGAGGAAGTGAATGCGAATTTGTTAAGTGGAGTTGTTAAGTGATCATGAAGATCTTGAAATTTACATTTAGCATCTTGTGATATATGGAAATGAGGGACGTGAAGGAAAAGCTAATTGTGGGTTATGGATATATGTGATGATATGAATCACATGGATTATGGAAGTAAATGTACTTATGGAATTGTGTATATAATTGTACTTCCCTTGTAAATGTGAGAAACCAGTAATTGTGCATTGGTTGAGTGTTGTGAATACCCTGTACTTGCTTTGTGGGCCCATAACCCACAGGTCATTGGATGGTGTTACGGTGTACCCATCCATTCAGAATATGTTGTATTTGGTGTGGGATTAACCATACCATTATGTGTGTTTGTATGTTTGTTACCTGATTGAGGGCCAACCCACGTGTGGTTGAAAATCCATATATACATAAGAGTAGCCAAAAGATAGTTTCATAGATTCTTTTCTTTTGGTTCTCAGCCCCTCAATCTGTGGAGGGGTAGTAGAAGTCAAAAATTTTTCTTGGGCGGAGTGTGCAGCATACGCACATTGCAACGCAGAGCGATCTTAGCTCAACCGATCTCAAGGAAACATACTCACTACTTCCCCTTATGATGGATCAGGGTACTTGATCCATATGTGCTAGCCTAAACCCCACAGTTTTGAGTACAATAGCATTGGATTGTTAGTTTATGCCTGGCCGTCCGTAGGGACGTTGAGATGGCATTAGTGAGTTAACCTCGTCTGTATGAGAGGTGAAGCTCGAGTAGCCCCATATTGATATACTAATATATGTATTGTACCCACCATATCTGCACGTGTTCTGACATGATGCAATGGATATGATGCCACACCCCACTGATGTTCCGACACAGTGCTGGTGATGATGCCGTGTTGTTGATGGTAGCGAGCTGGGCTCAAGGACACGATGCCACGTGCATAGACACGTGAAGGTGCACTATGAGATTGTGTTATGATAGCCTACTTGTGTGATGAGCGTAATGGGGCCTTACACACTTGTAGAGGGATACTCATGTTTGCTTTCGACAATGTTGGGTCGGTTAGCATATGGGTATGTCCTAGCCATGTATACCTCTGGCTACGGCGAGTACCTGCATGTGCCTTCTCCATGAGGTATCGCTATGCGGGATGTGTTCTGCATGTGCCTACTTTCGCGGAGCCACAGACACATTGCCATGCGGCATATGACCAGTGCGTGCCTTCTCTGACTGGCGTATGACCATGTCGCATGACGACGTGAGGCAGGGTGTAGCCGAGGAGCACACTCTGGGTCATGTGGATGGTGTGCTCACTCCACACCACATGAGGGCTATTGACATAGCCAGACGATGTTCCCTCCTTCCTCGTTTGGTGGCTAGTATCTAGTCACGCAGTGTTGTATTGTGCAATTTTGAAGATTGAGGACTTTCTCTATATGATTATTGATGATTTTAGATTGACTTTGAAGGCCGACATTTTGTTTATGTTTGATTGTAAAGGTTTAGCCATACCTTGTGATTTTATTATCTCGTAGCCTCGTGGTTACATTTGATTTAGTGTTGATATTGGGCACATTTCTTGCTTTATTGTTGAGATTGAATCTTATTTGATGTTTATTCTATGACTATGGTGACTAAACCAGTTTATCATTATTGTTTTGAGGTCAGCTATGTGTTGTATTGTGACTCCTCTCCAAGGACGTATGAGGCGGACTTGGTGAGTGTATATGAGGAAGCAGACGCAGGGAACCTTGAGGATGGGGGTATGTGAGGCTGTTTTACAGCTAGGACCCACTACCCACCTATGTGTGATGACTATCTCTTGGAGGCTAACCACCTTGTACAACAAGAGGTAGGTCATTGTGGTCTTGCTTGGATGGTCTCACCATGTGTGGTGGCCTAACACCATCAAGCCACTGAGTGTGAGATATGGATTATGTGAGATGGATATTGGCTCTTGGCTCATGGTTTTGATATCATGGATTAGTATGCTACTTTCTGGCGTCCAAATGGACCCTTGTGTAGCCTTGTAATGTGAATCCCGGTGATGTGAGTTTGCGTGTATGTGTAGTGTGGATGTTAAATTATAAGAAATAGTAACTACGAAATGATAAACTTGGGATTTTATGCTTAGGGAGTGATACATCATGTTTTGTTGAATTCTGGAAAGGTGTTATTTGATGATATTTTGGTGCATATGTGGTGAAATTTTGTGTTGAATATTGAATTTAGTGGAATGAATTGGGTGTAAATGATGATATTTAATGAAAATGTGTGCTCTGTGTGTGAGTATGTTGTGTTTTTATGGAAGTGTATTGTTTCAAGGAAATGAATCGATTGGAATGACTGGTACTAATGTGTTATGTTTCCACCCTAGTTTGTGGCTTTCATATTGTCAACTTCGAATCTCAATGATGAAGGTAAATTAAATGGTTATGCATTGATTAGTGATTTTTATGAGACATTGGTTATGATGCAATTAGTGTTACAAATGATATAATTGATATTACGTGATGTTGTGTTTATTGTTATGGTCTTAGTGAGAGAGACAGTGTAGCACCACTCGCTTGCGAGCGCCCTACTACACTGCAACTTCCTCTCACGATGTGTTTGTTTTGGATATATATATGTTGTTTCGACACTTTGTTTTATGCAGGATTGCAGGTACCCAAGCCTTGATTCCACTTGCACTGTCAGGACTGGGCGAGCCTCATAAAACCCAATGGGTGTGAAGTTGAAAATGGAGTTGACAAGAAAGTTCCCCGTCCTGGTCTGTCACCCCATCCTTATGTTTGTCGATGTCATCTGTTTGAGACCTCGTTTTCGCTTTGGTAACATTTTTGTTTTGATTCGATTAATCTTATTTGTTTAATTGTTGTTTATTTAATTATTCAGTTCAGTTGTTAGTTCGTTGTACTGTTGTGCATTTGATTGCATGCGTTTATGTCATTGTGCGACTTCCAGGAGTAAGTCGATGCTAAGGGGGGAGGATGTAGCACCCCTCCGCTTTTGGCCCTTTCATAACATGCAAGTGAGTTTTTTATTTGCGATTGTGGGGTTTTGTTGCCCTCTTTGCTGTAAAAGTAAGTTGGTTATTTGATGTGTTCCTTTTATATTATTGCGTTGACTGTATTAAGAATTTAAATGTTTGGTTGATATATCGATTGAATTTTCAAAGTTGCGATTTGCATTTGCTTGACGTTAATAATATATCTATATATATACTACTTTGTATAGTCTCCGGTTAAGATTTTATTTTGGGTATACGGTTAATAATGCAAGGAGTTTTATAATATATATATTTATAAATTCATATATTTGGAATTTGCATAGAGTTTAATAGGTGGGGAAAGTGATGTTGATATTATTATCATGTACATTTATAGCATTATAGACCTTATAACACTATGTGTCAGTTCCTAATATTAGATATATCTTATGTATTATTGGTATCAATATTTACAAATATTTATATGGTTTGTATGAAAAGCTTTGATATTACATATCATTGAGAATGAACATAAATATTGTGAATTGTGTTAAGTTGTTAACACTTAATTCAAACCTAAATACTAGTCATGAAATATGGCAATCAATTTATTGTAATATAAATATGTGTATGAGTATATGTAAGTAAATGTCAATTGTCAATATCAAATATTCATAAAATAAAACAATAATATATATATAATACACACACATGCTTAAATCTATTTAACTGTTTGAGTAAAATTTGAATACATTTATATGTAAGTTATTTAAATATATTTGTAACTATAGGAGTAAACAAGTGATACTAAATGTTCTTTTTTAGTGAAGGACAAAATAAACTTTATGTTGATATTTAAATATTTATATATATATTTAAGCAACAAAACTCTAACTATTAACATTTTACTATAGCATATTAACTATACTATTATTTTGATGTGCGTTCAATCGTAGCGGCAAAGATCTCTTTTCTATTTTCGGTGCTTCCATAAATAGAAGAGCTAGTATTCATCATTGGTAATTTTTATTTCTTAAAACTAGTTAATTAGTAATACTAAATTTACTTTCCTTGTGTACAGATTTAATTTGTTGAATCTTCTCACTTATACTATGTCTATTGATAATTTTTACCCATATTAGAATCTAACACACGCTTTAATTATATTTACAAAAAAATAAAATAAAACCATCCAATATAATATATAACCCATCTTCTCTAAAACTATATCTTCCACCTTCTTGCCTTCATAAGTAAATTTTAATGTGTCACGTCAATCCATCATGGTGTCTTCCCATTTATTAAAATATCTAAAATGCATTTTGAACTATACATTTAGCTTGTCAATTATTTCTGTGCGGGAACATCGTTGGCGATGTCTTTCAATTTTTACATTTTATCCTCCTTTTTCCAAGAGTTGGAAAGTCTTTCTACAGGTGGCTTCCTTGCGACCACGTGTCGGGGAAGCATTTTTTTTCAAACTGATCACGTGCCCTTCTGCATGCATCCACATTTTTGCATGCAAATCTATCATGGCAGTTCCAACTACAAGGAGATTCATTGGGTGACTCAGCGGGGGGGGACACTATTTTCTTTATGACGAAGGAAGGTGAATGGGGTTACCCGCGAATTGCATTTGCTTGAAAGCCTCAAAAGCCTTTTTAAGGAACAAGATATTGGTCTGGGGAGGCTACCTTAGAAGGACGAATTTTGGGGGGGAGACAGAGGTTTCCATCACTGGAGAGGAAATGGTTGTTGGCACAGGCAAGTGGGACGCTGACAAGCTACTGTTATGGTGACATTCTTGCAAAATTCTTCCTCGCTGGTAATGACCTTCCCTTCTCTCTTGGGCGTAGCTGCAGCTGGAAAATAAGGTTTTGACAGGATTTTAGAGTATGTTTATTAAGATGAAAATCTCATGCCAGGATTCTATAATGCACAGATTTAGGTTTTAACATTTTCAGCACTCTAAATAATTAAAATATATTACCCACTTTCTCTGCTGATTGCTTTTGCTTGAGAAGTTCTTAAGTCTTTAAAACAATCCATCTTGTGCTCATCCTGCAAACTGTGCAATCCATTAGATCACATTCCTTAGAGGAATTCTGTGAACAGTTCACGTGACTTGTCATTGCATCCACATTTTACATTTTAACAAGCCATTTTTGTGCCTCTTGCCGCGGCTGTGTTTAGACTGGGGAGGGTGTATATATATGAATAATCTCCCTCATACCATTCACAATCTATGACAACAGCCACACTTGAACATAGAAGACTGTAGGGGCGTTAACAACCTTCCTAAATCCATCCGCAACCTGTCATATCTGCAGTGCTTGAAATTTGACTGAGTCTAATATTATTAATAACCAATCATTGTTTTTTTTTTATCTTATTTTATTTTATTTTATTTTTTATTTTCTCAATTGCTGGGAGCGCAACACTTCATAGCCAATTTCGATTTACCAATTCCATGTTTTTCCAATGGAAAGATCAATAATTATTTACCCTCACATATTTCTTCAAAAGTGCTGATACATATTAAGGGTAAAACTAAAGCATAGTGCTTATTGACTGAACACACTAGGTAGTTATCCCGAAAAGTATAAATAGTAATTGTGAGTTACTTGTTAAGTAAATAATAGCATTATCATTTGGAAGTAGTAATCTGTAGTAATCTTCATGAGGAATATATGACGGTAGGTAAATGTAATAAAGAATTTTTAACTGCATGGCTGGAAATTAATAATCTACTGTAATTTTGTCATATTTGATAGCAGCCAAGATTTCCAAGTATGAATATTGCCCTTTCATGTGCCGGTTAAAAATATTTACCATGAGTAAATCAACAACTGACGAAGCAAGTGAATACAACTAATATTAGCAATGATTAAATCACAGTATAAAATTTTATATTGTAGAATAATGTTAATTTTGTTATTAATCTCTATAATTATTAATTATATTATGATATTGTGGAATTAAACAAATTTACGTTGGATATTCAATTTCTTTTTTTGAAATAACTTTAATAATTAAAGGACTTCCATAAAAGTCTAAGTCTCGTATTCAAGATAATATAAGCCTTAAATTGAGGAAATGGGAATATATCCCCATCCCCTTATAAAGGGATCATATTAATTTAAAATAGGAAAATGTACAAGATGAATTTAATTGTTACTAGAGTTTTAGGAAGGTAATTTTCTCTTTTGTCTTTTTTTTATATTTATTAGTTTCATTTAGAAAGTAAATCAATATGTGGAGTGACATTTTTAATTTTATATGATAATTATTATTTCCACAATTTTGAATTTATTTAGTTTAATTATATCTGGGATAATTATCATTCTTATATATAAGAGGTTAAATAATTAATTAATAAATATTAATTAAGTAAAATATATGTATATAAAGTAATATTGTATAGTGAAGCTTTAACCCTAGGGATTGGGAATAGTTACTTCTTGGATAATAGAGTTTGCTTGAAGTATCAATGTATAATCTTTTATGTTGATCAAGTAAATAGCTTATTTTAATGTCGGAGCAGTGCAATCTTAAGTTTGAGATCATGTTTTTAATTGCTATTGCTCATTTGATTGTCGTCATGTCTCTCTCTTGGATGAATTGGCAATAGGCTTAGCTATTGGTTATTGTGTTTGAGCTTGTATTAAGATGATAATCTTTTAAAAGTGTTGGCTACTAATTTCATTGTGATATTGTCTCTTTTACTTTGCACTGGTCGATTTGTGATTATGAAACTTATATAGTCATTTTGTGATCCCATGATGTGAATCTTCCTTTTGTGATAATTTTGTTGAGGAAAATTTATGCAATGACCCTGTAGTCATATTTTGAGATGGTTGGGGAACCCAAGTATTTACGTACCCTCCATTTGAGCATAAATGAATATTTGTGTCATAGAATCCCTTGCTTTTCATTTGTATGCCTTTGGAAGTAGTCACCTTGTAAGTGGTCGATGAGATTGTTGTATGTTATGTTTTGGTTAACCTTGTGGTTTGGCCTTGTGATTGTTTTGCTTTTCTATCTTGGTTGTGGGTCCTTTCTTGTCATCTCCTAGCTTGGGGGGTGGGCCTTCGGCTCCACATGGTCGGGTGGAATGTGCTATGCACCCCATTGGGTCCCCAGTTTGAGCTCATGACGATGCAATTAATCCAGGACTCTACCTCAGTTCTTTTGTACCATGTTCCTTTATGTGACCTTGTATTGGATGTATCTTTTCCTTTGCACGATAGGATGCATATGGACTCTTGAAGTGATGTAAGTTACTCCTGATGTAACATAATGTACTCCTAAAGTGATGTAATGTACTCCTAAAAATAGTTGTAATGTATTATTCTATCTTTGTAAACCTTATGTGATAGCCATTATCGGATATGTTGTATATGTGGAAATATGCTCCACCATTGTATTATGGATATGTGAATTGAAATTCTTATAAAATGGTGTATTGTTTTATTCACATGTGATCATTAACGATTGTATGTTATCATTATGTAATCTCGATTTTCATTTGCTTTCATTTGATTAAAGTTTCTGAATTGTAATGACCGTCTCGTGTACCCCAGAGGACATGGATGAATTAGTAAATGTATAATTTCTTTCATGTAATAAATGTACAAGCTTATCTTACACAATGTTTTGCTTTTAAAAAAAAATAAAAAATAAAAATAAAAAATTAGTGTAACATTATGTTGTCCTTTGGGGTCAACACGGCGAGGGCATTATAGGGTACCACCTAGGACCTAAAAATGTGTTTTAGGAGATATGTTGCATTTAATGTTGTTTTTTTATATAATACTCAAAAATACACTTAATTAAGCATATGAGATCATAAAGGGGTCAAATAAAGCATGAAAATGGGATAAATAGTGAACATGTGCCTAGAAAAGTGTGAAAGCTTGTTACAAGACTTTACAATACTTCAAAATAGGACTTGTTCATGAATAAAAATGTGATTTTTAGGTGAATTATAATAAATAGAATTTAGAAGAATGTAGAAATGTCTTACAACACTTCACATCACCTTCAAAAGAAGTTGTTCTTTAAATTTTATTACCTAAATATGCATGTTCAAGCCATTTTGCAACATAAAATCAAAGTAAAATAGACAAACACCATGAAACAAGACCTAAAAGTCCATGAAAATGACAAGTGGCCATTTTTCTATGGCATAGAAAGGTTGTTGTTTCATTATATTATGTTGTAGTAGGAGGGAAAGTTCATGCAATTTTCGAATATTTTTTTTGTTACCCTTAGAAATCTTTATATTTGATTGGACCTTAATGAACACTACCTGTGGAAAGATTTTAAAGTCTACACTATGCTTGTTGTTAGCCTTTGTTGTTCATTCTCTTTCCAACAATGAAGGGTTGTGGTGTTCTGTGTCTAATTATATCAATCATAGGAATGATTGGGTTTGAAATGTTGTAAAAGCATTGGCACATTGCCATTTTTATGTTTCATATTTAGATTTCCTTCTACCCTTTTCTCCAAACCCCAAAGAAGAGTCAGCTTTCTATAAAAATCTCAGAGGTATTTAGTGAAGCACAAATTGGTCCCCCACTCACTGAATTTCCCATAAGACTATCGAAGAGCACAAAATTTCATGATCAACATCTCCTGACAATGATAAGGATGATAGTACCATCTTATTTCCTCCTTCTCCACATTCAACTAAAGAATTTGGTGAATCTAGCAAGCACAAAATACCTTACAAACTATAGAAAGTACAATTTCCTTACCACCATCTAATATTGAAAGGAATTTATAGATACTTCTACACTAAGGACTTATTACATTACCACTATTCTAGAAATTTGATTTCCAATTCCTAAAAACAAAAAAGAATCTCATTGCAGATATCATAGAATTTTGAAACATAGTACTAATAAGTGTCATTTCTTAAAGAAAATCTTTAAAAATTTAGATATGTTAGAAGTAGTCCCTTAAAGTTGGATCCTTTAGCTCCTTTCCATGTAATATTTTTAGGATATTTCAAGATGCAAGGATCTTATTCCCATCACTTAGTGTGGCTCACTCTTGTCTTACACTTAGTGGGGTCAAGAGTCAAATAACCTTGTCCTAGTAATGCATTTTTGGTTGTCCATTTGTCTAGTTGTTCACCTTCCATATATGATAAACATGATTGGGATTTGGATGAACTACTAATAGGTTGAATCACATGTTACTTACTAGTCTTTTCAATTATTTATTTTTCTTTCATGTGATTGCATGTGCATAATGTGATCCCCCATGTTGTTTTATTTGATTTTCTCTCTTTTTGTGACATTCCACTATTTGTACCTACATTCTTATTTATGTCATAAATATTTTATCATTTCCTTTCATTTGTCTTGTGTATTCCTTTTGGGGATGATGAAAGGCATTGAGACATTCATGTCTCTTCCATTTTGACCCAAAATATTTTTCTTTATCTTTTCTTTGTCTTGTGTTTTCCTTTTGTGGATGACATAAGGCATTAAGACATTCATACCTCTTCCATATTTACCCAAAGGGGTTTTCTTTTTTTTCACTCTCTTTGTGTCATTCTTCAAGTTCTATAAATATTTGGGGAATGATGATAGTTTCAAGCTCTCTAAAAACATTATAGCAAGAGCATACTAACCCCAAATTGATAAATCCCTCATGTTTTTGGAATTTCATTTTGGGGGAAACCCCTTTTCTTTTTCATTTTTCATAACGTAGCTTTGTTTGGAAACATATGACTTTGCATAGGTTTTTCCAAGCTAGCTCTTATTTCTTCTTTATTGTTAGCATTTATCATTTTCTACTTTAAAGTAATTGCTCACAGCATGGGGTTAACAGTTTCTTTAAAGCGGGGGCATACATTGGAATTATTCTTTTTCATTTCATGTTTCATTGTGTGGTCATCTTACTTAATGCGGCGTGTCTTTCACTTTGTGGATGACATTGGGTGTGATGTCCTTCAAGAGCATGATATTACATTTCTCTTAGTGGCTTGATGTGATACACTACATCCCCTAAGTTGTGAATCTTATATTCTTTGATTGATACTTTGTTGGATACATTAGGCATGATGTTCCCTAAGTTAAATACCTTACATGAACTAAGAAAGACTACTTTGAACATTCTTTACATTATTTTTCATTTACAAAATTTTGGTTATATGGATACCCTACATAATACACTTTACATGCCTATGGAGCCATATTGTTTGTTCATGAGTGTCAAGAATATGAAGCTTTTCTTTCCTAATGAAGCTTGAATTTCATTATTTCATGACACCTTATCAAAGTTATCAAGAGGTATAACTTTGGTATGGTTGGACAGGAAGCTAATCGGAGGCATGAATTTCTAGTAATCACTCGTGTGTGTGTTGTGTGAGCACATATTGGTCATGTGTGTATGTCTCATCCCTTTGAATTACTCACCTATTAGATAGCCTAGAGTTCCATTGCTTCAAACTAAGTGTTTATTTTTGGAAAAACAACCTACATCCGATCCACATTGCAATGGACAAATGGTCAAAGCTTGATCCACCCCCTGATTTGTTTTTCTTTTCTATTTGTCTTTGGAAATGTATGCTTATGCCTTGTTATTTCTATTTATATCATTTTCATGCATTTTGTCTTGTGCCTATGTTAGTTTTTTAAAGGATCTCAATCCTCAAGGCTTACACAACCCTCTTGGTTAGTTTTGTCCTATCCCACTAGCATTGGTACAACTAAACCCCTCCTGACGTGATCTCCTCTACTTTAGTGTGAGTTTAAGGAAATTTTGTCCTCTCACTAAAGTGGTTGCTAAATTTAGTGTCAAAAAATGTCATCCATGAAATTTTTACACATTTTTTAGTACTCTTTATAAAATTGAGCTCAACTGGTGTAGAAGCACCTAAAAACATGTAATTACAATGTGCATTCTATGAGGGTTGGTCTAGGAGTTAGTGATAGTATGAGTCTTTTTTTTTTGTTAAATGAGGCCCATGAGACCACTCATGATGTAATAAGGTTCAAATGAGCCATTTAATGTAGGTTTAAGTCTTTAGAAGGAATTCTAGGTTGAAAATATTAAGTTAATCATTAGTAAATAATGCATAATTAGCAATGTAAATTGTTAAAAGCCTCTTAAAGAAAGGTGGTTAGGTGGTTATAGGAATTAGAGGAGGTTATTGGAGATATATTTAGTTGATTCCATCATTGTAAACACAATTTTGAAGATCTTGAATGAAGAAACTTAGTTTTGTTTTCTAAATTACACATTTTCTTAGTATTTCCTAAACTTTGTTTGGCTAGCACAATTTGTACAACTCCAAATCATGGTTGAAGGTTGAAATGGTATGTTAGGGCACTAAGTATAATTTTAAATGCTCCAGGTTTGATTAAAAATCATTAATTTTGGAGTGAGTTATCTTTGTTTTCCTAAAACTACTTTGTTTTGGTGCAAGTTGGTGGTTTGAGAGTAATAAAATGAGTTTTTAGGGAATTCCACCTATTGTAGCAATTGTAACTCGATGGAATGACCCAATTTGTTGTAATATAGGTTTCTAAATGTTGTGGAGGTTGAAGGAAGTGTGTTTGTGGGTTTTGGGTGTTGCCCTAGGTTGAATTTGGATGATTTTCCTTGTGAAAGTAAGGAACTAAAGGATGGTTTATGAGTTTTTTTTGAAGAAATAACCTATGTAATGAAGTTTAAAGCTTGTGCAAGAATAATTGTGAATTTTTGAATAGGTGGTAGGGTGTGGGAAGGTATGGAGGTATGATTTACAATAAACCCTCCTTTGAAGGCCTAAAATCAAGGGTTTTATGGTTTGCCATGTTGGAAGAGTCATCTATGGAAACTAGTGGTGTATTTTATAGTTTTTGGGAATTTAAATTTCTGGCCCAAAGTTTCATAAGGTTTGGTAGAGTTTATAGGGTATCTTCTTTGTAAAAGTGGGCTAATCCACTAGCCTTTTCCATGGCAGGAGTATTGGATCTTTGAACTCATCAGAAAGAGTTGATATTAGTTTTATTGTATGTTGTATAAATTGTAAAAGGGTATCTTAATCATCCCTGAGTTTGTTAGGTGTTTTGGAAAATATTGGTGAAAATCCCTAAAACTAGGTTTGAACAAAAATAAGGGTTGAAGGGTGAAGTTGGGAAATTGTGTTTCTAATGATTTTTGAAGTTGGAAGACTGGTTGAATTACTTTATATGTTCATTTTAATCTTGCTATATGCCTCTTGAAGGTAGGTTTCAAATTGGATTAAGATTGAGCATCCTAACTCTGCATCATTAATGATGCCTTGACTTAGTGTTGTAATGTGTTTAACACATTCACATTAGGTCTTGGGCCATTGATAAATAAATAAACCTAATCATACCTTATTTATGTTGTTGTAAAGTGTTGTTCCATAAATTCACACTTTTCTAGGTTGTATTAAATAATTGGGATCCTTTATGATTTAATTGGCCCTATTTTGCATCCACAAGCCTCATTAAATACATTTTTCCAAAGATAATCCTAACATAAACCATGATCCAATAAAAATTTAGGTGTTTTTAGGTTTTGTGGCCACAATTTAGTAATATGGGACTCATATGCCACCTTGGGCGTATGAGTCTCACCTAGGTTTTTGGGCCCCAATCATGATTTTGCATCATTCTAAACATTTTTGAAAATGTGTCTCATAATTAACACCTAATGGGACTCATACACCACTCCTAGAATATGAGTCTCATGTGTCCCAAAATTAAATTAAATTCAAATTATTGGTAGGATTTCATTCTCCTAGATCTGAGGTTGGCTTGTAGTATTGTAATTTTGATAAATTTGGCATAAACAAGTATAAATACAAGTTTCTTTCAATCATTTTACACCTAGCAAGTTGAATGATTATCCTTATGGTAAATTTGAGTTCATGTATTCATGTGTTTACAAGAAAATTCATGATTCTTCAAGATTTGATTATCAAGTGTTCTAGAGCATCATTCAAATATCAAGCATCATGTCATAGTCATCATGCATCATGTTTATTTTTGAGCTAACAATTGTGATCTAGGGTTTCATGATTCAAGTTAGCATTCAAGTCAAGATCTATCATATTAAAGAAAAAGTCAAGATCTAGGGTTTGGTGAGTTGTAACAATGCATATTGCTCATTCATCATTCCTTACGTCATACATGTTTCCAACACTTTGTTTCTAGGGTTTGGTGAGTTGTAGCATTGCATATTGTTCATTCATCATTTCTTACTTCATTTCATTTCATTCCAAGGTTTGATTACTAAATGTGGTTTGACCAAGGAAAACCCCTTCCTACTAACAAAATAACATTTTTCCCTCTCTTTAGTGTTTGATTTACAGATTTAGGCTGAAGATCCATTAAAGAGAAAGTTTGGAGAAAGTTGTCAAGGGTTCAAAATTGTCAAAGTTCCCACCTTGCATTGGAGTTCATTGGAAGACATCTAGAGGTTACAAATTAGAGTTTCGCATCTAAAAGTTTAGTGAAAAGGAAAGAGCATACATTGATGAGAAAATTTAGACTTTGAATTTATAGAAAACCATAACTAGACTGATATGCAACTTCTGGCATATGAGTCCTAGTTTGGCCAAATTTTTTGATTTCCTTGGAGTTCTAGACACTTCATTGCTAGATTTTTGTTCCTTCCCAAAAACCATAGTCTAGGACTAGTTCACCCAGTCTAGTGTATGAGTCCTAATCAGCCTTAACTTTAGTTTTTTCAACATTTCAAGACTTCATTCAAGCCTCTATAGGTTCCCAAGTGCACACCTTTCATCTCTCCACTTTTTATTTTGTTTTTGCATGCACTTTTATCTCATTTAGTGAAATCTTTCATTGCATTATGTTTAATCATTAGGTCTTGCATTCCATTAGGTTTTTTGAGCCCTATCTTGGTGGTGAAACCTTCTTTAGTTTATGATCAGACCTTAGGAAAACCCTACTACAAGATATATTTATCCTTTGCATACTTTAGATTGAGATCTCTAGGGTTTTCCTTGAATGAGAGTGTAGAACTTTATTTTTTTTATCTTCCAAGCATAGAAGCAAGTAAATTCAACCTTTCAAGTGGACAAAAAGTTCTTCTTTGGAATGTTCTTGGATAAATAATTGATACATATTCCACATCATGTTAGACAATCAAGGCTTGATCCTTTCCCTTTCTTGGACAAATAGCCCAATTCCACATCATGTTGGGACAATCAAAGCTTGATCCTTCATTTTATTTGTTATTGTTGCATACATAAGTGTTGTGAATGTCTACTTTGGTGTGAGTTTGATATAGGGTCATACTCTCGGGTATGCGCAGGATCATCATGGAAAAAATAAGCCCTTAAGTGGCGATGAAATTTAGAAAATTAGAGTTATCCAACTTGATGTAAAATTTGAATAAGTTATATATAATATTTAAAAAATATGTAAATAGAATTTGTAGAAAATTGAATGTAGTTTCTAAGCTACTAGGTTTATTCTCTAAAAAAAAAAATGTTTGGTGAAAATTTGAAATTTCAATGCTATAGCACTTAAATTTTAGGGAAAAAATAAGTAGGTGTCTGTCTAACCACCCTAACCACAATAAAATGATAATATTTTTTGTAATATTTTAGATATAAGTAGAGGACTCATGTCCTGATGTGGTACATATTTTTTTGTAAATATTTTCCAAGTAAATAATTAATTATGAATTTTTTTATTAGAAATTTTTAAAAAATTAAAAAACTCATATGTTTTACAACCTTAACCTAGTGAAAACTTCATGAAATTCAACCATTTTTTAAAATCCTATAGTATGAAAATCATAGAATGTGATGCATATTTTGGATTCAAAAACTGTGATACCATTTCAAAGCTATAGATTTTTTCAATCAGCCTATCAATTAGGACTTTAGTCATAATTCAAATAGAAAATGAATAATTATTATTTATGAAATTTAATGTAAAGTAGAATTTATATTGGTGGAAAGCTAAGAGTCTCCTTTAAAAACCCTTTTCATTTCATCAATTTTGCATAAAGAGAAATTCGTCAGCCATATACCCTACACATACCCATCATATCACCACTTTTTGGCCCATCATGATCCTGCACATACCCTCTCACTAAAGTGGGGGCCAAATATAGTGTAGAAAAAAGTAACCTTTTTTCACAGTTAATTTGAGAATGAATAGTTAATAATAAAATAGACTTAATTATTCCGTATTTAGGGTATTATGAAGTCTATATTTACACTTTCACACTAATTTGGGCTTTATTAATTAATTGAGGTTAATTTGAGTTTAACTGGCCCTTTAAATTCAAGTCCAAGACAAATTTATTACATTTTCCAAGGGATAAAATGTGAAACTATTTAATAATATTAAACAACACTTAATTTTACAAGGCATGTGTCATGGGTTCTCACTAGGTCCTAGGACCCCCTTTTGACATCACATTCTGAAATATTTCCTAGTTGATGAGGGTGCAACCTGAGACAGAAAATTAACACACTGAAAAGAGAATATTATTTTATTATTCTGAAAATAATCTTCTTACATGCAAAGGATTGATATCCTCAAGTTCTAGAAATATGTAGACTACAGAATTATAAGAAAACCCCTTTTCATAGTATACGAACTTTTAGCCAAAAAACTACACAAAAATCAGAAACCCGCCCATAATTAGAGCTCCCTTTTTTTTGGAGACAAAATAACATTAAAATTTGAGTTTTTGGTTGTTTGGCATGAAAAATTACAACTTGAAATTCAAATTTCAAAAGTACATTAAAAAATTAGTATCCTCTAGCAAGTGCACCAACTTCCAGGAGCCATAACTTTTGATCCAGGACTTCGCTTTTCAAACCATTTGAACTATTGGAAAGGTCTTAGAGTCAAAAACATACTCAAAATTGGAAACACAAATTTTGGAAAGTTTTGGGTTCATTTTGGGACCATTTAGTGCCTCAAATCTGACCTAAAAGATTTTTAGGTACAATTCGAGGAGACTAAAATTGCAATATCTTTCAACCCAAGAATAGAAAAACAAAATTGTAAGTTGGGAATTGCATTTTGACAAAAAGGCTATCCAAAAATGCAAAAAATTCTAAGAAAATACCAAAATGAAATGAAACTCTTTTTCTGGGTGATGTAGGCTTTCCCTTACACCACTAGATGCTCTTGCATCAGACACCCAAGGTTGTTTGAGAAGTGACCCCGTCACATCTCAAATGGTTGAGGGAAACCCAAATGGTCAACATCTACCTTAGATAGCCAAGATGAATCTTCCATAGGCCTTCCTCTCCATTTAACCATATATTCTTCATACTACCTACTTCTGGTACTCCTTCCCACAAGGCAATATAGGATTGCTTCAATCTCCTCTTTCTTTGAAGTAGATTTTGGAATGCCATAGTTCCCTATTGTTGGTGCATCCTCCTCACCACCTTCATGATACTCTATCAAATTTGAAACATTGAACATAGGGGAAATGTTCACTCCATCTAGTAAATCTACTTGATATGCATTCCCTAAATCATGCTTCTTCAAAATCTTGTAGGGACCAAATTTTTTCATCTTTATTTTGTTATAGGTTCCCATTGGAAACCTTTCTTTCCTGAAGTGGATCATTACTTCATCACCAATCTAAAACTCCTTATTCATCCTTTTTTGATCTTCCTTGACCTTATATTGCATATTTTTCTTGTTAATATGTTCTCTTGTCTTCTCTTGGATATCCTTGATGTGCTCTACAAAATCTTCGGCTTTGGCACTTATCTTCTTCTCTTGGTCCATCTTCTAGTGCTTTTGTTGACAAAATTGTTGTATGAATTTTTTTTTGGGTAAGATCAAGTCCCATCCCTTGGGTTTATCTCCTACCAAGCATCTCAGTACGTTACCTAGAATCCTATTCACAACCTCCATCTGCCCATCTATTTGTGGATGGTGTATAGAACTAAACTTCAACTCCATTTTCAACTTCTTCCACAAGGTCCTCCAAAAGTATCCCACAAATTTGGTTTCATGATCTGAGATAATACTCTTTGGAATACCATGTAGCCACACCACCTCTTTGAAGAATATTTCAATAATGTGGATTGCATCATGGGTCTTCTAACATAGAATGAAATGTGCCATTTTTGAAAACCTGTCAACCACCACAAATACTAAATCATTCCCTCTATTTTTTCTTGGCAAAACAAGAACAAAATTCATACTTATATCCTCCCACGACCTCTCTAGTATAAGTAAGGGATGATATAACCCTATATTGTATCTCACTCCTTTAGCCATCTAACATTTTTTTTTTAGACTACAGGAATTGGGTAGCATGACCCCCTATAAACTCTAGTGTGCTTACTAAACTTTTTAACATGACCGGCGACGCTGGTGCGACACACCCTCTAGTACCATAGGGGTGGGGAAGACTAGACCTCATGACCAATCTCTTGCAACAGGAAATATTTAGCCAGAGTGTCATGCCCAAAAAAAAATCACTAAGAAAACTCAACAATTTTTTTTTTGCAATTACATTAGCGCACCTACTTACCTTTCTAAGTGTCCAAGGGCAACATCCAAACATAATACGAACTATTCACTTTTAAGTGGTTATCTCTTAATTAAAGTGCATAATTTAACTTTAAGGATCTAAATGGTCAGTTAGTACCTATCAATAAAACGGTATGACTCAAGGTGGGCATTTCAATTTTTAATATAGAAAAATTCTTATGCTTTTGCTAATATTCCCTTTAATTTTCCCATTTTTTTTTTTTACTCGAATTCATCCTTGGGTTATTACCTAAATTACTTACTCTTCCATGATTACTTTATTATTTAAAATGTTTATTTCATTTTATTTATTTTTTAACATATAACCTACTATTATTAATGGTAACATCTATAATACCATTATACGCCTTATAGATGTTAACATAAAAGGAATGATATATATATATATATAGTTTTTCCTTAATTATTTTTATTACCTCTTAACACAATTTGACACTCTATATTTACTTTTATTATTATTCATATAAATTTTATTTTCAAGATCTTAATAACAATATTAACATTTCTCACTATATCTAATTGTGATACACTCTTTAATATTAATATGAGCACTCAAAACCAAATTTAATGCTTGCATTAATAATCACCACTTTTATTGATATTAGTAATGTTAATAATAACCTTATCAACATGTGGTCACCTTAATAGTTTTATTATTAACGCTTAGTATGCCAATATATATTACTATTATTATTCATCATCACAACAATAAAAAAAATAACATTAATTTTACTACAAGTAAAATTTTCCTTCAAATAATAAAGATAATATTAATCTTGTTGCTATTATTTTGAAAATAAATGTTAATGCCAATAAATTAATAATATTATTAATTATACAACATTTTAAAATACAACCACTAGTCCCACGGTGGAAGAAGTCTACCATTCGACTTAGGTAGATAAAACTGGCAGTAAAAAAAAACAAACAAACTTTTAAGTGACAACTAAATTGTATTTGATAGACTTTGAAGTCCATTTTGAAAGACCGAATGGGAGGGAACTCAAACTAATATTTTCATGTTCATTATATTCTGAAATTCCCCAAGTGAGATAATATGGTGCAGCTACGTTAGAGACAGAATAATGGTCTTTGTGCAGGTTCAAGGAAAAAGGATGGGAACTTGCAATGTAATGAACATGTCTCACGGGTTTGGCTTGCCCTTTGCTCCACCATTGTAATATTTTACTGGAATGCCATTGTAAAAACTTGTAGGTTAAATCTGATCGTAGATTAATTTAAGTGTGTGTTCATTAATCTTTAGTTATGCACAACTAGATATGAGGAAAATTTATTTAAATTTGTTTATCACTTTGCGCAGGTTTGGAGGAGAAAATGAAAATACTCATAATATTCTGGAAGTCATTTATTGATTCTTCTCATTTCCTCTTAACTGTTCTCTTTTTATAAGAAGTTTTAAATATTTTATTTTATTAGATGAGTATTTACTTCCATTGTCAAAGCCTTGTTGCTGCATATATTTTATTTAGTTGTTGATCCATTTCATGACTCTACAATCATATTAAAAGCATATACATATGTATGCAAATATGTATACATAAATATAGTTGTAAATATATCTATATATTACACATATAAATCTGAGTGTTTGATTTTATTTATTTTTATTGATGCCTTTTCATATATAACCGGATATTTCAAAAATATATATTTAAATATATAACTTTTTTATTGCTGATGTGCACAGCAACCAGAATCTATTTTAAATTTGCTGCTATTAAATAACATACTGCACAAAAATGTATAGCAACCGAAATGAAAAGAGAGCAGATTTTTGTTTATATAAATTTCTGTACTTATATATTTTTGTTTATTTATTACTGTACCTTAAATATTATGAATAAACACAAAGATGAATTATTTATTTATTACTATTCCTTGATTCACCTATTTTTATTCACTTATTACTGTGCCTTTAATATTTAACACAGAGATAAATGGTGGCGCAGGCCTCCCATAGCTGTGTCCCATATGGGGCTCGATTAGTTCATAAATTGATTTTATTTTTATTTATTTTAAAATTATCTTTATCTTCTTTTAACGTTTTAACTTTTAGTTAATATCTTTTTTTTTTAAATATTAAATATAATATATATATTTTATATTGACAAAATAATTTATCTCATATCTCTTATTTTATGTTTTCAATGTGTATCTCTTGAATCTCATTGCTTGGATTTAAAAATTTAAATTTTTTTTATTTTATTTTATTTTATTTTATTTTTTAAATAGAAATTTATCTATACAAGCTTGTTAACATATAAATAGACTTGAATAGAGAAAATATTTATTTAAGTATTCCCTTCATCTTTATTTACTACACTATTTGGTAGATAAGAAAACAACTTCATTTAATTTTTATTTTCAAGTATCCAAAATGATTAGTTATTAGATCTTCTAACTTTAACTTAAGTGAATGTACGATTTGTTTATCCAAATACCACTAAATTACAAATGTACATGGATTTCATGTTCCTTACTTGAACTTCACATATACAAGTTACATTTTTTTTTAATGCACATTTAGTCCCACATAATCCAATCCCTCTCCTTTTCATTCAAATGAGCATACTATTAGTTTAGTTAGTTTCAATGGGAGATACAAATATTCCTTAAAACATTCAAGGAGAACTTGGCTCCAACTCTTTCTCTAAAGGACAACACAAGAGGCGAGAACAATCATACATCTCAATGATACTTGCTCTCTCTATATATATATCTTATAATACAAATATGAAATTACAAGAACATATCAATAATTACAACTTTATTCTCTTTTTTTGAAAATACGAATACGAAATTTCCGAAAAAAATCATACCAATAATTACAACTTTTTCTATTCCTTTTTTTTAAAAAAAATACAACAATGGAATTTCAAATAACATACCAAAGGATGCAACTTTCTCTATCTCATTCTTTTATTCTTCATAACAAGATATTGAATGCATTCTTTAAACATACAATGCTACATTAATATCTATGCAATAAATGGTTTACATGCTGAAGAGGGAAAACTTTTTCTTTTCATTTAAACAATATAGTATCCCTTGATATTACAACCAATACTTAGGAATGCAATGAGTAACACACAAAATAAGGCTTGCTCTCCACCCTACCTTAATGGCATCATGAAGCCTCATGGGCTCTAGCCATACCCCCGAGCAAGAAACAACAACTACCATTGATCCAGGTAGGAAGAGTAAGAGAATAGCTTAACTACAAATTTACTATTTATCCACCCACTAAACAAATTTTAAATTCACCCATACATAAACTTGAACTTCCCACTTGATTTGAAAGCCATAACAAAATAGCACAACACAAAGTTCCTACTCAAACAAGCTGATAGAAATGAGGAGAAATCACGTATCTTTATTTTTCCCCTTGAACACCTCCTTCACCTGTGAGAGCTCCTTGCTCCTCTTCCATTTTTCTTCCTTTCCCTTCTCCCAAACTTTTCCATTTCCAAAAATAATTCTCCAAGAGGAGAAGTGGGTAACATCCATTTCCTCTTTTCCATCCAAGTATATAGGCATTCAACTTGAATTCACTTGAATGAGAGAGAGACACTTGTCACTCTCTCATTCGATCTTTCAACACACATCCCCACAAGTTCTCACACATGTGTGAGACTTTTGGGAAGATGGGGAATGTACTATGACACTCTACCCAACATCCCTTACAAGGTGGCTTCACACATGTGAAAGCCTTGATGCTCTTCCCAAGTTCATTAATGAACTTTGGGGAGTGGTGGGAGAGTGACAAGTCACTTCTCCCAACTCCCAAGGACTCAAATTCGTCACACTTTTTCAAGTGGACTTTTGAAGGGTCATATCATGTCCTAAGGACAAAGTCACATGTCCAAAAGATCCCCCTTCCATAGGTATAGGCCTTAGGGGTCTATTTTTGCACTAATATCAAAGAAATTGACCATACAACACCCTAAAAAGACAACTTTAAAGGCCAATTCGAAATTCAAGACCTAACTAAGGATTTGAAAACCCTAAAGGATCTTACACTCTTAACCACATGACTATAATCAATAAGGATCCAAAAAGTACCTACACTAAGCCACCAATCATTAAAACCCTCCACTCAATTACAACATAAACAAAACCCTAATTACCTCCCAAGTCATAGGGTCAAAAATCAAAATTTCAAAAGATAGATATTTAACTTGGGTCTAGATTGTTCTCCCTTTTACCCTTGCCATTACTCTCATATGCATTTTTCCAAATACATGTTAGGTTAGAAATATAATAAATACCTATTCAAAATATCAATAAGATCAATTCAATAGTTAGTAAATCATGGTACACATATATATTCATTTCCTTTCCCTATAAAAGATGGAAACTTTGAGCATTCATTAAATAATAATGGAAACCTAACCTTAGCTAAATACTTTATTTACACTACTAAATTTACTCTTGGACACTCTTTCCTGTAATAAAATTTATCATTCAACTTGATATCTAATTTATATAATTTTTCCTCAAATTATCCTACCTTAGGTATACCTCTAATTGATTAGAGTCATCTTTTAAATTTACCTTGATGATTCTTGGCTAGTGATCCTTCTGGAAACTTCTCCCTGATCTTCCAAAGTCCTGCTTTATTCCTACCTATTATCATTTCCCAAGTAACATGAAACTTATTAGCGAGATTCAAACTAATATTAGATACACAAAATTTCTTAGCTCATATCGATCTAAGTGTATTCTTCATATGATACTTGTTCGAGAATCTAAATATTATCTGCTCACATTCATTCTTAACAGTTCTCCCATTTTCATTTAATGAAGAGAATTTGTCACAATAATCATTTACAATAGTTAATACTAAAATCAAAATATTAAACATGGAATTAGGTTAAATCATCAATTTATTCACCAACAAGAATAATTAAACTTATCAAGGTGTGACAAAATCTATAGATAGGGTTGGGCCTCACACCAAGCTAGGGCCCCAACACCCTTTAGCCATCTAACATACCCTACAACTCTATACATAATTATTTACATCCTATTAAAATTAAGGAAAATTATGGTCCTCATTGATAATCACAATGGTCTCATACCAACCTAAATTCCCTACCATTCCTCCACTATGCTTCTCCTTAATCAGGTTCTCTCTCATGGAACTCCTCGGAATACACAATTGGCTTCCCTTAAACAAGATGCCATCCTAAATTATCAAATCTAGCCACCTTGTCCTATCCACTATAACAGCCTCTTTGTGGGCTTTCCAAGCCTCTATAAAATTAGGATCTTTTGGATACAATGTTTTGAGTTCATTGAACACAACCATGTCAATCTACATCTCTATCATCAATGTCTACCTCCTACTGAAGGCATCTACAACCCTATTCGACCTCCCACTCCTATGCTTTAGTAAAAAGGTATAGCTTTGCCAAAATTCTACCTATTTCATATGCCTTTGATTTAATTTTCCCTAACTATTCATGTATTGTAATGCTTCATGATTTGTATAAAAAGTGAATTCCTTCAACAACAAATAATGACTCCATTTCTTTAGTGCTTGAACTATTGCATAAAATTCTTGATCATATACAAAATACTATCTCTTGGCATCATTTAACTTTTCACTGAAATAGGAATGGGCATACCTTCTTCACTCAACACTAATCCAATGGCACAACCATTGGCATCACAATCCACCTGAAACACCTTATTGAAATCTAGGAGGGCTAGAACAAGTTGCTCTATCACCTTCTATTTCAACAATTCAAAACTTTTCACTATTCCAATGCTCCACTTGAACTCTTTTCTATCCCATCTGATTGTTAGTGTAATTAATATTTAATTACACTTGCATAACTTTACTTAGGTATATTTTAATTCCTAGGTTAATTATTCTTATCATTATCTTATTGAGCTATCTTTTTTCTCAAGATAATATTTGGGTTATGCATACTTTCTTTTATAAAGCAAATTATCTCTTGTAATTATTGTACTTCGAATTTATCAATTTGCACATCTTTTTGCAATAGCTTTTCTTTTCCTATTTTTCTCTTACGTGAAAGGCTTTTCTAGTTTGTATTTCAGATCTTGGTTTCTAACATGGTATCAGAGCCTTGATTTGCAGCCCCTTCTTATATTTCTAAGAAAATCATTGTAGAGTAGTTTGATATTCCTTGAGGGTTTCATACCTTGAGATTGTCTCTCAATTTGGGTGCTCTTTCATGGACACTTTTAGTGCACATTAGAGGAAATATTAGCTCATTTTTTGTGTCCAGGGCTATCAAAAAAGTCAAGATCGACTTTTGTTTCATGTAAATACAACATTTTATGCTAGCATTATGAGGGTTTGAAGATTTACTAGATCTACATGAGTTACAAAGCTTCTGGTGCATTTTTAGGCAGATCAAACCACACCATTAGATCCAGAGCATCTGAGAGACAAAAATTGACATATAATATGCCTATATTCAACGTCAGATGTCTGTGAGGCAATATTTTTTTCCCATACGGCCTTTGTACTACCTCTATGCATGCAATCAGAGGAAATTTTGTTTTTAAGGTTTGGTCTTTCTTGTTTTTAAAAAAAAAAAATCTTTTATAGAAATTTTATAATTTTTTTTTTTTTGAAAAATCAAAGCAAAAAAATAAAAAAAAGGGTACACAGAGGGCGGGTGGTTTTTGCAGCATAGGGTACAGTACCCTAATGTCGTCATACCTCCCTACATCAGTTTTTACAAGTCATCCTTGCATTCCATACCCACTTGACAACAAGCTTGAGTAGCCCAGGCAGGCTCCATATCACCTTGGTCAGTGTTAGATACCAGCCGACGATGACTTTCCTCCTCCGACTATCCTTTCCTATCAACAACTAGCATTCAAAAACTGAAAAAAATCATAAAATAGGGGCAATGCTTAATCCTAGGCTAGTGTACCTATAGTGGGCCCTCTGAAAAATCTACCCCAAAGAATATTCCCAAGATCAAAACATTTCAATTACAAAAGTAGATTTCATCAATCAGCATAGGAACCCGATGGTCATTAACTTTTTTGTGGGGGGGGGAATTTTTTTTAGCCAACAGCCTCCATACTATCAAATCTAAGCTAGTGAATGGATGAAATTAGCATGACATCATCATATGGCTGGCCCTCTTTTCCCCCTCCTAACCCCAGTTTTCCTTCAAGGAGAAATTTTTTTCTTTTTGGTGTAACCTGGGCATATGGTATTGAAATTGGGAAAACAAGATATCATCGGAAAGCTGGTTCCAAGAAATTTCTTGTGGTATAGTTTTTTTTAAGTATTTTTTTGTTTAGATGCATTTATTATTGTGTTAAGTCAGATGTTCATTTATGGCTCCCGAGCTCATAAATTTTTGACACGATCTTTGATTTTCATCTTCTTTGCAGCATTGGAAAGGTATTGAGGAGCTCTATTTTGCTATCAATGCAATTTTTTCTGTATCTATCCCAAGTTGATCATTATTCCAGATTTTTCTCAATGGGTTTTTTGAAGATTACTTGGATGTTTTGGCAATTAGAAAGGTGAAACTTGAATATTTCTACTTAATTTCAATACCACATCATCTTATTTTCTGTTTATACATATTTAGCATGCTCTCTTCTTACCATCATTGGGTTATTGTAATAAATGAACTGAGATAAAGTTTCATCAAGGGGATTTCTTGCATAATAATTTGATTAGAGTGTAGTTTTCACTTTGATCTCCATCTTGTTTTGATGGAAACTTGCATGGGTTATCTAGTTTCTTAGTTTCTTTTGGCCACATATTGCTCTAGCTTGACACATATTAGATTCACATTGGTTCACACTTTAGATTGGAATTTTATGGTTATTGATCCACATTGGTTTAGATCCTTCTCAGTTTGAGGGCCATTTTTTTATGGTTAATGTTATATAATCTTTATGGTACTTGTTCCCATGGAAGAATTTTAGTCATAGTTTGGGATTGGCATCAAGATACAAGGTTTCTAGATTATGTTATCATCTCATCTACTATTGCTTCAAAGATTCTAGGGTTGTTCTAGTTTGTGAATTTTTCCAGTGTTCCATGGAATTGGATCTACTGTCATATTATTATGATTCTACTTTTTTTTCTTGTAGACAAAAGTATATTTCCTTGCTTGTTAGATTGCGGATCCAATGCTTCTTTGAAGCAATCATCTCATTATAGGGGGGTTTTGTCCCACTGGGTTTTCCTCCTCTACCTCATTATTGCATTTGTACATGGGTACTTGATCAGACCTTGTTGTTAGTACCCATTAATGCTTTCTTGCATTCATCTTAGTTTTAGGTGCATTTTTTTTAGTCTCCCTAAGTTACACTTATGGGGGGGTGTTAGTGTAATTAATATTTAATTACACTTGCATAACTTTACTTAGGTATATTTTAATTCACAGGTTAATTATTCTCATCCTTATCTTATTAGGCTATCTTTTTTCTCAAGATAAGATTAGGGTTATGCATACTTTCTTTTCTAAAGAAAATTATCTCTTGTAATTATTGTACTTCGAATATATCAATTTGCACATCTTTTTGCAATATCTTTTCTTTTTCTATTTTTCTCTTCTGTGGAAGGCTTTTCTGGTTTGCATTTCAAATCTTGGTTTCTAACACTCATTGTTTCAGTTAGGGGTACAAAAATACTACTAAATTTTCTAATGAACTTTCTATAAAAACTAGCCAAACCATGGAAAGATCTCACCTCAGTAGTAGTTTTGGGGTAGGCCATTCCAAAATAGCCTTCACCTTCTCTAGATCGATCTTGAGACCTTCTACCGAGACAACAAACCCCAAGTGCACTAGCTCCTTCTTGACAAAACTACACTTCTTTAGATTAATCAATCATTTCTCCCCTCTTAACTTCTCAAAGGCTCTCTGAATGTGGATCAAATTCTCATCCAAAGTCCTACTAAAAATCAAAATATCATCTAAATACACAATAACAAAAAAATTCCCAGAAACTCTTTTAGTACCTCATTCATGAGCTGCATGAATGTGCTCAGTACATTTGTTAGCCCAAAAGGTATGAATAACCACTCATACATGCCCTCTTTGGTCTTGAAGGTATTCTTCCATTCATCTCCCTCTCAAATCCATATTTGATGATAACCACTCTTCAAATCCTTCTTTCTAAGCTCCACTTAAATAGTCCATCAAGTCATCCATCCTTGGAAGGGGAAATTTGTACTTAATTGTTATCTTGTTTATGGCTTGGGAGTGTGTACGCATCCTCCACTCCCCATCCTTCTCTGGTGCTAGTACTGCAAGTACTCCACATGGGCTCAAGCTCTCTCAAATCAAACCCTTTCTCAACAACTCCTGAAGTTGTCTATTTAGCTCCTCATTTTCTGTCGGAGTCATTCTATGAGCTACCATTTTTGGGAAACTGGCTCCAAGAATAAATTCAATTTGATGACTAATATTCTTCACTGGTGGTAAACCCTTAGGTATGTTATCACAAATAATATCCTAATACTCATTCAACAACCTAGAAACTTCTATTGGCACTTTCTCACTATCCTCTTTACCCACTCTAGGAATCAATGCATAGCACAAATGCTCATGCTTCATATCTTCTAAAAAATTTCTTCCATCAACATAAAAAATTATAGCACTACTACATACCTTCTCTTCAACCACCTTCAGGGGTTTCAACTTGTGACAAAATACATCCTTTGTTAGGGAATAAGTGTTTGCATGGCCATCATGTATAGCTCACATGTCAAACTACCATGACCTCCCCAACAACATATGATATGCATCCATAGCGATGATATCATGTAGTACCTCATCATGGTAGCTCTTGATCTTGAACTTCACTAGACACTACTCATTGACCAAAATTTTGTGGTCCTTCTACATCTAGGAAATTCAATACATATGTGGATTCCTTTCCCTCTTTAGCTTCAACTTTGTAACCATCTACTCTACCACCAGATTATTAATGCTCCCACTATCAATGATGACATCACAACATCTGCTTTCACATTTCCACCTTGTGCATAAAAAAATCATCCTTTGTTTGGATTCCTTCTCTTTAGTCACCAATGCTCCTCTAATCACTAGGGCTTGTTGTTGGATTTTAGTTGTGTTCATGGTTTGTCCTTGATGAAAAAATCACTTATTTGGGTATCATGATTTGACCGCTTCAGATTTGGTCTCTCAGGATCTTTATGCTCTCCATATTTAGTTTTCAACTGTCTTGACATGATACATATTTGATTTCTCTTGGCTATTGCAAATGGATAATCATTATGATTCAGGTTCATGTTCATATTACTCATGTGGCTTCTAGTTCATATTTTTGAATTCAATATATCTTTAGATGGTTATAGTTGCTGATAGTGTGATAAAGCATTATTACAAGTCATGCAAGATGATAATGCAAGAAGTTTAGGATATTCAGTATGGCAGGTGTATTATTTTAGTTGATATTTGGTTTGGCATCTATATCATCTTGACATCTTTCTATCTTCATGGTATCAATGGTTATGACTTGTTGATTGATAAATATGGCTTTAGGAATTATGGTATTATCACTATGACCTATCTTCATAAAAGTATTTTTGAAAGGTCATCTATTTTAAAGGAATATAGGAATTGGCATCTAAAATGAAGTAAACCCTATTGGGTTTCCTTAAGAATTATCTTGAGGTGATATTCTTTCTATTGATCTCTAAATTTATTAACTGTGTAAAGTCTTGTGAAAGTAATGTTTGGTAGATTATGGTGGGAATTCTACAGCCTTCTAATATCATTATCTTAGTTGATATTTTTGAAAACTTGGACATGGCACAATGTTTAATGTGTATCAAATAATTTTCTTTTAACTTTGAGTAAAGGTATTTTGAAAAAACCTTTGGCAACAACCATTACTTTTATTTCAATGGCTGGTGATGTAGCAATTTGACATCCATTGTGAAAGGATTTAATCACAGACTTCAAGCATTATTATAGTTTCAAATGAATCGACAACAAGGATACAATAATCAAGATCATTATTGTGTTGGCATATTTGGTAAAAGGTTTTTGATAGAAAATTTAAAATCATTATGATGGATTTTTCAAAAAAATTTGAAATAGTTGTTTTGCAGACTTGAAATTTCATTATGATATTGAAAAGTCATCGAATGACTTGGTGAAAGAATAGGGAAAAATGAATTTGTGTTTTTATTTTGAATAGGGTATGGAACCATAACTGCCGCCATGGATTATTTGTAACTAATAATTCGCATTGTTTTAGCTCTCTATAATGGCATTATTAGGGAGAAATTCACTCTATTTAAGCATGATGAGTATGGTTGCTCTATTTGATGATTTTCTTTTCCTAAAAGCTTAAATCTGGAAGGAGATTTGATGGTTTTACTCAGTTGGGTTGGTAAATACTTCATTACAATTTCATCATGCATTTCTTTTTCAGCTTCATGTGCATACATGTATTATCTATTTCATTTGGAAATCGGTTTTATGGTTGTTTTTGTTTCATTCTGCTCAAATAATGAAAAGATTTGGTGGGTTCAGAGAGGATATCATGCATTTCATTTCTATTTGCTCTTGAAGTCATCCATTTTGTGAAATATATCATTATCTTTGTGGATTCAAAATGGACTTATTTCATATGTTACATAAATTGATGGTAATCTACATATGGTGTTTTTGAAAGAAGAAAATTATATTACTTGTTCATATTTTTATACTTTTAGATATGTGTTTTGGAAATTTCTTAAAGTTTGAAAAGGGAACACTACATGAAATATTTTGGTTTTCTTTTTGAAATGGCCTTTTGTATAGGCATTACATAAGACTTTCTCCATCTGTTGATCATCATTCTACTAGTTCAATTTTCTAAAAACAGCATGAGGGTTTTAGATTGTATGATATTCTTTAAATTAGAAATAATATTCTTGATATATATATATATATATATATAGTTATAGTGTTTCATCACTGTGGTTGGATGATGTGATTTTGTGATAGCATAACTTGTATAAAAATTGAAATTGTGAAAAAGCTTTGTAATAAAACTTTGAAAATATCATGCAAAGTGTAATTATGAAAACCTTAATTTATGTAATATTTTAGGGATTCATTGTTTTGGATCTTTAAGGTATTAGATGGATTGACAATGTGAGGGGTTCTATGAGCTTATTTGGAAAATAGAGAAATCCTCTATATTTTTGTAATTATGTAACCTAAAAAAGAGGTTGGTGATCCTTGAAATTGGTGTTTCAAAATGAGGGGTTGATTCTCCTTGAGTTAGTGCTCAGAAATTACCCTATAAAGCATTATTAAAAGTGGCTTTTAAAAGAAGAGCCTGAAAGGCTACAGTTTAGGAGTGGTTTTTATACCCCAGGAGGGTTTTCCACTTGGGAAATCTCATGTCTCATTGTTCATCTATTGTTTCACTACTTCACTATGAGAATGCTTTATTGTTCATTTTTTTGCAATTACATTTCTTATTTTAGTTTATGAATGAGTGCATTCAACTCATGAATGCACTTATCATTGAAATATTGAGAACAAATATGTGTTAAGGTTTATTTTTCTGAAAAATGGTAAAATTTGTTAAGACACTAATTCACCCCCCACACTTAGTTTCATTTTCACTCAAATACTTATCCCCTTTCAGCATCATCTGAATGTTTAGATTGAGCCTTCTCATCTGCATATGTAACCCTTCCACGACCTTTCAACCTTTTGTTTTCCCTTCCTTGATGTTGTAGAGATTCATAAGCTCGATGTCCTTCACCACATTGGAAACACAGTCCTCTAAAACCACCTCTTCTAGATCCTTGTCTAGATCTCCCTTGTCCTCTACCTCTTTATTCACCACTATTTTGATCACGAGGGTGGTAGAAGTTATCATTCTTCTGGTTTCAACTGATACCCACATCTTCATTTTTCTTCTCATCATCATTTCAGCTTCCAAAAGATCTTCCACTACCCTTTTCACTCTGACCTCATCCTTTTTGCTTCCTGACAAATATTTTTTTCAACTTCTCTTCAACTTTTAGAGAAAACTGGTACACATACTCAATGGTAGTCATTCTAACTAGGCTTAGCTCCTCTTGAATTCTTGGCCATAACCCATTAAGACAATGAGCTACCATCTCCTTATTGGCCTCTATATGACTTGCTCTGATGATCATCTTGTGAAAATATACAATGTATTCTTTCACAAATTTTCTTCCTTGCTTCGACCTCTACAATTTATTTAGTAGATCTAGCTCATAGTCCATTGGTATGAACTGCTTTTTCAATTTCTCCACCATAGGGTCCCATTTGGTGACCTTTCCTTTTCCTCTTCGTTTTCTCTACAACTAGACCTCTTTCCACAAAATACTGGCATGGCCATTCAACTTCATTTTTGCAAACTTGACCCAAACTAGGTCCTTTATCGCCTCATACTCGAAATATTCTACCAACTCGTTGATCTAGTCAATCAACTCTTCCAGGTTTAGACCTCTGGAATAACTACAGACTTCTACTCTAGGTAATTTCGCAATCATCAAAATGGCCCTTATCAGCTACATTTGGTCTTGATCAATTGCTTCTTCCTCTTCTACATCTAAATTTTCCTCCTCTTATTCATCCTCACTTTTTTCTCTCCTCGAATTTAACCCTCCACTCATTTTCTCTTGCAACACATCAATCTATCTCTAGAGGGATTTAAAACCCTTGGCGACTAGTGGATATCTTTCACTAGCATTTCTACTACCTCGACCATCTCTGGCACCACCATGCCTACCAGGCATCACTCTTAGAGGCATCTTTTTTGACCTGAACCCACAACCATGGTCCTAGTATTAACAACCTCATGATTGGTGATCTGTCCACACGTACAAGAAAACCTTTCTCTAATACCACTTGATGAGGGTGCAACCTGAGACATAGAAAATTAACACACCAAATAGAGAATGTTATTTTACTATTATGAAAATGATCTTCTTACATGCAAAGGATCTGATATCCTCAAGTTTTGGAAATATGTAGACTATAGAATTATAGGAAACCCCCTTTTCATAGTATGTGAACTTGTCCCAAAAAGATACATTAAAATCATAAAACCACCCATAAATAGAGCTCCCTTTTATGTTTGGAGCCAAAACAACATTCAAATTTGAGTTTTTGGCAGTTTGGCACTAAAAATTACAAATTGAAATTGAAATTTCAAAAGTACATTCGAAAATTAGTATCTTCTAGAAAGTGCACTAACTTCTAGGAGCCATAACTTTTGATCCAGGACTTCGTTTGTCAAATGATTTGAACTATTGGAAAGGTCTCAGAGTCAAGAATGTACTCAAAATATACTATGCCAGTTTTAGAAAGTTTTAGGGTCGTTTTGAAACCATTTATTGCCTCAAATCTGACCTAAAAGGTTTTTAGGTGTAATTCTGGGAGACTAAAACTGCAATATCTTTCAACCAAGGAATAGAAAAGTAAAATCGTCAATTGGGAATTACATTATGATGAAAAGGGTATCCAAAAATGAAAAAACATGTAAGAAACTATGAATATGAAATGAAACTCTTTTTTTTGGGTGATGAGGGATTGCCCTTACACCACTAAATGCTCCTATATCAGACACTAGGGTAGTTTAAGAAGTGACCTTGTCATGTCTTAGATGGTTGTGGAAAACCCAAATGGTCAACCTTTGCTTTAGATAGCCAGAATGAATCTTCCATAGGCCTTCCTCTCCATTTCACTAGATATTCTTCATACTGCCTATTTTTGGTACTCCTCATAGGGTTATCCAGGATTTCTTCAATCTCCTCCTTTGAAGTAGGTGCTAGAATGCGATATTGCCCTATTGCTAGTGAATCCTCTACACCACCTTCATGATACTCTATCAAATCTAAAATGTTGAACATAGGGGAAATGTTGACTCCACCTGAAAACTCTACTTCATATGCATTCCCTGAATGATGCTTCTTCAAAATCTTGTAGGGACTGAATTTCTTTATCTTTAGTTTGTTATAGGTTCTCACTGGAAATATTTCTTTCCTCAAGTAGACTATTACTTCATCACCAATTTGAAACTTCGTATTCCTCCTTTTCTGATCTATCTTGGCCTTATACTGCATATTCATCTTGTTAATATGTTCTCTTACCTCCTCATGTGTATCCTTGATGTACTCTACAAAGTCTTTGACTTTGACACTTATCTTCTTCTATTGGTCAATCTTCCTCAATTCTGGAGCTATTCTGGGGCTACCTCCATACATAATCTAGAATAGTGATCTACCAGTGCTTCTATTGACAAAATTGTTGTAAGAAAATTCTTCCTAGGGTAAGATCAAGTCCCATCTCTTAGGTTTATCTCCTACCAAGCATCTCAATAGGTTACCCAAACTCCTATTCAAAACCTCTATTTTCCCATATATTTGTGGATGGTCTATAGATTGAACTTTGTCGATGGGTGTTTTTGCACAGTTTTTCAACATAGGCAGTGCGTAGGTGCACTACCTCTCTTGAAAGGAAATCTCCAACAAGAAGTTGCTGAAAATTGCCCCAAGGTCTCTCAGGTGTCAGGTCATGACTTGCATGGAACTCCTTAGTTGATGTTTGATTTGATTTTTATAGTAATCATAGGGTAGAATTATGAAGTTGGATGCATGATGGATCTTAAAATCTAAAGTTTTTGAGATGGGAGTCAAGGTTCACTTTGTTGTAGGTTCAAAAAAATATCTAAAACTTCAATGTTTTCTTTAAGTTTTGGCTTTACAATGTGTAATGAACTTTAACACAGGCTATTTATAAAAAAAATAAAAAGAGTAGGGAAGAGAGAAGGTTCCTAGATTTGCAACTAATGATGCATAGTGATCATGGAGGTTTCGCTATGTACAACTTCCTTCAAACAAGATTCCACTTAACCAATAAACCTATAGTATCATGAAATATGTGCTATTTTCAAATTTTTTGTGGATATTTTATCATTCATTCACCACATACATGCATGAATAAAGATAAAATTTTAAAAAGGAATTTCAAATTTCAGCCCAGACTAACTTTACAAGACCATTTACCAACATCAAATAGAAAAAAGTATGGACTGGAAGGAATCAACACAACATAGATTTATACAATCACATAACAACATTACCAAAATCTATCTAAACAGTTTAAAGCTAACTAGAACAACAATGTAAATCTAAATAAAGCTTCTAACAATGGAGATTGAATCATGAAATGTGTGAAGAACTCAAAAAATACACCAATTCAATGTATTTTCATTAGGAAATTTTATAGCATGTCTTTACAACAAATCAACTCTCTCTTGAAAATGAGAGGAGATGCCCTATTTATAGTGCCCAAAAGGTACAATGAATGGCTAAGGTTTAATCTCATTGTGGAGCCAAGATTCACTACAAACTAGGGTTCTACCTACCCCCTAATATATTACAATTTAAAATACAACTTTGTCATCATCCCTATTTTTTCCTCTAGTGAAAACACTGTAGTACCATGTCCTTTTGTTGATTGCCTTTTTGTGGTAGCTATTCCTTTAAAATATCTTCACTAATAATAGGGTTTCCTTCCTTTTTCTTTAAAGCTGCATACTCCATGAACTTCAAAATTACTGATTGGTGTTTGTCGACCTCTATGACCTTGGACCACAATACTGTATAACATCACTCCTTGGAGTTGTCCTCAAGCCTTTTCCAGTCTTCATCATACTTAGCAGTATGGTCCCAAAACAACTTTGACTTGGCAAAGGCTTGGGTGAAAAAATTGATGATATCCATGGTTATCTCATCTAACATCCCATCCGACATCCTTTTCTAGAAATGAGGCCTTACTTTATCTGGGTCCATTTTTAAGATGGGTATCTCATAGCCTGTCATTAGCTTCAAATATCAGAGACAATCCATCCTAATCTCTTTGACTTACTCAATATCCAGATCTACTTTGTCAATCACCTACTCCAATCTTTGTTTTCTATTCTCAAAGTCTCATTTTCATACATCCATCAGCCAATGATTGTCCCTTTTGAGTGCGAGCTCCTTTTCCCATGTCACGCTTGGTAGCTTGAGGATAGCCTCAATATCTAGATAGGTGGACTCGTATCTTGTCAGGAAGTTAGAGCAAAGTTTCTTTATGCTTTCCAAATACTACTGTAAGTCTAGGAACTTGTTGGATGTTCAAACAACCCAGCTGATACCCATATTTCTAATGTATAGAATATATTGGAACTAACTTTCTATATTCTTGTCCAAATTCTTTCTCTTTTCCATTTTATCAATTTGTTCCTTGGACAAAAATTGTAGGGGAGCTATGGATGTGGTAGGCATTTCTCAGTTAAGGACCATTGTTGAATGTAAGCTATCAAATCAGCTACCTATGCTTTAAGCTTGTCCTTTGAAACTTTATCCTATTGTATCAAATGCACTATTGTGGAAATAGATTCCTTGAGGTGCTCCACCTTCTACTTTCTAGTAGCTATTCCCAAGCCAGTGGTGGAGATATTATATCTCACCCCTTCTTTTCCCACCACTAGCATTGCTATTTGCACACTTAAGAATCTAGAAGTATCCATCATTACCTTAGATCTAATTTTTGGCTTCTTCTATTTCCTGGTTGTGATATGTGCTTGGGCTAAGATACCCTCCAGTCTTGCTCTTGGATCCTTAGGGGCATGAGTTTTCTTTTCAAGTTGTCTTTCCAACCATTTAGGCATAACAGATTTTCCCTTAGACGATTCCTGATCACCCTCGCCCTCCTTTGTTTCAATCTCTATTTATTTATCTCTAGGAGCCTTTTCTTCCATTTTAGTGTCTTCTCCCTCTTCCTCATCAGAGTCTTGGATGAACACAAGGCACTTGATGGGAGTCTTAGTAGGAAATTACTCCTAAGCACTTTCTTCTTTCTTAGTTTCCTTTTCTTCCCTTTCTTCATCTTGTTCATCCTTATGTACGTGCTCCTTGGGTTACTCAATTTCAAGACTTTTTTTGGCTAGAACCTCACCCTCAATTTTATCTTCTTTTGCATTTTCTTCTTCTCTATAAGAAGCTAATACATTCCCTTACTGTTCCCCTATAGGGATTTCTACATTTTTTGTTGCCTTGCCATCTTCTTTCCTTTCTTCTGTGGGAGGTGACCTTTCTACCTCTTCTTTATCTACCCTCAATTTTTGGGCCATTTCCACCTAAAAATCATCATTGAAGGTTTGTACAATATTTCTACCACCTACACCCTCCTCTTCGTCTCCACTTTCAGAAGACCCTATTTACTCTTTTTTGCAGACCACCCTATCAATTTTCCAATGTTCATACTCTAGATGTTTGTGGTACTCATCAACTTCTTCCTCTGTTGCTTTTCAAGCTTCCATCTCTCGCTTCACCCATTCCTCAGAGATTAGCATTGTGGTCTCCATTTCTAGTGGTCCCATTAGAGGTTGTGAAGGAGAAGTAATGGTGAGGACCTACACTATATATACCTTGATAAATCATTCAATAGTGTGGGTGTGGGAATTGATGTTATCACCACTGTCAGTGGAAGTGATGTAGTGGGTGACATGGAGGTGGAGGAAAGTGGAGAAGTTACAGCAGAGGAGGAGTCAACCATTATTGTAGGCCCAGTTGGTGGAGAGGAAGCGGGATGGACAGAGATGTCCACCACTAGTGGGGATGTGGCAACCATGGCCTTGGAAACAAATGGAAGGGTCACAGAAACAAGGAGAGCTAGAGGAGGTTTTGGCTGATCTGTTTTCCCTTCCTCAACCTCTTGAAGGGGATCCTCTTGAATTGTTGGCTTCATGATGCTTCCTATCTATTTGGGCTTCTTAGAGGGTGAACCTCTTGAATCTTTTCTTGAATAAAATTTTGGATCTGGTGACTATTCCACTTCAATCCCTTTCCCCTTCTTCAATATTGTGAGTGGAGGAGATTTAGATGTCCGTCCTATTGAAGTTGTAGTGGCAATATCTTCTATAGCACTAGGTTCACTCTTGAGCCCCTCATATGTTAGGAAAACCCTTTTTTGCTTCAATTGGGCTACCTATCCATTAACCCATTCTTTTGTATGAGCCTGAATTAGCTTGGTTATAATATTGAGGTGACTGACCTCCTACTCATCCCAATCTATTACTGGTAGTGACAAGTTAGCGACTACATTATACTTGAGGTCCATGATGGTATTTTCATCCTCTTCAACTTGATCAGGTATATCAAACAATTATACTCTATTTATGAAATACGTAGTCATTCGAATGTAGTGCCATGTGCACACCTCCTTGCCATCTTGGAAATCTACCTAGAAATATTTGACGTGATGCACATGGGCCTACACTAGTCTTAATGCTTTCCTTACATGCCCATATGGGTCCATCTGCAGGCGAGTAGTGTGTAAACAAAAATGATACCCTACCAATTCCTTCTTAGAATTCCTAGCGCATTGAGAGGTTTGTAATTTGTACATCCCTTAGCTAAAAGTTAAGTGAAAAGGGATCCCTATCAAATTTCTATTGTTGAGTACTGAATGCACATTTTGCAACTATTGTGAGAGCTCTAATAGTATGATCAGATCATTGGGCTACCAGGGTAGCTTATTCAATCTCTCTGTGAAACATTGGACATGAATATAGGTGAACTTGGGGTACTAAATGAATAGGAAGGTGTATTGTTTCAAGAATGCCTAAGCACTGTGGGAGACCCTTCTTTCAAAATCCCCTCCAAGCAATTTGATGATGTGGCCAATGAAGGCATTGTTCTCCCTATAATACTCTTTCTTGAAGTTCTTGAACTAGAGCTAGGGATATTGGTTATAAACCTTTAGCGCATGACTCAATTCCTCATCAGGTTCCATAAACAGTCTATTGTACTATCTTTTCTCAGCCAATGAGTACACAAGATAGGAGGTCATGTACAACTTGGAGGTCTTCTTTACATTCATGAATTGCTCATGAAAGTAGTTACTTACTATGCGTCCCTCGTAGAAGGAGACCTTTGTGGTGACATCCTCATCCCCACAAAGGATCTGTTCTATAAAATAAACCATCCACTCCTAAAAATATGCAGTAGTAGGGAGGCCCATCACCCTACTCAACATAATGACCAGGTCATGGTAGTCCTTGTGGATGTCACTATGGAAGAGTTCTTGAGGGACCTTTGCAGTGCTACCCCTTTTCTCTTTAAGCCAGTACTAATTTATTAGCTTCTTGCAGCCCATCAGGTCCTTGTCCCATTTTACTTTACACTCCACTATGGTGGGCATCTCCATCTCCCAAAAGGCGGGGATGTGAAAGTTCTTCGTAATCACCTCACTTGACATGTCAGCAAGGATGTTTCCATCTTTGTCAACAATAGTTTGTGTATGTGGTTGATATGCCTACCGACAGGCCATGACAAATTCAAGGGCTATGAGGGACGAAGGTAATCCTATAGCTTTAGTAATTCCACTTTGCTTAATCAGTTTGGCATTGTCAGTCTTAGGGTGGATTTCGACCCTTTTCTTGAATTCTTCAATATTGATGTGGTTGATATTGGTATCTATGATTGCTTTCTAGTCTATGATAATATTCAAATGAAAAGGCTCTCCTTGGAACTAGTATTTCATTTGGTCTTTATCCTCCTTTCCACGAGGAGCCTTTCCTACCTTTTTCCCTTTGTCCTCTTCTATAGTTTCCCTTGAGGGTCTTGCACCCAATTCTATATATCTTGCAAACATAGCAATAATGAGCACAACCAATCACGAAAGCATGAACATTGGTCAAAAATCCCATGGAAGAAATCCAATTAGATAATTTATCATATATGAAATTAAAAGTTTACTTCTAGATGTCTTTAGTAATCTACTGGAGGGATTTTGGACAATCTAGGCCTGGAGGACAGAACTTCGCTAGTAGAAATGTTGTTTTGAAGGGAAAACAAGGTAGGGAAATCCATGTGATTTCTCCTAACTTCATATTCTGATGGTTTAAAGGGCTAATGTAGGAGAAGAATGAATTTAAGCACATGGGTCAAGATTGGTTTTCAAATTTGAAGTCATTTGGATCACTTTTGGGGTGCCTAGAGGTACAAGGCCATAAAGCTGTCAGGTCTTCACAATTTTGAATGACTAGAAAGGAACGGAGTTTTGGAGTCAGAATTCTAGAATTCAAGACCCATGATATTGAAGGATGAACAATGTTTCTTTTTACTTCGAGATGTTTGGGCCTAGAAATCCGTCAGTGTTTCACCTTTTAGAATGGTTGTCATGGCACAAAAATCTAGGGACAATGGCTTGGTAGACTAGGCGCAGGATTGAGCTTGGCCACTAGGTTTTCTCTTAAGTTTCTTTTAGTGATTTAGAGCTTAGGTCTCAAAGGTCAGAAAGAAAGACATGATTTTCCTTTTCAAGTAGGCTAAAACAGAATAGAATCCTGGTGGGTAGAACCTAATGAGGGAAAAGATGCCAAAGTTCACTTTCTACTTGGTCTTTGTGGAAACTAGAGGGTTAGGACCCGAGAGGCGGGAAGACATCGCTAGATGACTATTTGAAATGGAGAAGATGTGAGGGAACTAAGTGGATGGAACTCCATGGACTAGGGACTACGGACATGCCAAAATAGTTAATTTGTGTGCTTAATCTAGAATGACAAAATGCAAAGTTTTCCCTGCGGTGTAGGTGGATAGGGAAAAAATGTTACTCACGAATGGTAGAAAAGTCACATAGTCCTGAGGATGGAGTCTCATGGGAGTGGGTCTGGGAATTCAAAATGGAGGCCGAAATTCAAATTTTGTCAAGGTTTTAAGTCTGACGGTGATGTACCAATGGAATTCCATGGTAGCAGGCCTGATAGGGCATCTTACTATTTGGTTAGATTATTTTCCATTTGCTAAATTTTTATGGCAATGAGTCAGCATGGGCCTAGAGGGTGTGAATGCCTTGTGGAAATAATAGTGGCAATGAGTTCTAGTTCTAGATTAATCTTACAAGATGTTTTGGAGATTTTTCTAGACTTTGGGCATATGGATTTTTTGGGTGTTGTCAAGTTTTATCAAGTTGAAGCATCTTTAGCCCATTTTTTTCATCTTTTAAGTAAGAACTCACAAAAAAACCCTATAGGAGGGTGGATGGAAAACCTAGCTAATAAGTCTAGTGAAAGAAGCTATTGAATCCACTAATAATCAAAAAATGAATGCAATGGGTATGAAGGCAGTAGGCAACAAAGGCACTGGGCTCCTCAAAATATCTCTAGCTTTCACTTGTTACCTAACATATGAAAATGATAGGTCAAGCTAGATATATCTACCCCAATTAGCATTTAATAGGCCCATTTAATTCCCATACGGATGACAGGAGGTTTGGGCGGTTTAAATCCTAGACAACGGCTAGATGACCAAGGCTAGAGGGCTAGAAAGATGTGACCCTGTAGTCATTTCAAAGTTCACTCTACAAATCACCAACAAAAGGGAGCTTGTGGTTTGGAGGATGGATCACTGGCACATGTTGGCCGTCGAAGACGATGAAGTCAACATGGAGTTCTAGGGGCAGAAGTTTAGTGAGGCTGGCCCAAGAGGAGGAAAAGCAGTCAATTTTCATCGTGAGTTAAATAGGGTGGCAAAGAAGGGGTTAGGTCCTAGGGTTTGGGAAGGAGAAATCCTTCCACCATTTAAGACAGTGAAGACCTAGAGGAAACTTGGTAAGGGAAAACTGGTTAGGCAGACCTATTGGGCCCCAAGGCCATTGGTAAAAGAAAACTACCAAGGAGAGTCTGCAAGGAACTAGGACTTAGAAAAATTGGAGGGGATGAAACAAGGTCAACTCAAGATGAGACTTTGGAGGTATAGTGACCATTTAGGACACCAAAACGGGGGAAGAAAAAATGGGGCGACAATAAAACACCCCGAAAAGGTGAAAGAAAAGATGGTCCCCATTTCAAACGGGGCATGTGTGCTAAGGGCACAACAAACTTCAACTCCATTCTCAAATTCTTTGACAAGGTCCTCCAAAAGTATCCCACAAATTGGGTGTCATGATCTAAGACAATACTCTTTGGTAGACCATGTAGCTACACCACCTCTTTGAAGAACAAGTTAGCAATATGGATGACATCATGCATCTTCTAACATGGAATGAAATGTGCCATTTTTGAAAACTTGTTAACCACCACAAATACTAAATCATTCCTTCTCTGTGTCCTTGGAAAACCAAGAACAAAATCCATACTTATATCCTCCCATAGCCTCTCTGGTACAAGTAAGGGCTGATATAACCCTATATTCTTGCTCACTCCTTTAGCCATCTAACATACCCTACAACTATGTACATACTTCTTTACATCCAATGACAACTTATGCCAATAATAATGGTAATTGATAATGGAAATGGTATTATCCCAACCAAAATGTCTTGCCATTCCTTCGCTATGCTTCTCCTTAATTATGTTCTCCCTCATGGAACTCCTCTAAATACATAATTGGCTTCCCTTAAATAACATACCATCTTGGATTATGAAATCTAGCCATCCTATCATGTCCTATAACAGGCTCTTTGCAAACTTTGCAAGCCTCTACAAAAGTGGGATCTTCTAGATACAATGTTTTAAGTTCATTGAACCCAAGCACTTCAATCTACATCTCTATCATCAATGTATGCCTCCTACATAAGGCATCTGCAACCCTATTCGACCTCCAACTCCTATTCTTTAGAAAAAAGGTATAGCTCTATAAAAATTCTAACCATTTCATATGCCTTTGATTTAATTTTCCCTAACTATTAAGATACTATAATTCTTGATGATCAGAATACAAAACTAATTCATTCAACAATAGATAATGCCTCTATTTCTTTAGTGCTTGAACTATTGCCTAAAATTACCAATCATATACATAATAATTTCTCTTGGCATCATTTCAATTTTTACTAAAATAGGTAATGGGCTTACCTTCTTCGATCAACACTACTCCAATGGAACAACCATTGGCATCACAATCCACCTGAAACACCTTATTGAAATCTAGGAGGGCTAGAACAGGTTGCTTTCTCACCTTCTATTTCAACAGTTCAAAATTTTTCATTGTTCCAATGATCCACTTGAACTATTTTCTATCCCTCTCATTGTTTCAGTTACGGGTGGACAAATACTATTGAAGTTTCTAATGAACTTTCTATAAAAACTATCCAAACCATGGAAAGATCCCACCTCAATAGCACTCATACAAGGAATAACTAACCACTCATACAAGCCCTCTTTGGTCTTGAAGGTAGTCTTCCATTCATCTTCCTCTCAAATCTAGATTTGGTGATAACCACTCTTTAGATCCATCATTCTAAGCTCCACTCAAATAGTCCATCAGGTCATTCATCCTTGGAAAGGAAAATTTGTACTTAATTGTTATCTTGTTGATGGCCTGAGAGTCTATACACAACCTCCACTCCCCATCCTTCTTTGGTGCTAGTACTATAGGTACTACACATGGGCTCAAGCTCTCTCAAATCAAACTATTTCTCAACAACTCTTGAACTTGTCTATTTAACTCCTCATTTTTTGTTAGAGTCATTCTATGAGCTAACCTATTTAGAAAATTGGTAAACCCTCAGGTACGTTATTAGAAACAATATCTTGAAACTCATCCAACAACCCAAAAAAAATTAGTTGCACCTTCTCACTATCCTCCTTACCCATGCTAGGAATCAATGCATAGAACACATGATCATGCTTCATACCTTCTAAAAAATTTCTTCCATCAACATAACAAATTCTAGCACTACTGCATACCTTTTGTTTGACCTCCTTCAGGGGTTTCAAATTTTGATGAACCCCATCCTTCATCAAGGAATATGTGTTTTATGGCCATCATGTATAGCTCACCTATTGAGATTCCATGGCCTCTCCAACAACATGTGACATGCATCCATAGGGATGATATCACATAGTACCTCATCATGGTAGCTCTCGATCTTGAACTTCACCAGGCACTTCTCATTGACTAGAAATTTGTGGTCCTTCTACAACTAGGAATCTAATATGGATGTGGACACCTTTCCCTCTACATCTTAAACTTCGTAACCATCTCCTTTGAAACCAAATTATCAGTTCTAATGACTAGGGCTTCTCCCAACTCAACATCATTTGAATATTTAGATTGAACCTGCTCATTTGCATGTGCAACCCTTCCATGACCTTCTAACCTTTTGTTTTCCATTCCTTGATGTTATGAACATTCATAGGCTTGATTTCCTTCTTCACCACACTGGAAAAATATTCCTCTAAAACCACCTCTTCCAAATCCTTGTCTAGATCTCTCTCATCCTCTACCTCTTTGATCACCACTGTTTTGATCACGAGGGTGGTAGAAGTTATCATTCTTCTAGTTTCTACTGGTACCCACATCTTCATTTTTCTTCTCATCATCATTTTGACTTCTAGAAGATCTTCCACTACCCTTTCTACTCTGACATCCTCGTCCTTTTTGCTTGCTATCGAATCTTTTTTTTTAGCTTCTCTTCAACTTTTAGAGAAAACTGGTACACATCCTCAATGGTGATTATTCTAACAAGGCTTACCTCCTCTTGAATGTTTGGTCGTAACCCATTAAGATAATGAGCTACCTTCTCCTTGTTGGCCTTTGTATGACCCGTTCTGATGATCATCTTGTGAAAATATTTAGTGTATTCTTTCTCATATTTTCCTCCTTGCTTCAACCCATACAATATCTTCAGTAGATCTAGCTCGTAGTCCACTGGTATGAACTACTTTTTCAGTTTCTCCAGCATGCAATCCCATCTGGTGACCTTGAATTTTCCTCTTTGGTTTCTCTCCAACTAGACATCTTTCCACCAAATATTGGCATGGACATTTAGCTTCATTTTTGCAAACTTGACCCAATCTAGGTCCTCTATCTCCTTATACCAGAAATATTCTTCGAACTCATTGATCTAGTCAATCAACTCTTCCAGGTTTAGACTTCTAGAATAACTGGGGACTTCTACTTTGGGTATTTTATCAATCTTTGAAATGACCCTTATTATCCACATTTTGTCTTGATCAATTTCTTCTACTTCCTCTTCTACATCTAAATCTTTCTCCTCTTATTCATCCTCATTTTCTTCTCCTTCTCGGGTTTAACCCTCTTCTCATATGTTCCTATAATGCATCAATCTATCTCCAGAGGTCTCTAAAACCATTGGCCGCTAGTGGATCTCTTCCACCAACATTTCTACCACCTCGACCACCTCTAGCATCACCACGCCAACTAGGAATCACTCTCGGAGGAATATGTCTTGACCTTGATCCACAATCATGGTCTTGGTGCAAACGACCTCACGATTGGTGATCTATCCACATGCTCAAGAAAACCTCGCTCTAATACCACCTGACGAGGGTAAAACACGAGACACAAAAAATTAACACACCAAATAGAGAATGTTATTTTATTATTCTGAAAATGATATTCTTACATGTAAAGGATTTGATATCCTCAAGTTATGGAAATATGCAAACTACAGAATTACAGAAAAACCCATTTTCATAGTATGCCAACTTGTCCCAAAAAAGACACACAAAAATCAGAAACCCACCCATAAATAGAGCTCCCTTTTTTTTTTGGAGCCAAAGCAACATTCAAATTTGAGTATTTGGCATTTTGGCACTGAAAATTACAACTTGAAATTCAAATTTCAAAAGTACATTGAAAAATTAGTATCTTTGAGAAAGTGTGCCAACTTCTGGGAGCCATAACTTTTGATTTGGGACTCTGTTTTTTAAACTGTTTGAACCATTGGGAAGGTCTCAGAGTCAAGAACATGCTGGAAATTTGCAAAAAATCTGACTTGGAAGGTTTTTAAGTGCAATTCTAGGAGACTAAAACTATAATATCTTTCAACCCAGGAATAGAAAAGCAGAACTGTAAGTTGGTAATTACATTATGATGAAAAGGGTATCCCAAAATGTAAAAAAATCTAAGAAACTATGAACATGAAATGAAACTATTTTTTTTTGGGTGATAAAGGATTTCTCTTACACCACTAGATGCTCCTACATCACTAGTTAATTATGTTGGGACTCATTTGCCCTATGGAGAATGGGTCCTCACTTAACCTAGGATACCCCACCTAGGGATATGTTTTTGGTGGTATTTTAATTATTTCAAATCCTAGATCTGATGTTGGCTTGTGTTAATTAAATTTTAGGAATTAAAAGCAAGATAAGTAGAAATACAAGGATATTTCACTTAGTTTCACCTATAAATTTTTCATAACCATCCTAGATATTCATTAGGAATAAAGAGTACTTTCACAATAGCATTCAAGAGAATTGAAGAAGGTATTCAAGGGTAGATTACTAAAATTTTTTATAGAAATCAAGGATCCATTTCATCATGTCAAAGTCAAGCTTGTTGTTGAGCTAATGTGTTGATGTAGCATTGGAGATCCTATTCAAGAATATTCAAGGTGTTATTTCTAATCAAGTGTTATGATCAAGATCTACATTCATTGAGGCCACTTCACGCTAAATTTTGGATTTGTAATCCAAGGTCTCAATTGAGGATTGGTGAGCTATGATATTACATTGTCCATTCATCTTTCCTTTTAAGCATTGTTTCAATTAGAGGTTTGATTAAGAAAATGAGGTTTGACCAAGGTAAACCCATATTCCCTAAAAAATCAACATTTTCTTCTCCTTTGATGTGTGATTACAAGACTTTAGGTTGAAGATCAAGTGGAGAGAAAAATTAGAAAACAAACTTGTCAAAGTTGCAAAGTCATCAAATTTGTCATTGTTCATGCAAGATCATGGAAAGTCTTCTATAAAATTTATTTTTGACATTTTGGAGTTGAAAACCTAGGATCTAGGAGTTCAAAAATTGAAGAACAAAACCTAGAAATTGATTTTCTAGAACCCTAGCAAGGACCCATTCACCACTAGGAAAATGAGTACTTAGTGAGGCTTGAAAAGCTACATTTTGCAATAGGTACACATCATTTTACCATCTTAAAACTTATTTTTTTACTATTATATTAGCTATTTTTTATTTTTTAATAATTAATTACACATTATAGCTCTCATAATTGAATGAAATATGGGAAAATAAGAGGTTCATCATCTTGTTAATTAATTTTAGTGAACCCTATTCTTTTATGGTTCAGAAAGATACAAACATTGTGTAAAAAGTAATCTATCCAACTTATCCAATGTTTCATAAATGTCAACAATTTTCCTATAGATCTAATGATTTGGAATACTGAAACAATTTTGGAATGATTTAAAATGGCTACACTAAATGGATGATTACATCTAGATGGATCCATAAAATAGAAATTCCTAAAAATTTCTAGAATAAAACATTGGGTTACTAGTAGATCTAGGAAGTGCATAAAACCACGAAAGTTCTTTGAAAAGTTAGTTTTTATATGCCTTGAAGGACTAATTCACCCATGCACAAATGGATCTATGTTCAAGGTTTTTAAAAATAAAAAGATGCAATTTCTAAGTTGTTTTATGTGTTCTTTGTTCCAAGTCTCAAATTGTAACTTCTATGATAGAATTTTCTAGAATTTGATGTTTAAATGCAAGTGAAATTGATGAAAAATTATGAAAAATATGACACTTTTTTAAAATGAAAATTTGACTTAATTTTATGATTTAAGTTACTGAAACTATACTATTATATAATTACTATGCAAAATCAATCTAACTTTATGCAAGTTTTTTGAATTTTTAGATTTAAAATGAATGCAAAATGAAAGTTTATACCTAAAATACAATGCAAATTTATGCAAAATTTAGAAACCCTAAATACAATGAATTAACTAAAATACTAGATCTAGGGTTTGAATGTAGTCCAAATAAAAAATTAGAATCTTCAAATATTCACCAAAATTAAACATGGAAAAATAGGTTAGGGTTCAAACACATAAGGTTTTATACTAAATTTGGAATGTTTAAGAAAACTTATTATAATTAGAAATGAAAAATGGGATGAATGAACCTACCTATTCTTCTATTTCATTTAGGAAATGAGATCGTACAATATAGAATCATCTTCCATCCCTTATGTGATTCAATTCTATGAAGGATCTTGTAATTTCCTTTATGTTTGTGGATGAGGTAAATATTGTTCAACAATAATTTTAGGAGACAAACTAAAAATAGTAAGTCAAGACAAAAAATAAAAGCTAACACTTGGATCTCATAGATTAAGCATTAAACTAAGAGAATAAAAAATTTCCCTTTAGATTTGTGAAATCTAAGTTATTATAAACATGTCATCAAAAGTGTTGTACGGTGTCTTTCTAATTGAAATAGTGATAAAAATGGTTGAACATGGTTTTGGGAGAAATATTAAAAACACCAAATGCACTCATTCACAAAATGTAAAACTAGATTTGAGTAGATGAAACATAGAGCTAATAGACATAATTTATTTCATGCAGATTAGAAAACAAGAAAATCTTGTGTGCCTATTACAAAATGTTGATTATAAAAAAGTTGTCTTTGGACTCATTCACCCACTAGGGAATGAGTTCTCTATATAGGAATCAAGAACTATATTTTATGTAGTGATGAAAATTTTAAACTCTTGGAAATGAAAATTCCTCACCTAATTTGGGAATAATTAATGAGAAATTGTACTTGATATTGCCTTGATATAGTTTTGTGATGAGTTTCACACATCCACATTGGATTTTGGGCCCTTTTAAAGCTAAATAAATCTTTTCATTAATTTATTATTGTAAAGTGTATTTATATACACCTTCACATTAAATTGAGAAGGATTGTAAACTAAGTGGACTTAATCTAGTGTTGTAATGTTTTGTAAACATCCACATTGGATTTATGGCCCTTTTAAGCTAATTAAACCTATTTTTTCCTTAATTTGGTGTTGTAAAGTATAATTATTTATACTTTCACATTGAATTTTGGACCCTCTTTCATTTACAACCTTAATATCATCATTAATAGGCCCCTAAGACCCTATATTGTTCATCCCAAGGAATATTTCAATCAAAATCCTGACAATATCAATAAATAAACTTAATTTCCTCACACCCTAATACTTTCTCTCTCCAAATAGGCCTTATGGGACTGATATGCTACCTTGGGCATATGAGTCCCACCCAAGTGGGATGCATATGTCATATATGGCGTATGAGTCCCATTTGGCCTATTTTTAGGGTTTTGAGCAAGAAAATTAGGGTTTTAAGTTCAAATTTTATGAATGTCAACCTATGCAATCTAATAAACTAGATATTAGATGGATCGTCTATATAAACAAGCTCTCAAATAATTATTTCACCTAAGAAAGATAAAGGCCTACATGATATCAAGTCAAGAATTCTAGAGTTAAGCATTTGAAGACTTTACAAGATCATCAAGAGAGCATTCAAGATCATTTATAAGTCATTCAAGAGCATATTTCTTCATCATTTGTTGCAATAATTCAATATCCATCATCATATCAAGGATATCAAGCATGTTATTGATCTATTTTTGTGATGTTTCATTCAAGATCTAAGGTCAAGCATTGTTCACTTATCTCAAGATCAAGATCTACATCCTTCATGGCCATTTCATATTAGATTACATATTTACAAATAACCATATATAAGGCATAATTTAGGGTATCATTGTTCATGTTTCATGTCCTTGTTTCAATGTTTTATCATTTCATTTAATTACCGAAACAAGGTTTGACCAAGTCAAACCACTATTCACTAACAATCAACAAGTTCCTCTCCTCTTTACATGTGTTTTTGTAGATCTAGGTGTCTTGGAGCATGAAAGATATTTGAAGATTAGGTTATAAGCTTAAAGGAAGTTCTTGGAGTTGTTCCCTCATTGGGAAAGTTTGTTTCTTCACAAAAGAGCATCTACAAGTTTGAAATCAAGGTTTTAGATCCAAAAACTAATTAGGAAGGACAAATCATACATTGAAGACTGGATTAAGACCTAGAAGTTCTAGAAAACCCTAACTAGACTCATACACTAATTCTGGTTTATAAGTCCTAGTTTAGGTGATTTTTTACATTTTTGTAGTTTTGAATACCCTTTTTCCAAAACACATGGTCTAGGACTGATACACCTAGACTAGCATATGAGTCCTAGTGTGCTAAAATGTTAGGTTATTTAGCATTTCAGGCCTCCATTCAAGGTCTCTCTAGTTTCCAGGTTCTCCTCTATACTTTTCTAGTTTGTTGTTTTGATTTCATTGCATTTATAGTTCATTTAGTGAAGTTTTATGCATCATTGATTTCAATCATTAGATATTACATTTTTCTAGGCCTTAGCTCTGTTGTGAACCCCTCATAATCTCTAAGTATACCCTAGTATAATGTATGGTTATATCTCTTCCCCCATTCTTCATTGGATTGAGATCTCTAAGGTTTCCTTTGGTGTATCAAATATGAAATAGGAACCCTACCCTTGTGCCCCAGTTTTCAAAAGTATGGTATCCTTTTTTCATTACCATATTTTGGTGACCTTACATTTAGAACATTTCATTTTTTTATTTGGATTCCATCATCCTAGATCTAGCTTGCATTAACATTGCATTAGGGTTTGCATTAGTAAATTTTCATTTTAGTGCTTCTAATTTTTCATTAGTAAAAGTACATCTCAAATCATTAAAAAAAAAAAAATTCAAAACTACATTTGTACTTAGGTTACATGTCATACAACATAAAAATCATAAAAATCACTTAAAATTTGTAGAGAATTGTCAAAAAACCCTCACGGGGACTCATATGCCCATTTGGAAGATTTTGTCCCATGAACCCATAAAACTACCTTTTAGCACACTTAAAACCTTTTTTCTACACTTCTATTTGTTGTCATTAGTTATTTTTTCAATTTTCCAAGTTTTTATTACATTCATTTCATTAATCTAGCTTAATTTGGCTTAGTTCATGAATCACTTAATTTCAAATTTGTATTTTCACATTGTTACATAACATAATCATTAAATTATCATGTTCAAAATGTTAAAATTGCATTATCCTTTTCCCTTTTTATTTATCATTGTTGCATTTCAAATTTATAAGACAATGATTACATCATGTTTTCATTGCAAAAATATATAGTTATCATAATTCATGTTCTATTTTCAGATTTTGTTGCATGTTAGAAAGTTTTGTTAAGTGCATATGAATTTGAGGTCCTTTCCCCTCTCTTTTTGTTCATCATTGATCCCTATCCTATTATTCCTTGTATGAGTGAGGTTAGTGTAGTGAAATAATTCTTGGGTAATCATAACAATCGCATTTGTTCTTCTCCTAATATCTCTCCTACTTGTGAAGAAGATATTGTAGTGTTCAAATTAATCAATGAGAATTTTGATAAGTTGAGTTGTTTCTCTCCTCCTACCTCTCATATTGGGCAAGACATTACTAAACAATAGGACATAATGATAATTATTCATGATGATAACAAAAGACAAAAAGACACCATTGAAACCTACCCACATTCATCTCCCAACAACATCTCCTCTTGTGATAATAATGAAGATATGTTGGTGTAAGATAAGTAAACCTTTAAGATCTATGACAACTCTCTTTATGTTTCTTCCCCCACCTATCCTATTTTGGAGCACACTATGGGACAAAGGAGTGAAAATCTGGACAACCTGGAAAATCATATTTGTTCTTCTCCTAGTATCTCTCCTAGTTGTGAAGAAGATACTTTGTTGCTAGAAAACACAATCAATGAAAGTCATGAGAATCTTATGTGGGAAAACATTATGGAACAATAAAATAACATCATTGATAAACAAGAAAATTCAACCATTGATCTTTCCCCTACCTATTGTCAAGCAATTTTATAAGAAATAACCTTTAAATGTCATGAACATCTAGTTTGTAGTTTTCCTAAAATATCTTCTCCTATGGAAAATATCATGTTGCAAGAAGATGTAAACATTAACACATTTCTTTCAAACACCAATAATGAGGCTCCCTTAGATGAAGATTATGAAGTATCATTAGACCCCTCTTCATTAAGAGATCATGCAAATAAAGACAATATTGTTAAGGTTATGATGATACAAATTGGATCTCATTTAAGTATTGAGCTTCCAAATTCACCTCCCATTACTGAATCACATAAGAGATTAAGTGATTTATTTAAATCTATTATGAAACTTACAAACAACAATGTTTTGAAGAAACCAAGATATTGAATAGTTGATCAAAATGTAGGAAACCACAAACCCCTCCTACTTCAATACCATTGCATCAACATACTTTTCCTAGTGTTAAAGACCTTAAAAAGATTATCACTAATATATCTATATGGAAACTCATTCAACTATCACCTACATACAAGTGTATATTTCAAGAAATTTTGGAAATAAAGTAGGAGATCTAATATTATATGAAATTAAATAATTTAACACCCTCCTTTGATCATATGCAAGTTACACAATCATAAATCACATTACCTAAACATGAATTACCCTCACTTGAGATTCAAAACAAAAATGAATCCTTGATGATAAAGGTGATCATCAATGAAACTACAGATAGATGCACTCTCATAGACAACAAAGTATTTTTTAATGTTTCTAGCATTGGCCTCCAAAAACAAATTTTTGTGGACAAGATGATTATCCACTTAACAATTTTCATATTTGTTTCTTTGAAAATGTTAATAGGAAGCCACTAGGGATGATCACATTACCTATTGAGGTTAGACTTACAGTAGTGTTTCCTACCCCTATCCATATCATGCCAGAACCCCTTTCATACAACCTTCTCCTAGGGAGACCATGGATTCATGCTATGAAAGGATCCCCCTCTACTTTCCACCATACAATAAAATTTGAATACAACATAAAGATATACATAGTTGAAGAAGATGAATGAAGTTATGAATCATACATTTCCAACTCTAATACTTTCATTCCAAAATCAAAAATTGAACCTATACAAGTTGATTTCAACCATAAAATCTTTAGTGATAACTAGGGGTCATTATATTTTACACATCATTTCAATAAAGAATTCAAAATATCACCCTTAAAATCCAAAGAGTCATATACCAATGATTCATTTTCAGATAAAATTTCTAATGACAATAGGGGTTTTACATCTTACTTTACAGGAGAGTGCAAAAAGTCACAATCTAAATTAAAACAACCTTGTGTTTCATTTTCTCAACTTGGGTTTACAACATTACCCTATGGTGGTGATGGGGGCTATATAACTCCATTCCCTCATGAATAATCCATATAACTTTAAAAAGTTATTTTGTGCCCATGAAGAAGCCACTCCTTCTCAGAAGTATAAACCTCCATCTAAATTGAAAGATTGTTATGGTATTGGATACAATCTCTCTACACATAGATATAATGAATACATGAAACAAATTGACATACCATATTGTATTATAGGGGGATTTTCTACTCATGAGTTCTCTTCACTCAGAGAGCCTCACAAGGTGTACTGCCCTATATTACCTCAATGGAATAGTGGGTGAGAGTTTTAGAATCTGAAGGAGTAGGTGACAAAGATTTTCTAGATAGAATATTAAGCTCTCAGCCAAAGGATGACAATGTACAATACAAATGACAACATGACACATTGGCATCTCATAGGGACTAGAAAGCAGGAATGTCTCAAAAAATTCCTAACCAACAACTAGCAATCCGATTACTGGGAACTGACAAAATGAAGGAAAATGACAGAATGCAATAAAATAGTAGAACTAAAGTAAAGTAAAGAATAAATGATGAGGATAAGGAGAAGAAATGAAGGGAATACTTATAATTGTGCAAGTGATGAAGGTTCCATCTTGTGAGTATCTTTGATACCTACACACAAGAGGAAGAGAAAAATTGTTGGGTTGTTGTATGGGGGCCTACCTTAGTCAAACCCTGTTTTGGTGTTCCCACCTCCACAAATAGCCTGATAGATAGAGAAAAGTAGAAATGAAATAAAGAGAACTTAAATCACTACAAAACAATTTTATGCTACTCAACCAAGTAATAGATGATAGGATTGAAAGCTTACCACCTCCACCAAGAGAGCTCAAGGCTAATGAGGGAGAAAATGAGAGGAACTCAAGCCTCTACTGCAATGGTGTTTTGTTCCACCCTTGCTCTACTAAAGTGGTGGAGTGTCAATGTTGTTGTTGTGAATTTTAAAGTGTTTGGAGATTGAAGAGATGGTCAAGAAGCTTCTTAGAACTTTTGGAGAGATTTTGAAACTTGTGGATGAAGTCTAGAAGTGGTTAAGAGACCTTTCCCCCTTTCAAAATGCAAGTTAAAGGATTGAATATGAAGAATGAGGAAGAAAATGACCATTTTTGGGTTAGTCAGCCGAGGAGGGTGTTACAAATAGACCCCTAAAGGGAAGTGTAACACCTATGCAAGCTCCAGATGCAGGAATCTGTAAGGGATGTAAGCACACCACACAAATGTTTGTGTCGTGTGGGCATCTTTGGTAGAAAATGACTCAACTAACACTCAAAACAAGCACCAAGTGTGATGCAAGCAATGGGCTTAGGTGGAATTAAGAATTCAAACTTAGTTTTTTTAAAGTGGATAAGGAAAAAATGGTATTTGCACATGGGGTGAAAATTTTCTCTTATACATTTTTCCCCCACTTTAGCGAGCACTAACACTAATGAGTGCTCGGTAAAGTAGATAAAGAAAGATTAAGGTTAGAAATGTATACCTAAACTGTTGATGCAGTAAATAATACATTAGACGATAAGAACCTGCAATAGATAGTAGTGTTGGGTATGTGCGGGATCATCATGCAAAAGGCCCTAAGTGACAAAAATTTAGAAAAAGCAGCTAGGCAACTTGGCGTATTTGAATAAGTTATCTATATTATTTCAAAAAATATGTAAGAATAGAATTTGTAGAAAATTGAATGTAGTTTCTAAAATACTAAGTTTATTTAAAATAAATAAAATTTATTTGGTGAAAATTTGAAATTTCAATGCAATAGTACTTAAATTTCAGGGAAAAAATAAAAGTAGGTGTCTATCGACCACCTAACCATAATAAAATGATAATATTTTTTTGTAATATTTTATATATAAGTAGAGGAATCATTTTCGGATGTGATGCATATTTTTTGTAATTTTTTTCTAAGTAAATAATTAATTATGAATTTTTATTACAACTGTTAGAAAATATAAAAAATCGTCAATCGACCACCGAACTTGGTCAAAACCTCATGAAATTTAATTTTTCTTTTTAATCCTATAATATGTGAAGCATAGAATGTGATGCATGTTTTGGATTCAAAAAATATGATACCGTTTGAAAGTTATAGATGTTTTTGATCAGCCTATTGGTCGGGTTTTAGTCGTAATTTAATAGAAAATAAATAATAATTATTTATTAAATTCAAATTAAATAATAATTTATATTTTTGGAAAGCTGAAAATCTCCTCTAATAACCCTTTTATTTCATTAATTTTGGGTGAAAAAAAAGTCGTCAGCCACATACCCTACAAATACCCATAATATTGCCACTTTTGATGATCCTGCACATACAGTAGAGCATAAAAATCTAAAGGATTTGAGTCAGCAAAGTAAAAAGACCTCGATGTAGAAGGTTGTCTCAATACTATGCATCATCCCTAAATAATAGCACATAGAATAATTTTAAGATGAAGAGAGAAGGAGAATATACTCAAGATGAAGAAGGTGCATATCTTCAATCTAGTATATACAAGAGAGAGGAGAGGGATGAACAAAGGATGTGGTCAAAGTAACACTTGCTTCAGAGTAGAACCCTCACCAGAAAAGAGGTCATAAAAGAAAACCCCACTCAAGGAGGAAACCTGTATCACTGAAAAGTGCATGGTGAAAGAAAAACTCACTTCAGAGTAGAACCCGCACCACAAAGGTGATAAAAGAAAACCTCACTCAAGGAGGAAACCCATATCACTAAAAAGTGTGTGGTGAAAGTAAAACCTACTTAGGAGTAGAACCCACACCACAAAAGAGGTGATAAAAGCAAACCCCGCTTGAGGAGCAGAACTAGTATCACCAAATTAGTATGAAAGTGCCTTACAAGCTTGTAGACCTACAAGGAAGGTATCCTTCAAGAACTTTTCACATGAAGGAAACCCCAAGGAATTGAACTCTATAGATTCTGGAAGCAACAACATGTCTACCTATAGATAGAACATGTCAAAAGTGGCAACGCATCTACCTACAGATAGAGTGTGTCTAAAGTGGCAACATGTATCTACTTGTAGTTAGAGCATGTCTAAAGTGGCTAGTCATGTAGATCATAAAACTTTCAAAGGGGTCCCTTAGGAACCCAACATGAAAAAAATAGAGGTGTCCACTCAAGGGACGTGCTATTTTGAAAGGTGAGGTCTAGTCAGGTTTCCCCCAAGCTAGATGCAAAGATATGAAATAGGTCTAGTTGGGCTTCCCCCAAGACACCAATGAATTTGTTTGAAATAAAAGATTTCAAAGACATCCCTCAAGAACCCTTCAAAAGAGAAAAGGGGTCCACGTAAGGGACAGTTCATCTAAAAGATATATATAGAGAGAATCTCCAAAGTGAACTATCACTATCCCCAACATGTAGGGGAGGAGAACCATCCAATATTTTTTGGATAGGATAGAGGTAAACCTAAATATCACTTTTTATGCAAAGAAAAGGATGGTGCATCAACCAAATGGGAGTTTGATGGCACCTGAATCACCAAAACATTGTATTTTATCTTTTAAGGCTTTACATTCACTAGTGGAATGGCCAAGCACTTGATGGTATGCACAAAAAGAATATTTATTATGTTCATGAGATTTATTGCATGTAGAAGAAGGAAGAGTGATTAAGTGAGATTTTAGAAGGTGCATAAAAATATGCTCTTGCTTAGATAAAGGATGAGGATTAGGAAGTAACCCTTTCTCTTGTGAAGAACAATTTGACTTCTCACAAGAAGAAGAAGGAAGGTAGAAGACAAGGGAGGATAAATAAATCAATAAGACAAAGGTTGAGTGGAATTCATCACAATTCAACTATGGTTCCCTTTTAGATTGTTCATTCAAGCAACCAAGCCCTAGATTATGCTTACAAGGCACAAATTCTAGAGGGACTTGAATTCCTTGCTTGTTGCACCCACAACCTTTATGCTTGTAGCTACATTTAGAGACCAATTTAAAACCAAGGCCATAATGTGTTTAAAAATCTTGAAATGGAGGGTATTCATAAAGAGCATTGTCCCAACAATGGGGATCACACTCCTTTATGAGACCGCCATAATCCTCATTAACAATACTACCAACACTATCCTCTTTAGCAGAAAGTAAATCTTATTCCATAGAAGGAGGATCAACAGTAAGGATGTTACAATTATTGCTCACACTACCCCTCGATACAAGAGAATAAAAATCTTTGATAGCAAGTTTGGATGATGTTGTTGGAAGGTCTAAGTGGATTAGGTCAACTTTATATTCTCTAACAAAGGATTCTGTAAAGTCTAAAGGACATCAATCACCACCAAGAAATGCATTCCTTTGAGAAGAGGCAGAAGGAGCACACTTAGGACTCCTTGCTTCAAAAGGATCTTCTTTATGGATGTTTACTTTGAGAGTATCCTTTGTAGTAGGTGTTGCTAGAGTAAACATCGACACATTAGAAGATACTGAAGGAGTAAGAGTAGGCACAACTGAAGCTTGACCAACAACTACCATCTTACATAGGTTCATAGCCTACGGGTCAGCCTTGATTGTGACTACTTTATTGTTAGCAATGAACTTAATACATTTATGCAAGGTAGATGGAACTGAACCCATAGAATGAATCCATGGTCTACCAAGAAGAAGGTTACACAGTAAATTTTTTGTGACAACATATATAAGGGCAGGCATAGTAACAAGTCCCAACCTCAAAGGAAATACTATTGTGCCTAGGGATTGTCAACCAACATTATCAAACCCATGAAGGACAACATAAGAAGTATTAAGAGAAGATGGGTCAATATTAATCTTGCGTAATAGATCAATACTACATACATTGAGCATTGTGCCAGTGTAAAAAAGAGTACATCTAGTTCCAATCTTATTAATATTAACTATAATCAATAGAGGATCCACTTTATTTTGTACTTCCAAAGGTAGGAGCTCCTATGGATAAAATGTAATGTTTGAGGAATCCACATGAATATATGCCATCAACGCATTAGCATCCATTAGCCTAGTGGAAGAAGGAAAGATGATCTTTTACAAGGCTTCCTAAAGCATACCTTGATAAATTGGAGTAGACAAAAGCAATTCATACAATAATATCTTCTCCAGAGTAATGCGAGGTTGCTCAACAAGACTGTTATCACTAGGTGCTTTAGTTGTAGGTTTAGATGTTTGAAGAATCCATGGTTTTTTATTTTTTATATTATGATAAGTATGGGATACCTATCTATAAGAGGGAGCCTTAGAAATATTAGAATAACCACCATTAAATGGAGCATCATCAACGAAACAAACCCTTTTAGGAGAAGGACTAGCTAGAGTCTCACAAATTACCAATCTCTTAGGCCTTTGAGGGGAATCATAGAATTCATTAATAGAATCATCATAGCTAGTAGAAAAACTAATCAAATTCATATTCTCAACATCAATCCAAATAGGATCAAATATAGAATAGTTATTTGAAGGAACAATCTCAATATAGATCCAAGGAGAATTGGATGTGGAAGGAGGTTCATCATTCACTAATGCATCATCTCTAGGGGAGGGTTCATTCAAATGAATAGAAGGTTTATTATTCACAAATGTGCCATCTCTAGAAGAGATGGCACTGGAAGGATAAGGAGCTTCATCATTCCCAAATGCATCATCTCTAGAAGAGGGTTCATTGGAATGGAGAGTAGGTAGAGTAATATTAAGAAAGGTGTCAATGATTTCATCTTCTTGTGACATAATATCCTCTAAAGAAGGAGGAAATTTTTGAGAAGAATCAAAGATACCAAGTCACCGTCACATGCATTAAATGGAATGTCATTAATATTTTAGATAATATTAGATACAAAACTAATAAAAGAAGATATTAAATCCATTACAATTTTTTTGAAGAACAATGTTCTTCACGTTAGGTTCACAAAAATGGCAATATAGGGGGATTTTCTACTAATGAGTTCTCTTTACTTAGAGAGCCTCATGGGGTGAAGTTCCCTATATTACGTCAATGGAATAGTAGTGAGAGTTTCAGAATCTGAAGGAGCAAGTCACAAAGATTTTCTGGAAAGACTATTCAAGCTCTTGGCCAAAGGATGACAACATAGAATATAGACAACAGCATGGCACACTGGCATCTTAGAGGCACCCTATAGATTCATAGGGACCAAAAAGAAAGAATGTCTCAAAAAATTACTAAGCAACAACTAGAAATCCAATTACTGAGAACTGACAAAATGTAGGAAAATGACAAAATGTGATAAAGTAGTAGAACTGAAGTAAAGTAATGAATAAATGATGAGGATAAGGAGAAGAAAGGAAGGGAATACTTATAATCATGCAAGTGATGAAGCTTCTAGCTTGTGAGTATCTTCGATACCTACACATAAGAAGGAGACAAAAAAAAATGGGTAGTTGTATGGGGGAATGCCTCATTCAAACCCCGTTTTGGTGTTCCCACCTCCATAGATAGCCAAATAGATAGAGAAAAGTAGAAATGAAATAAAGAGAACTTAAAGCACTACAAAATAGTGTTATGCTACTCAAACATGTAATATATGAGAGGAGTGAAAGCTTTCCACCTCCACCAAGAGCACTCAAGGATAATGTGGGAGAAAATGAGAGGAAATCAAGCCTCTACTACAAGGGTGTTTTGTTCCACATGTGTTCTACTAAAGAGGTGGAGTGTTGCTGTTGTTGTGAAATGTAAAGTGTTTGGAGAATGAATAGTTTGTGAAGAAGCTTCTTAGAACTTGTGGAGAGATTGTGAAGCTTGTGGATGAAGTATAGAAGTGGTTAAGAGACCTTTCCCCCTTTCAAAATGAAAGTTCAAGGATTGAATATGAAGGAATGAGAAATAAAACAACAATGTTCGGGTCGATCAGCCGAGGAGGGAATTTCAAATCAACCCCCAATGGGAAGTGTAATGCCTTTGTAGGCTCTAGACATAGGAATATATTAGGGATGTAAGCGCACCACATGGAAGTTTTTGTGGCACACAGGCATCTTTGATAGAAAATGCCTCTACTAACACTCAAAACAAGTGCCAAGTGTGATGCAAATAGTGGGCTTAGGTGGAATTAAGCCTCCAAAATTAGTTTTCTAAATTGGATAAGAAAAAAAGTGGATTTACACATGGGGTGAAAATTTTCTCTTATACACACTATTTCAAGAAAGATCTAGGTTTACCACCCTTATCTCCATTTTCATCTAAAGCATTATCATTTAGTGTGTGTATGACATCTTGTGAAATTAAAGGAACATATTCTACCATTGATCAAGAGAGTATCTTTTCAAGACTCCTCAAAGATTGTTTGATATACCTCCCTCCATGAATATGAAAGCAAATCTACTACAAGACTTCATTTTGTGCATATCATAGAGTTCATGGTCATTCTTCTAATAAATGTAGGGCTTTGAATAACAAAATTCAATAGCTTAAGGGTTGTGGTGCTCTTCCTTGGGTTGATGCACCTAGTTCCTCTTTTCATTTTGGCTCATCCTTGTCCTGCACTAAGTGGGGGAAATGGGTTAGATATCCTTTTCCTCATACATCACTTTTCATTGTTTCTTTTAGATAGATGATCACATGTACATATAATATAAAGCTTGGGATGTTGACAACATTCCTTAAGTTGGATTGTATATGACATACTTATCCATGACTTAATTTCATTCAAGAACATATGACTTGGCATAGGGATTTATGAATAGCCTCTCATGTATTCTTCTACTTTAAAGAAATTTCTCACAACAATTGTATTAGCAACCACTTTAAAGTGGGGGAATACATTGAAACTCATGTTTCACTATGTGGTTTTCTTTATTCTTGTGATGCATCCTTTTCTTGGTGGTGTCATTGGGTTTGATTTCGCCTGAGAGAGTGATATTTATTTGACTTTTCCTCTCTTGGAGACATTAGGCATGATGTTCCCTAAGAAGATACATTACATAAATTAAGAAAAATATCTTTGAATGTACCTTACACTATTTTTCATTTACAACATTGGTTATATGGCCATCTTGCATAACACACTTTGCTTTCCTATGGAGCCATCTTGTTTGTTCATGAGTTCCAAAAATATGAGGTTTTTCTTACCTTGAAATGATTCTTGAATTTCATTATTTTCTCATGAACTCAAAGTATACAAATTTTTTATTTTCTCGTGAAGCTTGAAGATCATTATTATGCATTTCCTTATCAAATTTATCAAGAGGTATAGCTTTGGTCTAGTTGTATGGGACCCAAAAGGAGGAATGACTCCCCTTAGCTAATTGCATATGTGGGAACATACCGATCATGCATCTCACCCTTTTGGTTACTCACCCTATGGATGACCCAAAGATCCATGGCTCTAGAGTGAGTGTATTGTGGATACTCACCTCGTGGATGACCTAAATTTTTGTGCCCTAGAGTGAGCACATTTTTGTCAAATTTGGATCCACCCATCTTATTCTTTTCTTTCTTCTTTATTTATTTTTCATTGTATGTTTGTGCATCTTGTTATGTTGCAAATCATACACCTTGTATGTTTCCTTTTGTTCTCATGTTGGTTTCATGAAGAATCTAAGATTTGGGTAGCTTGGCCACCTCCTTTGATCTTTATCATCTTTCGTTATCTGCATTGGTACACTTGGAGTTGTCTTGAATTCCTACTTTTGTGTGAGTTTGAAGCAAGTTCATCCTCTCACTAAAGTGGGGGCTAAATGTAGTGACAAAAATTGTACGCTCTTAGAAATGAAAAAATTCCTTACCTAATTTGGGAATAATTAATGATAAATTGGACTTGATATCACCTTGATCTAGTGTTGTGATGTGTTTCACACATCCAAATTAGGTTCTTGGCCCTTTTAAAGCTAAATAAACATAACTTTTCATTAATTTAGTGTTATAAAGTGTATTTATTTACACCTTCACATTAAATTTAGGAGGCTTGTAAACTAAGTGGAAATTATCAAGTGTTGTAATGTGTTGTACAAATCCACATTGGAATTAGGGACCTTTTAAGCTAAATAGACCTAATTTTTCCTTAATTTGATGTTGTAAAGTATATTTATTTACATTTTCACATTGAATTTTGGGCCCTCTTACATTGATGACTTTAATATCATTATTAGTAGGCCCCTACTTGACCATATATTATGCATCCCAACACATATTTAAATCAAAATCCTAATAATATAAATAAATAAATTTTATTTCATCACACCTCGATACTTTCTCTCCCCAATTAGGCCCTGTGGGATCCAGACTCCACCTTGGGAATATGAGTCCCACCCAGGTGGCACCCATACACTATAGATGGTGTATGAATCCCATTTGGCCTCTTTTTAGTGTTTTGAGTGGGAAATCAATATTTTAAGTTCATAATTCATGAATGTAGGCCTATGGTATCTAATAAATGGGATATTAGATGGATTTCCTATATAAAAGAGATCTCAATTCATTATTTCATCTAAGAAAGATAAAGGACAACATGATATCAAGTCAAGCATTCAAGAGCTAAGCATTCCAAGACTTTACAAGATCATCAAGAGAGCATTAAAGATCATTTCTAAGGAATTCAATGGCATATCTCCTCATCATTTGTTGCAGAAGTTCAAGATCCATCATCATACATCAAGGATATCAAGCATCAAGAATGTTATTGAGCTAGTGTTGTGATGTTGAATTCAAGATTCAAGGTCAAGCATTGTCCTACACTTACCTCAAGATCAAGATCTATATAATTCATGGTCATTTAATGTTAGGTCATAGATTTAAACAATATCATCTACAAGACATCATTTAAGGTATAACTACTCATGTTGCATGGTTCATGTCCTTGTTTCATTATTTCATCATTTGGTTTAAATTCCTAAACATAGTTTGACCAAGGAAAACCCCTATTCACTAACAATCAACAATTTTTTCTCCTTTTTACATACATGTTTACAAATCTAGGTGTCTTGGAGCATGAAGGATATTTTAAGATTAGGTTACAAGCTTGAAGGATTTTTTTGGAGTTTTCCCCTCATTGGCAAATATGTTATCTTCACAAAAAGGTCATCTACAGGTCTGAAACTAGTGTTTTAGATTTAGAAACCAATTGGGAAGGACAAAGTAGACATTGAACACTAGATTTAGACCTTGAAGTTCCAAAAAAGCCTAACTGGACTCATATGCTACTCTTGGCACATGAGTCATAGTTTAGTACATTTTTTTAGATTTTTGCAATTCTAAATACCCTTTTTCTAGACATGTGTTTTAGACAAGAAACCATGACCTAGGACTACTATTCCTAGACTGGTCTATGAGGCCCAACGTGCCAAAAATTTAATTTATTTAGCATCTCAATCCTCCATTCAAGCTCTCTTAGGTTTCTAGGTGCTCCTCTATACTTTTCTACTTTTTTATTTTGATTTATTTGCATTTATAGTTAATTTAGTGAAGTTTTATGCATCATTGATTTCAATCATTATATCTTGCATTTCATACATTTTTCCAAGTCCTAGCTTGGTGGTGAACCTCTCATTAATCTCTAATGATACCCCAAGATACCTTATTGTCATATTTGTTCCTCCATTATTCATTTGATTGAAATCTCTAAAGTGTCCTTGAGTGCAGCAAGTGTGAAATAGGAACCCTAACCTTGTGCTCCATTCCTCAAAATTAGGGTATCCTTTTCTATTTCTACACATGATTCTCTAGCCTAGACTCTACACTTATGATTCTTCCAAGTCTCATTGTCAAAAATTCAAAAATGAATTTATGATCTGAGTTACCATGAGATAACAACAAATGCAACTTTACAATTTTGCAGTTTTGAGATCAAATTTTCTTCAACCTATGAAGTTGCAACACAAAGAAAAGAGGTTTTTTTATTGTTTTCGTGAATGAGGGTTTTCCTTTGTCAAACCCTATTTTCATGATTAAACCTTAAGATGAAATGAAAGCATGAAAGAGGGAATGAAGAATGAACAATGCTATGTCACCACTCAACTAAATCCTTGATAAACCTTGATAATGGAGGTATACAAATTTCATGAAATGGATTCAATGGATGTGGATCTTAAATTTCAAACAATGCTTGAAATGATACTTTGAATACTTGACTTGATCATGAAATCTACATCATAATGTTATTTATAAAAACATGCATGATGCAAGAAGACTTTAACATAATGATTGGATCTTGATTGTTGTAATAAAACATAGATAAATCTTAGTTTTAATGCTCTTGATCATCAACCTTAGCTCTTGTGAATTGTCATAAAAAATCTAGGTGAAACTTAACAAAATAACCTTGTATTTATAGTTATGTATAATTAAATTTCCCAAAATTTAAATATCAGAAGACAAAATTTAATTATGGACTTCAAAACATTAAATTTCTACCAAAAACATAATTTAAATTTAGGTTCAAGGGTCTAGGGAGGACCCATTCCCCAATGGGAAAATCGGTCTTAGGTCCCTAATCCTAGAACACACATTGTCAAGGTAAAGTGTTATGTTTAAGCATTAATTATTATCGGGTTTCCCCTTAAGAAAATTCAATTTAATGGGATTGTAAATGAATTATAGGGCTTATCAAGGGCTAATTAATCTCAATTAATTAATAGGTCACTAAATTTAGTGCCAATATGTAAATAAATACATTTTACAAATCTAAATTAAAGCATAATTAATTCCATTTAATAAGGAGGGCCCAAACAAGTGAGAAAAATTAAAGGGATAGGGTATGTGTAGGATCATCATGGAAAGAAAAGGCCCTTAAGTGGTGATAAAATTCAAAAAAATCAAATTTAGGCAACTTGACATAAAATTTTGAATAAGCTATATATATATATATATATATATTATTTCAAAAATATGTAAGAATAGAATCTATAGCAAATTGAATGTAGTTTCTAAACTACTAGGTTTTTTTTTTTTAAATCTATTTGGTGAAAACTTTAAATTTCAATGCAATAATAGTTAAATTTCAAGGAAAAAATAAGAAGTAGGTGTCTATCTTACCACCCTAACCACAATAAAATGATAAAATTGTTTTGTAATATTTTAGATATTAGTAGAGAACTCATGTCCCAATGTGATCCATATTTTTTGTAATTTTTTTCAAGTAAATAATTAATTATCAATTTTTTATTACAACTTTTAAAAAATATAAAAATCATATGTATGACAACCTTAACCTAGTCAAAAATTCATGAAATTCATTTTATTTTTAATCCTATAGTATTTGAAGCATAGAATGTGATGCATGTTTTAGATTCAAAAAAATGCAATACTATTTGAAAGCTATAGATGTTTTTCAATCAGCCTATCAATTAGGATTTTAGTCATAATTCAAACAGAAAATGAATAATAATTATTTATTAAATTCAAAGTAAAGCATAGTTTATATTGGTGGAAATTTGAGAATCTCCTTAAAAACCCCTTTTTAATTCATCAATTTTGGGTAAGAAAAAGTTTTCAGCCACATACCTATCATATCACCACTTTTTGGCCCATCATCCTCCTGCACATACTCGATACATATTTCTACACTAAAATTACTTAACTAGGTTCCATTGGAGACAAGATTGATGAGAAATATTGTTGCATGCTCATGTTGTGTTCTTTTCTAAACTCATGGGGTTGCGTAGTCATGAATATTGGAAGAAAAAAAACCACTTTCAATACGGATGAGGTGGTTGCTTAGTTTTTATCTAAAGAGACGTAGAGAAAGTTTTCTAAGATGGCAAAGGAGGCCCTTGCTATTTGTGGTAGACTAAAAGAGAAATGAAAAGAGAAGGACAAGAAATATAATTTAAAGTCCCATGGGAGATCTAAGTCTCCCTATAAGAATTCCATGATAAATTGTTGGAATTTATATGAAACTAGTCATTTTTAGAAAGATTGCAAAAAGTAAAAGAATAAGAAAAATAAGCCTTTCTCAAAATTTGAATCTAAAAAATCATCCTAGGATGAAGTAGAAGCAGTTTTTGTAACCTTGGCAACCCATTCATTGAAAGATGTGAGGTTGAAAGATTCAGTTGCATCCTTTCACATGACCCATCATAGAGGTTGTTTTTTGAAGTGCATGAAGAGTACAATGGTGGGAAGGTGTACTTGGGTGATGGATATCACCTAAAAATAGTTGGCTATGGAAGAGTCAAAATAAAATTTACTGGCAGAATAGTGAAGGGGATTGATGATTTCATTCATATAGTAAGTTTGGCACAAAACCTTCTTTATGTGAGTAAACTAAATTATTCAAGAGTGTAATTTTTTTTCTCAGGTGGAGGATGTAAGATTAAAATAGGAGCTATGGTGTTGGATAAGGGTTTTAGAGTTGGAATTTTGTACAAGATAGATGCATGAATATTATAGTGTAATATTTCTTCTAATGTACTAAAGAAGAGACCTTTGTATTCTTCTTCCTCACCATCAAATCATGTAGTGAAGAAGTCTATTGCAGCTACATCCAATGGTCATGCATTTTGGGTATCTAAGGGTGGTCATTCTAGTGGAGGATATAGGATGAGAATAGGAGCTATGGTGTTGGATTAGGGTGTTTAAGTTGGCACTTTGTACAAGCTAGATGCATGCATGTTATAGTGAAATATTTATTTTGATGAGAAAAAGAAGAGACATTTGTATTCTTCTTCCTCACCATCAGTTCATGTAGTGAAGAAGTATTTTGTAGCTACATTCAATGGTCATGCATTTTTGGTACCTAAGGGTGCTCATTCCATTGAAATGAAGCTTCCTACAAAGAATACAATGTTATGACACCAACAACTTGGTGATATTGGTGAAAATGGTCTTCGAACCTTGAAAACTAAGAGCCATTTTTAAGGACTTGATGATTGTAATGTTGAGTTCAACTTTTGTGAACATTATGTTTATAGAAAAAATTAGTGTGTTTCTTTTTACTCTAGTTGTCACAAGTCTTTTGATGTTTTAGACTATGTTCACTTAGATACTTTTGGTCCTGTGAATGTTCCTTCATTATCAAACATATATGTCTTGTTTCTTTCATATATTATTATAGTAGGACATTCATTTATTTTCTGAAAAGTAAAGTTGAAGTCTTTAGTTAGTTTAAGGAGTTTAAGGCCTTCGTAGAAAATAATACTAGAAGAAAGATTAAGTATTTGAGAATTGATAATGGTGGTGAGTTTTTCTTTGTAGAGTTTGAAAAGTTCTTTAAAGATCAAAATATGGAGAAACATAAGAAAAATATATGCACTTCGCAAAAATTTGGAGCTACAAAGAGGATGAATATAATTTTGATGGAGAGGGCTAGGAATATGTTGAGTGGTACTAGCATTGAGCATAAGTTCATAGCTTAAGTGGTAGCCACTGTGTGTTAGCTGATCAACAAATCTCCCACATCTGTGCTTATTGGAAATACACCCATGGAGGCCTAGTCTAGTAAAAATTATTTGATGAGACATCTTAGAATACTTAGTTGTGAATCTTATTATCATGTTCCTATTAAGAAGATGTCAAAGTTGTAGAACAAAGAAGTTAAGCATGTCTTTATTAGTTAAGGCATTCGCGTGAAGGGGTGAAATCTTTGGGATCTACAGGATTAGAACGTTCTTTATGGAATAAGTGTAATCTTTAGAGAGATGAATCCTTCAATTATTGAGTTCCATCTAGAGAAAGAGGAGAAACAAAAGAATTTGGTGGTTCATATTCCACCTACTCAAATGAAATATGAATTTCACATTCCTATTGGACCTGATGATGAGGAGAGCTCAAGTACTCTAAAATTTCTAAAGAAGAAGAACCTCAACCTCATCCTTTGAGGCTCTCTAGATGAGTTATGTGGTAACCAAAAAGGTTTAGTTATTCATTATTGGATTTTAGTTTCATTTTTTCTTTGATTTCTAACTTTGATGAGCCTAGGACTGTTAGAGAGGCTATAGCTATGAGTAATGAGCCTAGGACTGTTAAAGAGGCTATGGCTATGGCTATGAGGAGATGACTTCATTAAAGAAAGATAAGACTTGGGATCTTCAGTACCTTTGCCTATTGGATGAAAACCTCTTTGTTATAAATGGGTGTTCAAGAAAAATTATGGTCCTAATGGAAGAGTTTAAAAGTATAAGGCATGGTTTTTTGCTAAGGGGTTTTCATTGGTGGAGATAATTGATTATGGTGATATATTATCTCTTGTTATGAAGTTGGAATCTATTCAATTCCTATTATTAGTTTTAGTAGATTATCATTTATAAGTTTAATAAATGGATGTGAAGAAATCATTACTTCATGGTGACTTGCAAGAAGATATTGACATGTCACAACTAGAGTATTTTGTTAAAAAAGGCAAAGAAAATTTGGTTTGAAAACTAAAGAATTCTCTTTATGCTTTGAAAAATTCTCCTAGAATCTAGTACCAGAAGTTTGATACCTATGTGTTGTTTTTGGTATTTCAAATATCTAAATTTGACCTTATTTTGAGAAAAAGGTAGGGTATGCATATATATATAAATATACATATATGTATATACATACATATATATACATATATGTATATACATACATATATATACATATATGTATATACATATATATATACATATATATACATATATGTATATATATATGTATATACATATATGTATATATATATGTATATACATATATGTTTATATATATATAATTGGATATTTACAAAGTGTCTTTTACAAAGCCATATAAATTAGCAAACAAATTGACTCTTTAATTAACAAACTTACATGATAGCTATAGATCCATAACAAAGCCCATGCTAGAGAACATCCCTTGCAAAATTCATGCTTACATCCCCCTATAACTATGCTTGGTAATTATATATATATAATTGGAGATTTACAAAGTGTCTTTTACAAAGCCATATAAATTAGCAAACAAATTGACTCTTTAATTAACAAACTTACATGATAGCTACAGACCCATAACAAAGCCCATGCTAGAGAACATCCCTTGCAAAATTCATGCTTACATCCCCCTCTAACTATGCTTGGTAATTTTCTATCTAAATTTGACCATTGTGTGTATTAGAAATTTGATAATAGACGCATTCTCATTATTGTTTTATATGTAGATGATATGTTGTTTGTTGGGAATGGTAAAAGTATGAATTTTATATTTGAAATTTCAATTGTCAACATTTTTGTAGATGAAATACCTACGTGTGGCTAGGTACATTCTAGGAATGGAGGTAATGAGAAACAAAACTAACATAAAGATTTGGTTATGTTAGAGAAATTATTTCAACTCGATGTTAGAGAGATTTGACATGAAAAATTGCAAATAATTAGTTTTTCCTATGATTCAAGGGATGAATATTTTTGTGAATGACTATCCAAAATATCCTATTAAGATGGAGGGCATGAATATAGTACCATATGCAAGTGTTGTTGGTAGTTTTATGTATGCTATGGTGTGTGTGTGACAAGAAATTGCCCATGCAATGGGAGTCTTTAGTCATTTTATGGCTAATCCTAGATAGATATATTTGGATGCAATTAAGAGAGTGTTGATATATTTATGGGGTACTTTCAAGTATTCCTTGTGTTTTCATGGCTATCCAATTAGACCTCAACATTCTATGAGTATTAATGGACATGTAGATTCATATTGGGTAGGTGGCATTAAAAGCAGAAGATCCACTAGCAGTTATGTGTTTATGATGTTTAGTGGTGCTATCAATTTGATGAGTAAGTGGTAGGCTATAGTTATTTTGTGCATGACATAAGAAGAGTACATGGAATTTACTTACACTTGTAAAGAATCCATTTGTCTTAAGATATTATGTTTTGAAAATTTTTTATATGTAAGACATATTACTATTTGTTGCAATATTCCAAGTGTCATTTTATTAGCAAAGAATCCTACCTTCCATATGATAAAGAAATTTTATGTCCATTATGATTTTGTTCATGATATGGTAGAATATGGAAAGGTGAACTTGGAAAAGGTTGACACTTTGGTGAATGTTGTAGATACACTGAAATAACCAATGAGCACAAATAAGTTCAAATGGTGTTATGATTTTGTGGGCCTTGGGGCCCTAAGAAGGTGCTTTTGCATGACTCTTGGAAAGTATTCGACAAGTGGGAGAATGTTTTTTTTAAGGTGTCTCAACCTTAGAGTGGACTAATGTTTTTAACTTAACGTATCATTGTATTTATTTGTATTATTTAATTGCTTATATTTTCATGTCATATATTGTGACCCACCAACTAGGTTGTATCCCCATTGGAGGTGGTTGGGTGGCACATCATCATCACAAGAGGAGATAGGCATCCCATTGTGGAATCTTTCACTTATGAAAAATTATAGATGAATCATAAGGAATCTTTGTGCATGGATAAAGTTGGTGCCCAAGTTGGGTTATGATAGGCTATAAGAGAATTAAATATTTTGTTTAGTTATAATGGATTATATGATGGATCTTATGGTAGATTTTATTGCACATTTATGACAAATTTTATGAAAATTGTAAGGCATTTGTCATATGACATTATTAACATATTTTAGGTTCCTAGGATTGAGGAGAGAATATTACATGTTATAATGGTTGTAAGACATTTAAGGCTGTGTTGTAGAAAAATGGACCCTTTTCATTTTCAGGGCCTTTTAGGTCTTGTTTCATGGTGTTGGAACTATGTGGCTTTGAGTTGATGAGGTAAGATGGCTTGGACATGCTTATTTAGGTACTAAAACTCAAAGAACGACGTCTTGTGAAGGTGTTGTGAAGTGTTGTAAGAAATTTCTACATTCTTCTAGACTCTATTAATTATAATTCACTTAAAAATCACCATTTTATTCATCAATAAGCCCTATTTTGAAGTGTTGTAAATTCTTGTAACAAGCTTTCACACTTTTCTAGGGACATCTTCACTATTTATCCCTTTTTCATGATTTATTAACCCCTTTATGCTCTAATATGCTTAATTAAGTGTATTTTTGAGTATTATCTTTACAAACAACATTAAATACAACATATTTTCTGACACTTGTATTTAGGTCCTAAGCGGGAACCATTTTCCATGGGTGGCGAATGAGTCCCCCTTAGCCCCAAATTAAAAATATTTTAAATTTCCTTTCAGGATCTTATTCAAAAAAACTTGATGTCAACCTATGATGAGGTATGAATGGGTAACTAAGGCACAATTGTGTCTAAATAAGTTATTTTCATATCATTCTAATCCCCATTCATCAAGTTCACTTATCAACCTATTCACTCAAGTATTCAAGCATTTTACAACATCAATTCAAGCACCATTCAAGCACTTTGAAGCAACCATTGGCATTACTTCATAATTGCATAATGAAGGGTTCGACCTATCTATGTAGATTTGACAAGATTTTTGATGTTGAAGATTGGTTTATAATTCAAATAAATGTCAACTTAAGTCTATTTCAATCTTGGAGAAGGTTGTTTGTTTGTTTTCTACAAAATTGACTTTGGCAACCTAATAAGCAGACATTTCTAGATCTAGTGTTGTAGAGTTGTCTCCTGATTTTTCAAATATTTGGGAGAGGGTTGATTCACCACCTATGGTGAATGATTCCTACCTTAGGATTGAAAATCTATTTTTTTTATTATTTTGGATCCCAATAGACAGAAACTTGCTTCCAACAGTTTTTCACTAGGAGGAGGACTAATTCACCACCCTAGGAAAATGAGTCCCACTGTGAAAAATTAGTAATTTCCATTAGCATCCATAACACTCCATGATCATCACATTTCATCCAAGTGCACTCAAATTCATCCCTTTGCTTTATGTTCTACATAATTTCTTCATTTACCTAGTCATTTGTATATCATATTGTGTTTACAAACATAACTTTAATTGCACTTTTGCATTCATTTTCATTCATCTAAATTAGTCAATTACATTTAGTTAGATTCATTTATGTTAGATAGAATAACATATAACATTAAATTGAATGAACCATTAGAATTTTTGGCCTACTTCTCTCCTTTTAGGTGAAAAACCCCAGAAGAGTTAAAGAAGCCCTAGGAACCAAAAATTAATGGTTCATTTTGGTGAACCTAAAGTTTGAGCATTTTGCATTTTTGATTTCATATTGCATCCTAGTTTTCATATGTATCAATATTCAATTAGTACATTTTTTTTTTAATTCTATAACATTTTATCTTGCATTAGTGAAAGCTTCATTTAGGTTTCATTCTTGCATTGCATCTCATTGAAAAAATAGAAATTCTACATTCTACTTCATTTTTTGCATTCTATAGGACATTAAAATCTTCTTAAAATTTCTGAAAAATACTAAAAAAATTGCATACTGGGACTCATTCGCCACCTAGGATGAATTAGTCCCTTTGCAATTTTTAAACATTTTTCTAATCTTTTTAACATTTTTTTGGATTATTGCTTCATGTTTTTGCATTCTTCTTTCTTCTATAGAATATTTGTTTTTCATTATCTTTTGCATCTTACTTTATTTTCATTATGGAATTCTCTTTCAATAAGTCATTGAGTTTATTAAAGTGATTGGTAGACATTTCCAATTGTGCCTTTGGATATGACCCTAATGACCTTGAACAACCTCATGATCCTTTAAATCCTCATGATTGTCCTCCACATGAAGTACACATCATTGTAGAAGATTATGCTAGCATGAAAAAGTTCTACAATGGTTTCCTTGATAACCTAGAACCAAATACAACCTTTTATCCCTGCATGTGGTCACAAGACCTTCCCACTCTTGCACCTCATGATCACTTTGCATACTTGCATCTTGAAATCACTATAGGACCTATGGTTCCTCCCTCAAGTGTACCTAGTCCCTCTAACAACTCAAATTCACAACCCCTTTATGATCACAAAGTCACCAACACTCCTATCCACCTTGAGATGACACATGGTAAAGGATTCACCATCTTAAGTAAACAAGGTTATGACACAAAACATGAACATGACATCCATTAACTTCTTGAACAACAATCAACTGAAGCACACACAACATGACTAAGATATCAAGATCCTTCTCATCCTGATAGACATCTTCTTCAACCTAGGAGACTTTGGGATGTTGGAACATTGATCTTGAATGATCCTACTGACTTAAAAATTCTCCTTCCATGGGAGTAACCATTATCTCCTTCTTATGATAAGGGTGTTAGGATCCATATGGTTTCTCTTCCTCCTATTCATGAACAAGGTGCATCTAGCAAGCGAAAATTACCTTACAAACTCAAAAAGATTCAGTTTCCCACAAATCCTCCACCTGAATGTGAAAAGAGACTTCAAATTCTCTTAAACAAAGGTATTATACTTTTACCACCTATGAATAGGTTGGTTATTCATCTGAAAGACTCTAACATACAATTTTTCAAATATCATCACATCCTTTGACATCATAATGAAGATTGTCAAACATTGAAGGACATACTAGATAAGGATCACTTCACTAATACCAATTTCTTCCTAGTCATACATTAAAACACCATAATTCCCTGATCATGTCATAGTTGTAGGATTCCCTATTCTCACTATTGCATGATTCATTCCCATTAGTCACCTTGGCTCATTCTTTCCTTTACACTTTGTGGAGGGAAAGAAGTTGTTAGCCTTGTCCTTGTAATGCATTTGTCTTTGTCTCTTAACTCTGTTATTCATATTCTACTAATCCATCTAAGATTGAGAAACCAATAACTTAGTTACTGGTTGACTTGCATTTGCATTACTTGTTTCTTTTTATGTGTGTATTGTGTTCTCCTATATCACGCATTTGATGTTCCCTCTCTTCGTACATTTTTTCTATTTGTATATCTCTTCTTCTATATGTCATACATTGTCTTTTTCCCTTTTGTTTTGTGTTTTCCTTTTGGGGATGATGCAAAGCATAGAGATTCCCTATACCTCTTCCATGTTGACCCAAGAGGTCCTTGTCTTTTTTTCTTTTTTTTTTGTGTTTTCCTTTTAAGGATGGCACAAAGCATATATATGCCTTATGTCTCTTCCATGCTGACCCACAAGGTCTTTTTATTTTTATTTTTTTATTTTGTGTTCTCCTTTTGGAAATGATGCAAAGCATTGAGACCAAAATGTCTCCTTCATGTTGACCCAAAATCTCCTTCATTTTCTTTTGTCTTTTTCTTTTTGTTTGTGTTTTCCTTTTGGGGATGATGCAAAGCATTGAGACTACAATGTCTCTTCCATGTTGACCCAAAACAAACTTTATTTTTCCTATTTTTGTTCTCTTTGTGTCATTCTTCTAGTTCTATGTACTTTAGGGAATGATGACAATTTTATGCTATTTCATAAAAACACATTGTAGCAACGAACATATTGACCCACAATTCATAGATCCCTTATGTGTTTTGTGTGCTATTTTCTGAGGGGCAACTCCCTTTCCTTGTTTTTCATTTTTCCTTCACATGATGCAGCCTAACTTTGAAACATATTACTTGGCATAAGGTTTTCCAAGTTAGCTCTCATGTCCTATTTTCTTTTTTCTTTTTTTTTCCTCTCTACTTTAAAGTAATTGCTCATAGAACAACTTGTAGCATTTCCTTTAAAGTGGGGGGCATACATTACCATCAATTCATTTTTATTCTTGGTTCATGTGCCATTGAAAATTGGAAGCTCTTGAGAAAAGAAAAAATTTCATGCATACTTAGACCCAATTTTGAGTCCCTTCATATCATTTCCCCTTTAAAATGAAATTTATAGGCCCCTTAGACCTATTAATTTTGATCTAGAGGCCTGTTTCACATGATAAATCACAAAAAACCCAACAAAAAACACTTAATAAATCATACCTCGACATCCCACCTTCAAAAAGTAATAGTGGGACACATTCGCTACCCTTGGTGAATTAGTCCCTTTTGAGGGAAAGTTCAAAATCGAGCAGGAATTTAATTAATTTTGTTCTTATTTCTAGTGAATTTTGGCCTCTAAGGTCTAATTAATGGAAAAATAAGGTGTCATTTCCTATAAATACACATTTTAAGTTATTTTACACAAATTTTGATCACTTTTGATCATTTCAAGAGGAAAAATCATTCTACAACAAATTTCATATGAAAGAGTTGAAGTTTTAGGATAGCAAACTAGGGTTTTTTCAGGTCTTGGAGCTCACTTACATTGTGAAGATTCAACATTGCAAAGGGTTGATGATTGATGCCTATGGTGAATCATCAAGAGATCTAGGGTGAAGAGGTGAAACTAGCACCAAATCATGCCTAAGGACTTGGATTACTATTGATTCCATCTTCCATTATTACTCTCTCTTTAGACTAATGTTTGCATTATGTTTATTTAGCATTTTCATGTCACTTCACATCCATGTTTTATGTGTTGTAAGGTTTCTAGGATAGAGATCTTGCATCCTTTCAATCACTTTTATATAACCTATTCTAGAGCAATAGAATAAGGTTTTTGTCATGATTCAACCTTTTTGTAGTCTTTAACACATCTAATACTAGGGTTTATGAATATTTTTATCCATTCAAGGTTTGATTACCAATCTAGGGGTTTGACCAAGGAAAACCCCCCATTAGACCAACAAATTTAAGCTATTTTGCAAGGATTTTTAGAGACTTGGAATCAGGACTATGTTAGAATTTGTTGTACATATATCAAGGTGCATATATGAGTCCTAAATGTGCAAGAATCTATAGGTGGACTGATTTTCTATGCTTGGTGAATGAGTCCCACCTAAAATTCAGAATTGAGTTTGAAGCTATTTCAGGCCCCCGATAGTTAGAAATTAAGTTCTATTCAAAACAAGACCTGACCCAGGACCGATTCGCCACCCTCAATGAATGAGTCCTAGTTAGGTAAAGTTCATTTTTCATTAGGTTTTCAATTTTTTATTTATTCCTCTACAACTTTTTAGGTACACATATTCTCAAAAACAACCCTCTATTTAGTCAAATATTGCATTTTTGTTCATTAATTCTATCTTTTCACATATCACATTTTGTTTTCAAATAGGGCATAAATCTTAGTGTTTCATTTGTTTTCAGTCATTTTAATCAATCAATTGAATTTATTTTAGTTCATTTACATTATATTATATTATATACATCCTAATTTGAGTGTTACATAAGAATTTTAAGGTATAAACTCTCTCCTTTTGGGTGAAAAACCCTTTAAGTGTAAGAGAGCTCATTCGGTCCTAAAATCTATGTCACATTTTGGTGAACCCGACATTTCAGCATAATAACATTTTGATTTACATTTTTTATTGCATTTTAGGTCTTCATTATTCCAAGCTCTTGCATTGTTTAAGACTCTTAGAATCATTGCATTAGTAAAGGCATTGTTTATCTTAAAATAGGGCATTCCTTTTCATCTCTACATTTACATTCTAAAGTTGCATTGTATAGAGTTCAAATTTTATAGAAAAAAACACAAAACAATCAGAAAAAATAGTAAAAAAGTCATCTCTTGGGACTCATTCACCACCTAGGGTGAATCATTCCCTTTACACTTTTTTAGCAGAATTTCCATTTTTTCATTTCTTGCATTATAACTTTCTTTTTTTGTTAGTGCCTCTATTTTTAGTTTACAGTTTTCTCTAATTTCTTAGTATAGATTTCATTTCTCTTCATGGAATTTATGTATAGTCTTATAATTTTAGAAGTTCCATTTTCAATTATCTTTTGTAGTCCTTTGAGATCATCTTACATTGAAGAAACTATAGAAAATCTCCAAAACTAGTCAAACAATACCTCAAACAATCCCATTAAACACATGATTCAAATTCCTAATAACATCTCATCCAAGCCACTTAGTAGAGATGATATTGAAAAGTTAGATGAAACCCTCAAGGGTGTCCTCTCACTCACTTCATCCTCTAACGCTTGTAATGAAACATCTCCAACTCTTACTAAAACACCTTCCCTCAAACCCTTTTATTGTGATGACTTTGCTTTGTTAGATGAAACCCTTGAAGACTTTATCTCACATAATCCATCCATTAAGGTTTTCAATAAACCCCTTAAAACACATGATACTTAACCCTTACAACCATTTAGGATTGATGACTTTCGTTTGAAAGATGAGTCTCTTCAAGACTCTATCTCATTTAATTCATCCACTATAGTTTGTAATGTCATTTCTAGTGTTAAGGACGTTCAAGTAGTTCAACCAAAACTTATCCTTTATCCCCCTTCACATCTACTCCATATTTCCAATAAACCTAAACTTACCCTCTAATGTATCACAACAATCTAGTGGTTATATTGTTTCTCATACATATAACACATGAAATAACACACAACCACCACAAATAATTCTACCACCATTACCCTTACCTAATCTGCCTAGTGCTCCTCGTTATAACCCACATACAAAGGAGTATGATCTTGTTGAGAAATTAAAGAATACTCTTGCCAAAATTTCTCTTTGGGAATTGCTTCAAACCTCACCAGGTTATAATACCATCCTTCAAAGTACATTGCAACAAATCACAGTCCCTCCTGGAACTACTCCGAGTGATGTGGCCACTCTTGTTCAAAAGCATAGTCTTGACATTACTTTTCATCAACATGAGCTTCCTCCTTTAGAGTTATGAAAACAACATGATTCCTTTATGATCATTGCTCAATTTTATAACATAGGTATCAAGAGTACTCTTATATATAATGGTTTTCCTCTTAATGTGTGTAGTGTGAGTCTTTTTCACTGATTGGAAGTGGATAGATCAAAAAGAAAACTTGATTCCATTTCTATTTGAGGGTTTCATAATATAACAAAGCAACTACTAGGGGACATCATTTTACCTATTACAGTTGGGGTGGTTACTTTGCAGACTCCTATCCATGTCACGCCTTATGAAATTCTATATAATATTCTTCTAGGTTGACCATGGATTCATGAGATGAATGCAATCCCCTCAACTCTTCACTGTATCATGAAGTATGTTTATAACAATCACATATATCAAATTGAAATTGACCTTGAACCTAAGAATTGTTTGTACCTTGAAATGAGAATAACAAGTCCTTTCAAAACATTAATTCCAACCTCACACATTAGTCCCCTTGACACTAAATAGGGTATGTGCAAGATCATGATGGGCCAAAAAGTGGCAATATGATGGGTATGTGGCTAACGACTATTTTTTTACCAAAAATTGATGAACCAAAGAGGGTTTTTAAAGAATATTCTTAGCTTTCCACTGATACAAATTATTCTTTACTTTGAATTTAATATGTAATTATTATTCATTTTCTATTCAAATTATGACTAAAGTCCTGATTGATAAGTTGATTGAAAAAAAAATATAGCTTTCAAACAATATCACATTTTTTGAATCTAAAACATGTGTCACATTCTATGTTTCACATACTATAGGATTAAAAAAAGAAAAATTGAATTTCATGAAGTTTTGACCAAGTTAAGGTGGTGAGACATACAAGTTTTTAGATTTTTTAAAAAGTTGTAATAAAAAATGTATAATTAATTATTTACTTGGAAAAAAAAATGCATCACATTAGGGCATAAGTCCTATACTTATATCTAAAATCTTATAGAAAAATATTATCATTTTATTGTGGTTAGGGTGGTCAGAAAAACACCTACTTCTTGTTTTTCCCTAAAATTTAAGTACCACTACATTGAAATTTCAGATTTTCACTAAATAGTTTTTTTTTTTAAACAAATCTAGTAGTTTAGAAACTACATTCAATTTTCTACATATTCTATTCTTACATATTTTTGAAATAATATAGATAACTTATTCAAAATTTTCTAAATTTTTTGCCACTTAAGGGCCTATTTTTTCCATGATGATCCTGCACATACCAAACAACATGACAAAAAACTACTATCTACATTACTTGGTGACGATTGGGGATCCTTAGATTTCACACCTTCATTTATCGGAGATTACATGCTTACAAAAAAACATGATGAAAAGCTTGATCAACCAAGCATTATGTCCACTCAAAACTTTGAACAATCATCTCATGCATCTATCTCTTATAATACAGATGAAAATGAAACATACATAACAAATTTTGATGAGATAGATTACCAATCCCCATCTACCCCATGTGAAATGAAAATAATCTATGGGAAAGGCTATACATTTGTCAAGCAACTAGGCTATAATGAAAAAGGGTGTGTAAAAAATGAAAAAGGTATTTATGTTCCTATTGAACCTAATTTACAAGAAACAAAAATAGGATTGGGATATTCATTTTCTAAAGCCACTCAATGACCATCCTTAAATATCAATATGATCACATGTCAACCACAACATAAAATCACCATCATTCATCCCAACTTGCCTGATTCTACCCTTCCACCTTCATTGTCGCATATTGATATTGTTGAAACTTTGAAACACATACTTGGTGTCTATGATACCCCATCTTCACCTGCTTCCCTTCAACATATTTATTGGGTCCTAAATATTTCCTAGTAAGAAACAAATGGTGTCAATGAAGAACTATTGGAATCTGAAAATCTTAAGCCCAACGCACTTCCCTTAGAAGATACAATTGATGTGCTTATGGATATAGATGAAAATGATAAAGTTATTAAAATAAAGAAGTGTCTTAATGACGAAGAACAAGAAGATACAACTGCTTTACTCCATGATTTTCCTAAAATATTTGCTTGGAAATATTGTGATATGCCATGAATAGACCAAAAAATTATGATGCATAATATTGTCCTTGATAATAATGTTAAACCTATTCATCAAAAGATTTGTAAAATTCACCCTAAAGTGGCACTACTAGTTAAAGAAGAACTTGAGAAACTTCTTGATACTTGCTTTATATGACCTATTGATTATTCTCCTAGGATCTCAAACATTGCTACAGTTGCAAAACTTGATAATAAAATTAGGATGTGCACTAAATTTTTAGACTGGAATAAAGCCTCTTTGAAAGATGATTTTCCACTTCCTAATATTAATATGATCATGGATTCAACTGCTGGACATGCTTTTTTTTCATTCATGGATGGATTCTCTGGTTGTAATCAAATCCTTATTAATCCCCATGATCAATACAAAACAACTTTCACCACTATTTGGGGAACATTTTGTTGGGTTGTCATGCCTTTTAGTTTAAAGAATGCAGGTGCAACTTATCAATGTGCAATGATATTAATATTCCATTATTATATTCACAAAATCTTGGAAGATTATGTTAATAATATCCTAGCCAAATCTTTAACTCGACAAGACAAGATAACTATCCTTCGTAAAATCTTTCAGTGAATCAAGCAATATAACATGCAATTGAATTAAAAAAAGTGTGTTTTTGGTGTAGAAAGTGGTAAACTCTTAGGATTTATCATATCTCATCGAGGAATTGAGGTGGACACAAAGAAAATTGATGCAATTGTTAGCATTCCACCTCCAAAGAATATTTCTTAATTACGCATGCTACAAGGACAAATTCAGTCTATTCAACATTTTGTCGCTTCCTTAGCTAATCGCACATTACACTTCACATCTCTTCTTAAAAAAGGGTGTTCCTTTTGATTGGGATGATGATTGTAAACAATATTTTGAGATTCTAAAGGAATATTTAGCTACTCCACCCATTTTACAACCTATTGTACCTCATAGACCATTTATTTTGTACATCACCACATCTTCCCATGCTCTCGTAGCATTGTTGGGTTAGCACGATGGCCATGGTAAAGAACACCCTGTTTATTACATCAGTCACACTTTAATTGGTTACAAATCATTCTATTCATCAATTGAGAAACAATGTTTGGCCCTTGTATTCGCTACTAGTAAGTTGTGACACTATTTACTAAACATTGAAATACAAGTTCTCACAAAATTTGATCCTCTTAAATACCCTTTCAATAAAACTAACCTCTTTGGCTGCTTAGCTAAGTGGGTAATGTTGTTAATAAGTTTTATCCAAAAAAAAATTCACAAAAAGAAATCAAAGGTCAAGCCTTAACCAATCACTTAGCTGATTCTCCTTCCCCATCAACTTTCCCAACCATTTGATTCGTTTCTTGATGATCATATTTTAACTGTTAATATTAAATCATGGAAGTTGTTCTTTGATGGCTCTAAGTGCTAAATAAGTTCCAATGCAGGTGTGGTCCTAATTCAACCTAATGGTAACCCTATTCCCTTATCCTATCATTTGAACTTCCTATGTACAATTAATACAATTGAGTATGAAGCATTGATTGTAGGATTACAAGCTGCCTTATCCCTTCATGCTAGACATATTCAAATCTTTGGTGATTCATAATTAATTATTAAACAAATCAATGACACATCAAACTAAACATGAAAAACTATCAAAGTACAAGGACCTTATCATAAAACTATTAGAAAACTTTGACTCATTCACCATTGATAACATCCCATGAAAAGATAATCAACATGTGGATGCAATGGCTAGTACAACCTCTCTCATATCTTCACCTGATCCTTCTATTGATTACACATTCATTATTCATACAATCATAAAACCTTTAATAGATACTTCATTAGAAAACATCTTAGCCATAACCCTAACATCTTCACGTGAATGGTATGATGTGATATACAATTACTTAAAGGATGGTGCCATTCTCGAACCTACCACAACGAATACTCAAAAGTGCTTATGAAAACTCACAACTAAATATGCAATTTTTGGAGATGCATTATATAGAAGATATTTTAATGGTCTCTTATTACATTGTCTTAGGGATTCTGAAATACCCCTAGCACTTGAACAGGCTCATGTTGGTGCCTGCGGAGGTCATTTTGGAGGATGTTTGTTAGTGCAAAAACTTATTTGTATGGGTTATTACTAGAGACATATGGAGAAGGATTGTTTCACCTATATTAAACGATGTCACAAATTCCAAGAACATAACAATCTGATTCATGCTCTTGCTGTTGAGTTGTGTGCAAATGTTCCCATTTGGCCATTTTTAGTATGGGGGTTAGATCTTATTGGAAAAATTTATATGTCTTCTTTTGTTGGACATACATTTATCATCACCACAACTAACTATTTCACAAAAAGGGTCAAAGCTATCCCTCTTCATTTAACAACTACTGAAATAATTTGTCGTTTCCTCCTAGATCTTATAATTACTCACTTTGGACTTCCTTTTGCAATTGTTTTGGACAATGGAACACCCTTTAAGAATAGTGAATTTCAACAGTTTCTCTAAACTTTCAATATTCAAGATCATTTGGGTAAATGCAAGAAGATGAGTCCATAAAATGTGGAAATTTTTTCCTTAGGCAAAAAAATGAAATCAGCTTGCAAAAAATGGGATCCTACTTTTTAATAAACGAGATCCCATTTTTAAAAAGCAGGATCCCATTTAGCCTCAAGACCTTGAGCCTAAATTTAAAAAATGGGATCCTATTTTTCAAAATTTCCATTTTTGGAAAAATTTCAAAATGGGATCCTGTTTTGAAAATTTTCCAAAAATGGAAAGTTTTCAAAATGGGATCCTATTTTGAAAACTTTGCATTTTTGGAAACTTCCAATTTTTGAAAATTTTCCATTTTCAGAAAGTTTTCAAAATAAGATCCTATTTTGAAAACTTTTTGTTTTTGGTAATTTACAAAACGAGATCCCATTTCATAGAACCAGAAAAAATGCTTTTTATGAAACAGGATCCCATTTTTTAAATTACAAATTTTTGGGTGGGTTTTTGGCTTGTTTTTGGGTTCGGGAAATGGCTTGGGGACCTGAACCTAAGCTTTGGACTTGGTTTGACTTGGAACTTGAAGATTCTATTAATGTCACAAGAAAATAATGACTTTGGACATATGTCTAAAGACCTATTTTGTAGATTTTTTCACAAAATTAAAACCCATTAAAAATGAGATAGTGCAGATTCCAAATATGTAATTTTTTTTATAATTTGATTGTTTTTTCTATTTTTCAATTAATTTCTAATGAAACTAGTCCATAAACTTGAATTATCAAGTTTTTTAGTATTTTAATAACTTTTGATCAACATAACATTTTTGAAAAACAGATTGCATGAGAACAAACTTCAAATAATTCTTTTCAATTTCAAAAAAAGTAAAAAAATGATAAGTTTAGGTCATCTTATGTGTGTCGTACACGATGATTTTTCAAAACGACAAATATGCCTAATAAAAATTTAACAAAAGTTAATCAATAAAAATTACAAAAAAATATCGAAAACAAGCTTTAGTGAGTCACAAATTTTTTCCCAAAAGGATTTAGAAAAATATGATAATTTAGGTCAAAATATGGATGTCGTACATGTGAATGGTATGGTATAAAAAAGTGACTTTAAATAGTAGCTTTTAAAAATGCCTATTGAAAATCAATTTGTACAATCTGGGTATTGAAATAAATTACATATTTGGAAACTAGACTCCGAGTACTACATTTTATGATTAGTGACTTTTTAGAAGATTACATCTCTAAGTGCTTCAAATTTTAAGGTCAAATGTGTGAAATTTTGAAAATTAGAGAAAACACTTGCACTTTTTGGCCAAAAAGTGGACTCAACTTCTTGCCAGCACCCATTTTTCCACACCATATTATCTGGAATCTAATGGAAAAGTTGAGCACACTAATTAAATTATTGAAAAAATCCTGAAGAAAACTATTAGCAACAACCATAAGGATTGGCATACACAACTTCCTTACATGCTTTGAGAATATTGAACTAGTGTCTATTCATCCATTGGCACTACTTATAATCTTGTTTATGGTATGGATACAATTATTCCCTTGGAGTTAGAAATTCCTACTATGTGAGTTGCTCTCTGGGATATTTTTGATGATGACATTTATAAAGCTCAATGACTACATCAACTTGAGATTCTTGATGAATAACACATTAACGCTCTTGACCATCTCCAAGCCCACATCAAATAGTTACAACAAAACCACAATGTTCATGTCATCCCTTGATCATTTTCTAGGGGAGATATTGTTCTTATTGAAAATCAATGAACTGTTATTATAGATAATGAAGAAAAGGATAAGTTTAGCCCTAATTTGTTGGGACTTTATATAGTCGACACTAGTTATGGGTCTGGCGCTTACCTTTTAAAGAAGATTGAAAGAACACCCCTTGAGGAACCTATTAATTCCATGCATTTGCATCAGTATCATATTGAATATTATGTTTCACATAATAGTGTTGTTTAGAGTTATGTGATAAAAATAGCTTTAACGTTGCTTCATTCTTGACAATTACTTTATGTTTGTCTTGAACACTAAAGTAGTTATTTACATTCATTTTATAATTACTTTACATTTCATACTATTCACATCTCTCTTATGTTAAATTAAACCCTTATTAGTGTATTTAATTTAACATATTATTTTCCTCATTCAACAATTAACATATTAGTATCAAAATTGGAACATGTTTTCAATTGCATCACATGGATTATGTTAGATCATGTAGAGATTAATTAAAATACTTTTACCATAAGTTATTTAATTAATCACATATCATTTAACATACACATTAAAATGATACATCATTATAGTTCAGGGTATGTGTAGGATCATCATTGAAAAAGTAGGCCCTTAAGTGGCAAAAAAATCAGAGTTAGGCAACTTGACGTAAAAATTTGCATAAGTTATCTATATTATTTCAAAAATATGTAAGAATAGAATTTGTAGAAAATTGAATGTAGTTTCTAAAATACTAGGCTTGTTTTAAAAAAAAAAATCTATTTAGTGAAAATTTAAAATTTCAATGCAATAGTACTTAAATTCCCGGGAAAAAAAGAAGTAGGTATCTATCTGACAACCCTAACCACAATAAAATGATAATATTTTTTTATAATATTTTAGATATAAGTAGAGGACTCATGTCCCAATGTGATGCATGTTCTTTTATATTTTTTTTCCAAGTGAATAATTAATTATGAATTTTTTATTACAAAACTTTTTATAAACTATAAAAAAGTTGCATGACCACCTTAACTTGGTCAAAACTTCATGAAATTTTTTTAATCCTATAGTATGCAAAACATAGAATGTGATGCATGTTTTGGATTCAAAAAATGTGATACTATTTGAAAGCTATAGATGTTTTTCAATCAGCCTATCAATCAGGACTTTAGTCATAATTTGAATAGAAAATGAATAACAATTACTTATTAAATTCAAAGTAAAGCATAATTTATATTGGTGAAAATTTGAAAATCCCCTTTAAAAACCCTTTTCATTTCATCAATTTTGGGTAAAAAAAAGTTGTCAGCCACATACCCATCATATTGCCACTTTTTGGCCCATCATGATCCTGCACATACACTTCATAAGGTGCATGTATTTATATATCTGAAACCAAAAATTAAGTCTTGTATACATCTCAGAATCATGTCATAATTGTCTCTGAGAGCTAGACCCCTTAGCATTTGGAACTTGCGATCCAGTCGCTAGACGTCATGAGACGGTCGTGTGTGACTATGATCATGAATTTTCAAGTCTTAGTGCATACTCCAGACCCTATACTCATCCAATGGGTATGATTCACTCCTCTTCCATCTAATCATTCTCTTCCCATGTCTGAGCTAGCTCTATCCACACACTCTATCTCTGATAAGGCCCATGATGATTATAGTGCACTCTCAGTTGAACGTCACCTCCTCACACTTTCATACGCTACTCGTAACTTTACAAATGGTTTGAGTTCCTCTTCCTCTTCCTCCATGATTAGTACGGGCATGTAGTAAGGATCTATCTCCTTCTCCTTGAGGGATACTGGTACTATCTTTGTAGCTTCCTAACGATATAACTCTTTCCAATCTCTTTTCACTCTTCCAAAGTAGATCATGAACCTAATCAATAACATATCATCATAATATATACATATATAAATAAAACATAAAATTCTAAAGGACATGCATTAAATTACAAGTTATCACCTATCTCAAGATGCATGAGGAAGGTCAACCTCCTCATCTCTGGGGGGCATGTGGGATAAGTGAGCCTCCCTCTGACTTTACATGTTGATGTTTGCTATAGATACTGCTCATGATTTGGTCCTATAAGTATGTGAAGATGCTCCATAATCTCCCTAATCCTCAATGGCTACCTCATCAGCCTCACTGAGGGGTGGCTCCTCCTCATCATCCTATCCTCCATCATGGTCCTCATAGTGAGGATCAGTGTTAGACTAGTACTCCTCATCAATCACATTTGTAAGAATATTTACTGGCCTATACTATACCTCCTCTTCCCTCTCCTTTGGCTCATCCTCTATTATTGCATCTACATCACCTAGGGGGAAATCCATAGGAAACACAATAGTTTTTTGTGCATATAACCACCACTCCTCGTACTCCTCTATGCTACCAAAATCATCAATGTCAGATGTTGCTGGATTGTCATGATCTGAATCATTAGAATCACTCTCATGAACATGATCTATAGTTAGTTGAACAATATCCATGGCCTTTGAGCACTCTGCATTAATCATCTAATAAAGGGGCACACCCTAGGTGGTTTCTAGACTTATCCAGACTGTCCCATGACTCATCCATAATAGAATGGTCATACAATGTAGTCATGCCTCCCTACTAAAAATCTATCCATTTGCATCCTTCATAATTTTTCTGTGCAGTTTGGCCACTAAAGAGTCAGTAGATATTGCCTCCATAGTATCTCATCCTCCTCCAATCAATCAAGTATCACCCTCAAATACTCTAAATATACATACTTCCATAGTCATCTCAAGGGATAGCTGAATACTCATGGGTACTCTGCTACTATTGTACATTGGTATCCAATAGGTTTGGTACATGTGATATCTAGGTACCACACCTATAGAATAATATAATGAACCATAATATCAATCTCTCGATAAAAAAATCTCACTAAATCCTAATACAAATGTGTCATAATATAGCAACTCCGTGCGTAGGTTGTCTGCTGATCATACATCCCTCTTACCTAGTGTACCAGTCCACCATCCAAGTGTGTCACTCGTCTGTCTAGATTGAGTACTAGTACCACTATGTGCATCGTTATCCATCTCACCATAGGAACTCGTGAGTATAGTAGCATCAACAGCTTGATTCATTCTCTAACTCTCTCATCATGTATCAGTCCTCCTAGGTAGTACTACATAACTCTTCTTTTCACGAAATGAACAATCCCCTTAGAAATACACTCGTGCTCCTTGAATAGGCACTCAAAGAATGTGATGTACTTCCTCGAGTGTGATCATCATTTCCCTCATGGGAAGATGAAAGGTACAAGTATTTGCATCCCAATGCTCACACAAAGCCATTATCATGGTGTTGTGGTATCTCATGGGTGGCATCATGAATACCCAATAGATACCCACTGACTACAGGTGCTTTGTCTCTGCCACTGGTAGTGATGGTGATAAATCTCTAAAAAATGATATTTATCTTCCCCCTACCCACTTCCACGACTAGGTGGGAACCTATCACAATCATCACAAAATACTCTAAAAATCCATCTAAACTCTTCATTTTCCATATTTTTCATCATGCAAGTGTGCTAAATTCAACTTAGTGTGCTATTCTAATGACCCTTGTCACTTTAGAACCCTTTTTGACCATTTTTCAAAGAAACAAGATGCTTCATAAAGAAATAGGACACTTCACAAAGAAACGATGCACATTGCAAACAAAAGGGACACTTTGCGAACAAATGGGACACTTTGCAAAAAAAGGGGACACTTTGCAAAAAAAATTCCAAGAACCCTAAATTAACCTATCCATGCCTAGTAATCATTATAATATCATCAAGAAACATGGCAGAAGTTACAAAATTGACTCACCTCATGATATCGCTCGTTGTGTGCCACCTACTCACAAAGACCATCTAGTCGTGAAGGTGTATAATCATGTCTTCTCGACATCTGCTCCTACTTGTCACTATCAAGCTACAAAAAAGTTGAAATGAATAGTAAGTGACAAACTACTTTCCCCTTCTACTTTTTATCTCTATTTACTTTTACATTTCAACCTAATACTCTTTTCTTTTTACCTAGTCATTCTTCACATTCACATCACAGGAGCTAGGTCAATCTATTTTTTAAGCCATTTGATGGGTTGGAATCATGATTCCACACCCGACATCCTTATTTACCTATTTTTATGTGGCATGGTACTCAGAAATACTATGATATAGTATTTCTTCTTCGATGTGGCTAGATTGCTACCCAGATTCCACCTCCATAAAGCAAGAGAAATCAAGGGGGCATACATCTACCCTCGAGTGGGATTCCTAGGAAGTTAGATAAAACTAAAAAATTTGTGTTGTAGGATGTGGTTCCTAATGTTGAGGTTTGTAGGTAACTACACTAGGGGCTATGTTCTGTCATCTTATGAATATGTATCCTTTTATGTAGTAAACTGCATCATTTATAGTCCTTTAGCTTACATATGCACATATAATCATATGGGTGCTAAAGTTGGGGCTAAATGTGCCATAAAAAATTAGACCCTCTTGAGAAAAAGATATAATTTCATGCATACTTAGACCCACTTTTGAGTCACTTCATATCTTTTCCCCTTTAAAACAACATTTATATGCCCCTTAGAACTATTAATTTTGATCTAGGGGCCTGTTTCACATGAGAAATCACACAAAACCTAACAAACAACACTTAATAACATCATACTCTGACATCCCACCTTCAAACAGTAGTAGTGGGACCCATTCACCACCCTTGGTGAATGAGTACCCTCTAGTGGCACTCATTTGCCAAGGGTGGTGAATGAGTCCCCTTTGAGGGAAAGTTAAAAATCAAGCAGGAATTTAATTAATTTTGTTATTATTTCTGGTGAATTTTGGCCTCTTAGGTCTAATTACTAGGAAAATAAGGTGTTGTTTTCTATAAATACACATTTTAAGTCATTTTTTACAACTTTTAATCAGTTTTTATCATCTCAAGAGCAAAAAGCATTCTACAACAAAGTTCATAAGCAAGAGTTGAAGTTTTAGGATAGCAAACTAGGGTTTTTGTAGGCCTTGGAGCTCACTTACATTGTCAAGAATCAAAATTGCAAAGGGTTGATGATGGACTCAGATGGTGAATCATGAAGAAATCTAGGGTGAATATGTGCAACTAGCCACCAAGTCATGCCTAAGGACATGGTTTCCTATTGATTCCATCTTCCATTGTTACTTTATCTTCAAAATAAGGTTTTCATTGTGTTTATTTATCATTTTCAAGTCACTTCACATCCATGTTTTATGTGTTGTAAGGTTTCTAGGATAGAGATCTTGCATCCTTTCAATCACTTTTGCATAACCTATTCTAGAGCACTCAAATTGGGTTTTTGTCATGATTCAACCTTTTCCTAGTCCTTAACACATCTAAGGCTAGGGTTTATGCATATTTTTCTCCATTAAAGGTTTGATTACAAATCTAGGGGTTTGACCAAGGAAAACCCCCCATTAGACTAGCAATTTTAAGTTGTTTTGTAGGGATTTTTAGAGACTTGTAATCGAGACTCTATCAGAATTTGTTGTATAGGTATCAAGGTGTAGATCTAAGTCTTGAATGTGTAGGAATTTGTAGGTGGACTAATTTTCAATACTTTCTAAATGAGTCCCACCTAGAATGCATAATTAAGTTTTATGATGTTTCAGGTCCCCGACAGTCAAAAATCAAGTTCTATTTAGAAAAAGACCTAACCTAGTACTAATTCACCACCCTTGGTGAATGAGTCCTAGTTAGCTAAAGTTCATGTTTCATCAGGTTTTCAATCTATCATTCTATCCTCTACAACTTTATAGGTACAAAAATTCTTAGAAATAGCCATTTGTTTAGTCAAATATTGCAGTTTTGTTCATTAATTCTATCTTTTTGCATATCACACTGTGTTTTCAAAAAAGGCATAAATCTTAGTGTTGCATTTATTTTCAGTCATTTAAATCAATAGATTGCATTTATTTTAGTTCATTTACATCATATTATATTGTATACATCCTAATTTGAGTGTTACATAAGCATTTTAGGGTCTAATCTCTCTCCTTTTGGGTGAAAAACCCTATAAGTGTAAGAGAGCTCATTGGGTCCTAAAATCTATGTTATAGTTCTTAGTGCAACTTTGTCATTTATGTGATATTTTGTCACTTTGTGGATGAAATTTGGTGTAATTTTCTTTATAATTGTGATCTATCTTAGCATATTACATTCCTCTTGGTGGTCTGATGCTATGCACTGCATCCCTTAAGTTGTGAATATACTATTCTTTGATTAGTCCTCTCTTGGAGAAATTACATAGAGTAACCTTGCATGAACTGAACAAAAATTCTTTGAACTTCCTTTACATTTTTAAATTTTTTCCACCTTGCATAACATAGCTTGCATGACTGTAGTACTTTGTCTTTTTGTTCATAGTATCTATTTCCTTGTGGTGCCTTGTTAAAGTTATCAATGGGTATAACTTTGGCATGGTTGAGCAGGCATCCCACCTAGTAGCATGAATTTTCCCTATATCCACTTTTGTGATTGTGAGTGCATACCAACTAGCATATGTATCTTACCTTTTGGGATTTCTCACCACATGGACAACTATTTCTATGGCCCCAAAGTGAGTACATTTGGGCCTTCTCACCCGGTGATCTTTCATGTGTTATGTCACCCCAAAGTTAGTACACATTCTCTTTTTCCATAAGATTCATCTCAAAAATTGTGTGTTCCTTTGTTCTTATGTCTAGTTTTCCATGGGAACTTCATCCTAGGGGATTGATCTTCCCTCTTGACTGTTGTATTCCATCATGCTAATGTAAGTGTATTCGAACCCTCTTCTCAATTTTCATGGCTACTTTACTATGATTTCAAAGCAAATTCATCCTCTCACTAAAGTGGGGACTAAATGTGCCATATAAAAATAGCCCCTTGTCACTTTCATTGCCTTTTAGGTCTTGTTTCATGGTATTGGAACTAACTATGTTGCTTTGATTTGATGTTGTAACATGGCTTTAACATGCTTATTTAAGTATTAAAACTCAAATAACGTCTTGTGAAGGTGTTGTGAAGTGTTGTACGACATTTCTACATTCCTCTAGACTCTATTAATTAAAATTCACCTAAAAAACACAATTTTATTCATCAACAAGCCCTATTATGAAGTGTTGTAAAGTCTTGTAACATGCTTTCATGCTTTTCTAAGCACATCTTCACTATTTATCCCTTTTTCATGCTTTATTTGACCCATTTATGCTTGTATATGCTTAATTAAGTGTATTTTTTAGTATTATCTTGACAAACAACATTAAATACAACATATCTCCCAACACTTGTATTTAGGTCCTAAGTAGGACCCATTTTCCATGGGTGGTGAATATATCCCCCTTGGCACCAAATTCAAATTTTTTTTAATTTCCTTTTAGGATTTTATTCAAAAACACTTGATGTCATCCTGTGATGAGGTATGAATGGGTAACTAAGGCACAAGTGAGTATAAATAAGTGATTTTCATCTCATTCTAACCCCCATTCATCAAGTTCACTTATCCACCTATTCACTCAAGTATTCAAGCATTTTACAACATCAATTCAAGCACTATTCGAGCACTTTGAAGCAACCATTGACATTAATTTAGAATTGCATCATCAAGGGTTTGACCTAGGTATGCAAATTTAACAATATTTTTTATTTTGAAGATTGGTTTATAAGTCAACAAGGTGCTTCAAGTCAACTTAAGTCTATTTCAAGCTTGAAGAAGGTTTTTTGTTCGTTTTCTACATAATTGACTTCGATAACTTGACAAGCAAACTTTTCCAGATATGGTGTCGTAGAGTTGTCTCCTAATTTTTCAAAAATTTGGGAGAGGACTGATTCACCACATATGGTGAATGAGTCCCACATTAGGACTGAAAATCTGAATTTTGTCAGATTCTAGATCCCAACAAATAGAAACTTGCTTCTGATAGTTTTTCACCAAGATTAGGACTAATTCATCACCCTGGGTGAATGAGTCCCACTGTGAAAAATTAGTAATTTCCATCAGCATTCATAACACTCCATAATCATAACATTTCATCTAGGTGCACTCAGATTCATCCATTTCCTTTATGTTCTGCATAATTTCTTCATTTACTTAGCTATTTTCATATCACAGTGTGTTTTCAAACATAGCTTTAATTATAGTTTTGCATTTATTTTCATTCATTTAAATCAATCAATTACATTTATTTAGCTTCATTTAGGTTATATAGCATAACACATAACATTAAATTGAATGAACCATTAGCATTTTGGTCTACATCTCTCCTTTTAGGTGAAAAACCCTAGAAAAGTTAGAGAAGCCCTAGGAACCAAAAATCAACGGTTCAAAGGGAATATTTTACAAGTTTCTAAATGCATGTCTATGTAATCAGATATTGGGCCATGTGGATTTCGATTCCCATCATCTTTTAGATGCTTTTTCTAGTTTGTATCTCTTTGTATATTGTATGTGTTGCATTGTAGAATGCATATTTTATTTGCAAGTAATCAAGTGTTGTTGGATTCACTCTAGAACATGTGTTTGTTATAAAACACTTATTGAAGAATATTTGTACTTGGGGCTACATTATAATCCCTATTTCAAATAATATAGTAGTAATATGCTTTTGGAGTGTGGGGGATTTTACTCAAAATGGTTTTCCCAATATATATCTAGTGTCATTATTTTATGTATTCTTGATGTGCTATCATCTTTCTCTATATGTGTTTCAATTAGTGTAATTCTATAAGGTGTTATTATATTTTTTTAAAACTCTCCCCAACTTAGATTAGTGTATGAAACTATTTTTTACTCACCCAAATTCCTTTTATGCTCACAGATCTACAGATCACCCTCAAGGAGTGTGCAACATTTCCTTTGGCTACAAGGCCTACTTCAATGGCCAAATCCACTAGGAAATTTTACTTTTTTGGGTTGAAAATAACTACCTAAGATAAATGTAACATAAATTTTCAAAATCAAAAAATTTGAGGTGCTCAATATTTGGAATAAAGACCTACTCAGGATGTGTGGGGTATTGATGATTTCTACATGCATAGAAATCCTTTGAGTCAAAGGTAGTTAGCCATTTTCATGCTTGGCATCATGGATGAAATCAGTGAGGTGCTTGGCATGATAATCTCCTTGTATGGTGTAAGCATCTATAGATCAAATCAAATTCACAAAAGCTTCCATTGACATTTTCTTTCTCTTTGGAGGGGTGGATCTTCTGATTGATTATATAGGCCTCTAAAGTTAACCCTATTTTTTTTCACTTTGTAGGGAATAAATTTTTCCTCACTTATCTATTTTCCATGATTCAAGTGGAATTTGAAATATTATTCAATTCTCCACAATATTCTCAGGCCTATTTTTCAATAAATTTAACTAGGTATTTCTTATTTCAATCAAATCTCATATCTTTATTTTTTGGTTATTTTAATAGAAAAATTGTAAACAGATCAAAAATTTTGATTCAAAATGGATTTTTTTGCATTGATTGGGTCTATACTACTACATTAGTTCATTATATTATTCTTTCATCATGGATACACCACATATTTGTTTACTTACTTCATACAACTATTATAGTTGGAAATCACAAATTGAGATAAATCTAAAGAAAACAAGGCTACATAGGCTTACCGTAGGTATAAAACATGAACTTGTAGGTGCTTCTAAGAAGAGAAAGTGGTTTAATAGAAGTAATGAAGCTTTTGGTACATTATGCATGTCTATGTCTCTTGATTTTCTCTTTCATGTTGAAGCTTGCACAATACTTAATCAGATCTAAACTTAATTAGAGTCCTTGTTTTGAAAGAAAGATACTATGAGATGATTTCAGTTGGAGAATGAGCTTATTAATATTTATCTTCAAGATTTTGATAGCATTTAAGATTTCTTCACCAAACTCAAGTCTCTCTAATTACAATTGAAAAATTTAGTATTCAGAAGAATGACACTCAACTGATTACTTTTATCCTTTCCAAGCTTGGTTTTGATTATCAATCTTTTTTTCTACCTTCTATGCCACAAAATATGCACTTGATACCAAATTCACTATGCTTTCACTTGATGATTTTGCTATATCACTCACTCGAGAGTGGGAAAATTTGGTACAAATGGGCTCTTTGAAATCTCCAACATCAAAGGCTCTTATTTCCTCTCAATTCACTACATATTAGAAGGACTCTAATGGTAAAGGAAAGAAAATGAAGTAGAAGGATTCCAAGAACAATGAGGAAACCAAGGAACCACAATCACATGATACCTCAAATTCTTATACCTTTACTAAGAGGGATTCATTCAAGAAGGATCAACCTAATTGTGCATGTTGCATAAAGTTAGGATGTGATCATCATTTGTGTTATACAAAGTTAATTGATGAATTGAAACAACTTCTATAGAAGAAAAAAATTAATTGCATGTTGAGAAGAAAAGATGAAAATCCATGCTCTCCTTGCATCCAAAAATCTTCAGTCTAGTAGATGTCTTCTTGATTTGGGAGCCTCACATTAGCTGACTACATCTTCAGGGTATGTTCTCTACATGTGATCTTGCTCTTTACAATATATTTTGACAGGTAACAACACTTATATGAGTGTTACTAGGAAAGGATCCATAGATGTTGATAATGGAAAATTTCATGATGTACTTTGTGTCCTTTCATTGAATTCTAATATCCTTTCCATCTATTAGATTACACAAAGTAGAGCAGGTAAGATTGTAGAGTCCACACCTAATTTAGTGCTTATCAAAAATTTATACACTAGAGAGATTCTTATAGTTGGGACTATAGATCATGCCTCTCAATTGTATTTATTCACATTTTGGCCTAGATGAGCAAGCATTATCATTGATTGGTCCTCACTCTCATGCATCTAGAGTGGATCAAATATCAGAGGAGAGGTTTAGTCACTTAAACCCATGTGTACTTCCATTATCCACATTAGTTCATTAGAATTGTGTTGAACTTCTTCCTCCTACACCTCCAACATCTTCAAAGTTTAGCTCTTTTCAACAAGATGCTTGCAATCCTTCACTTTTAGTTTTGTAGGATAACTACTTGTTAGACATTGTAGAGCTATTCATTAAGTCACACATTTTAGATATTGGGGACACACTTGAGGATATTCACTTCCTCTTTGAGGATATATATGACCCACCAACCATCACATCAATGTTTCTTTTGGAGTTTGTTCTACATGCATCTCCATAATTGTTTTGATTAGCTTCATTTGACTTATACATCTAGACCCTTGATCATTCTCTAATAGCATCCATCATGAAACTATTTCTCCTGAGATATTTTCCTCTTAATGCATCGTTGGATGTGTTTCTTCCTAAGGGGAGGAACATTTTTTGTCATTATTGGATCATCTTTAGAATCCTTCTTTAAGTATTCACTTCTAGCATAGCAACTTCTAGCTTTTAGGTTGATTCATTGTCTCATCCTTTCTCTCTAGTGGGGGGAATCTTGATTGTACTTATGTGACCAAAGAAATACCTTGGGGGAAACTTTGAGTCCTACTTTTCTTTGTCACATGTATGATTTCATTTTCTTTTATCTCTCTTTTGGAGAGGAGTTTTTCCCATGAGGTTTTCTCTTTTTCTTCAATTATGAGAGATTTCAATTTCTTTTTCGTGGGTACCTCATCATGCCTTGTATTTGGGATCCATTCTACATTCATTTAGCTTCCTTTATCACTTGTTTAGTTTCTCCCTAAGTTGATCTTAAGAGGGGGTGTTGGAGTAAATAAGTCATTATATGATAATCAATTAATCATTAATTATTTATTAGATGATTTTTACTATAATCAGTTAAGATAAACTAAGGAGTTTCTTTTTTCATGTTTCAATTGATTTTTATTATTGGTTTGGACTAAATTTAGGAGAAGTTGTCTCATTTCACATGAGATTAGAACATTGTCACTATCTTGTCAAATCCTCATCTAGGATTTTCTTATACAATGATTTAAAAGCTTACACATTCATTTGTAACATTCATCTAGGTTATTTTCATCAATATAATTCTTGGGTTATTGATGAAAATCTAGATTTTAATCTTATCTATTGTGATAGGAAATTTCTTGCAGGAGTTTCATGGGAGTTCTGGGTTGAATCATCAATTATAACATGAGCTATCATGTATGCAACTATGAATTGATAGTTTAGGTAAACGGGTTTTAACTAAAAATCTTTCAATTGATTTTTTTCACTGAAAACCATACATAGAAATCAAACCTCATTTTTTATATTTAATTAAAATAAATATTTTTAATAATAGTACATGAAAGGAATTCACTTGAAAATATATGCTACATATTTTCAAGTAAATTTCTTTCACCCACAATCATTTAGGGTGAAACACTTTTTCTGCAAACTATTTTGTTTATCAAAATTTTGACTCAACTTTATAATTTTACCTAAATATAAGATAGTCCTCTTTAATATATGCAAGAAAAATAAGAAGTTTTAACATTTAAAATACCTTTTATAGAAAAGTTTCTTGGCTCAACTCCAATCTAAGATTACATTTTCTTTATAAAAGCAATGATAAGTACTTTTGGAACTAAAATTGAGATAAATTCCTATGATTAGTGGAAGGTGGGAAAGGTGGGTGAATTTAATCAACTATGTGGTTGGTTTTTCTAACTTATGATTTTCAAGCTATTCCTATTTATTCACTCTCTTATTTTTGTTCCTAAAATACTATTTCCATTATCAGTCCTATAGTGAGTGAATTTCTTTCAAAAAGATGTGGAGATCATTTTAAATTCTCTTTTACATGATTGAACAAGATCTATGTAAATAGAGAAGTTGAGAGTTTAAGGATTAAATATGTGCAATATTTTAAAGAATCTCTTCTAGCTAAACTGGTGTGGAGATTTATCTCTTCTCTTCAAATCTCATATATTCATATGTTAAAATTGAAACATCTCAATGGTGATCAAATTTGAAGCACGCTTAATGCAACTATTCTATCATTGGATTCAACTATGAGGGGAGGAACCAAGGACTAAAAATATATAAATGAGAGGTACCATTTTTGGAAGATCCAAGATGGTCCTTCTATCTCATTTTGGAAAGATCAATGGTCAACTAATTGTTCTATATATAACATACCTTAATTTAGGAGTCTAACTACAGACCTACATACTAGTAGGAATCTAAAGTTAGGTATTATTGGGAAGAAAGGATAGAGAAGTACTCAAAATCTAAAGTCTCTAAAATTTTACCTTCTTATCCTATGATTGATGAGAGGGATGGTAGTAACCATTCTATGGTTTTATAAAAAAATAGAAATAACTATTATCATGAAAGAGATATTTAGAATGGATAATTGAAGGTGAATCATTTCTTGAAGGAATTTGAACTATATAATTAGGGATAGATATAAAAGAGTCCAAATGATTGAAGCTACCTATGTATCTATCTTCTAATAGTTTTTTCTAATCATTGGTACATTGCTCCTATAGAGTCTTGCAACAAAATTATATTATAATTTTTTCTTTAGATTTTATAATACACTATGCGACCTTTGGAATGTGGTGTTTTTATCCCAATTTTTTTTATCCAAATTAAACAAATATGCTATATTTTATTGTTGATTGCTAATTTATGTATGATTTTTACATCATTTCTCTAAAGATAATTTTATAAATTTTTTATACTGCTCTAATTGCAGTACATCTTCTAACTAGACATCTTTTTCCATTTGTCCCCTAAATTTCCTTCACTCACTATAGTTTACCTTTATTTTGTTGTGAATGGATTGTGGAGCTCTCCTAATTGTAAGGGTAATTTTTGGTTTGCATTTTATTATAAAATATCTATCAACTTTGTTGTTATATAACCATATTTTAGTTTCTTTGATAGAACCTTTTTGGTTTTTGATATCCTTTCTTATTTTTTGTGGTATACACTTTTGACTTTTGTGACTTTTTCAAGTGGTGTTGCTATTTCTCTAGTAGACTATTTTGTCTAAAATATAATTTTATCATGCTTGTATTTTGGGGCTTCATCCATTATTTATTTCCTAGTTAGATTTGATGTTTACTAAATGTAGTTATATGGTGTTTATAACCTCTTTTTTTGACAACACTATCATGTAATCTTTTGAATTAGTTATGTAGATAGAAAGTTCATTTTTATTAATAATCCTATTTAACTTTTAAATAAATTAAAAGATAATAACTTCAAATATTTATAGAAAAAGAGGGTAAATGCTAAAATGAAAAATCCATCAAGTCTAAATTGCACCAAATCAAAATAGGAGATAACAAGTCAAAGGGTCACACTCCAAAATAACATAATAAAAGTAATCTTCTAAGGCAATTTCAATTATAAGGGGTCTTTATAATTAGCTTTTCCCTAAATAGCACCATAGACAAGATTATCATCATTTGACTACTATCCAATGAGTTTATCATCTTCTTCAAGGGTGTCCTTTGATAGCTGTTGAAAATTAACAATAAAACCTTGCTAGAATATAGTCAATTAGGAGCACCACACTCATAATAAGACACAAAAGGTTGTCTTAAGGTTTGGAATCAACCACAAGCAACATTATCTTTCTTTTCTAAATTTTCATCCATGTGAATATTAATGGCAATCTCTTCCAATAATAATTGTCACATTAATCAGCATCCTTTAAGAGAAAAGAAAGAGAGAGACAAAACATAAAAACACAAGATAGAAAACTTAAAGTTTATCATTATTCCTTCTATTTGCAATCTTAACACATTAACAGTTTTATTAACAACTTTTTAAATTTAGGAAAAAGAAAAACGATAGAAGCTAAGGTTGACATGTCCACGTTCATCCACCGATTACATTGATTAGTGCATATTAATTTGAGCGTTATAGAAGAACAGTTCGACATTTTCAAAAATAGCACTTAAAATTCTACAACTAAAATAACAGACTCTAAATAAACTCCTAACTCTACACAAGAAAGAGCTACTTGAAAACGGTGTCAGCGATCTATAGATTGCATGATCACCATCATTTAACCAACACAAGTCAGAGTCTTCGCCGGGGAAAAATCTCCAACGGCCTGCCATGAACCACAAGTTCATTTATTTGAAATCAGATTTGAAAGCCACCAAACATAGTAAATAGTTATTCAATTTGAAAAGAAAAAAGTCGTTTTACAGTTGAACTGTGTCCATGATAATAGCCGCGCTTGCAGGCCCATTGACAATTGCACCATAGCTAAAAGATCATCAAAGAAGAGTTCATTTTTGTATCCACTCTGTACAGACTGCAACAACCAATTTCATTCCGGAGAGATGTCAATGCACATGGGAAGACAAGTGGGTGCAAATAAATTCATCCAAAAGATTTACATCTATGCTAATGACTCATAGAGAAAATGCCATAGATTAAACCCAATGCCATCGAAACAATAACTGCAATAGTAAAAGTACTTTTATATAGTTATAAACTTCAAATTTATTAATAATAATACTTATTTTCGGTATCAATCTGCTGAATACAAAAATAAGGATTCCTTTTGGCCATTCTCTGTGTCATGTCTCTTTTTAAGGTGGCCAAGAGTTCTAGGGATAGTAAATTCAAGAAGATTAGGGTATAAGTTTAATTGAAATAAATTAAAAGAATTGGTGAATGTTATTATAAAAGAATAGGACAATATATATAGAATGAAAAATATAAAAAGAGTAGGGTTTAAGTCATAAATTAAACAAAAAGAATCCTCTAGAAAATATTATGGATCAAAAGAAGTAAAACTCCAAAGATTTCATCAAAAAATATAAGAACATTCCAACACACAAGCATCAAATTTAAATTTTAAATTTACTTTTTTATTCAATTTTTCATTCCATTTTTTATTCCATTTAGCTATTATGACTTGAATAAAGCACACAAGCATTAAATTGAAGGCTAGTTTGTGTGTATACAAGGAAAAATGATTATTTATTTTGATGGTCAATGTAAATCTGCAATATGTTCATAATTGAAATAATAGACCTTGAACATATTAACCAATATCAATGTAATATCATATAACATTGATATTCTAAATCACATTGTGTTGTTGCTTCTTGTCTTTGATTACTGTACACAATTATTAAATTTGTACTCAAAAGTTTGAACATATGAAAAAAATATATATATATTTATCACATTTTTTTATTCATATTATTATTTTTAAATAAAAATTGTAGAAGTCAACCTCATTAGTTTATAGACCTAAAATTTAAAGTTCATATTAAAAAATAAAGTATAGATTAGTTCAAACAAATGAAATGCATTTATAATCAAATAATCTTGTTTTGAAACTAGATGATTGGACAATCACACAAATGAAATGAAAATAAAAAGTTATCATTATTTAACATGCAATTTTTTGACAATTCTTATTTCTTTAATACAAAAAGGAATAAATTAAAAATATTTAATAAAATCAAATCTATATCAAACAGAACTTTCAATAATTATTTTATTATCATATTTAATCTAAAATCATTAATTCTAAATATTAAATTGTGTTTATTTTCTTAGAACTTTATGTAGTAGTTTCAAACATATTGCTTTGACCAAATGTATGTGAGTTCGGTGGCAGCCCTGCACTATATATATAACTAAAATATTTAATGACTCAAAAGGACAAGCGCAAGTGTGAAGCTCAAAAAAGAGATTCATTTTTGCACGCCAATTCCATGAATCTTGTTCAACATAACCTATTAATTACTACCTATAATTCATTGTCTATTGAAAGAGCTTCATTGCAATTTCGTGGTAACGTCACTTTGACATACAACACTAGTTGAGGGAGAATTTTATAGGGTAGACAGGCTGCTTATCAGGGTAGAAAAGGCCAAAGTGTTTCTCCTTTTCATCGCCTCCCTTCATGTTCTCATTGAAAAGAGATAAAGTATAGATTAGTTCAAACAAATGAAATGCATTTATAATCAAATAATCTTGTTTTCAAATTAGATGATTTGACAATCACACAAATGAAATGAAAATAAAAAATTAAATTATTATTATTATTTAACATGTAATTTTTTGACAATTCTTATTTCTTTAATACAAAAATAAATAGATTAAAAATATTTAATAAAATCAAATCAATATCAAACGGAAACTATCAAACGAAAACTAAATGCCATTGTTTAAATTTTAAAAAATTATTTTATTATCATATTTAATCCAAAATCATTAATTCTAAATATTAAATTGTATTTATTTTCTTAGAACTTTGTGTAGTAGTTTCAAACATATTGCTTTGGCCAAAAGAAGACAGAGAAATGGCCAAATGTATGTGAGTTCGGTGGCAGCCCTGTACTATATATATAACTAAAATATTTAATGACTCAAAAGGACAAGCGCAAGTGTGAAGCTCAAAAAAGAGATTCATTTTTGCACGCTAATTCCATGAATCTTGTTCAACATAACCTATTAATTACTGCTATAATTCATTGTCTATTGAAAGAGCTTCACTGCAAATTCGTGGTAACGTCACTTTGGCATACAACACTGGTTGAGGGAGAATTTTACAGGGTAGACAGGCTGCTTATCAGGGTAGAAAAGGCCAAAGTGTTTCTCCTTCTCATCGCCTCCCTTCAAGTTCTCGTTGAAAAGAGCAAAGATATAAGTCTCGATGCTACTTCCAGGTCTCTTTGGCGTCCCTGCTTTGGACAATACATGTTGGATGAGATTATTGTTGTATGTCCGGGCATTCTCAATGGTAGCCACATCTTTCCCTGCAGAAGGCCAGCCGGTTTCAGTAATCATAATTGGCAGGTCTGGATACCCCAAGGACTCCATGGCAGAGAGAAGGGTATCAACCATGGCGTCAAACAAGTTTGTGTAGGACAAATCTCCGTCTGTCACGGGAGATGTGGGCTTAAACAGCGCGTACTCTAAAGGAATGGAATCCCTGTTGTCGTCGTAGCTGTAATAGGGGTAGACGTTGGCCATGAAAGGAGAGGCATGGTCTTGGAGGAATTGGAGAATAGAGCTCATGCTGTCTTTCACGGTATCACTGAACGTTCCCTTTGACGGAGGGTAGCCAGTGCCAATGACGGTCATGGAATGGGCTGTGGAGACCTTGATGCTGTTCTGCAGACTGGCCTTTTCAAGCGCGGTTTGAATGTTCTTAATTGCAAGAACAAGATATGGCACGTACTGAGCATTATCTGGGCTTGCCAAAACCTCATTTCCTACAGCAATATATTTGATATTGGAGGTAGGGAAGGGCTTAATGTTGTCATTAACCCACCCGTCAGCAGAATCTTGGCTGGAAGCAACGGCCTGCAAATCTTTGTTTTCCACTCCTACAATTACGTTGATTCCAGAATTCGCAAACGCCTGCAGTGCATCATGGTTTGGTCCGAAAATTCTCATTTTGCCGATGTTGTTATTCTTCATCAAAGAAACCGCGTCGCCTGCACTTGGTAAATTGTCTCCATTCATTCCGTAGTTGACTCCTATTTGCTCACAATCTGTAAAAGAAGTGTATCATGTTTAGAATTATGGGATCATAAGATAAATAATTGTTTCCATATTAATTTGACTACATACGAAATTTGTATGTATCTATTTCTGAGTGATCTGATAGTTACCTGCATGTATCCAGCTGAGGAGGATGACAATATAAGAGATTAGCAGAAAAGTAAATTCGTGTTGCTTGAGGAGGACCATGATGATTATGCTCTGCGCACAGATTGAGAAAATGCAGTAAAGATGTATGCGCGGGCGTGGTGATTTATAAGTAGCTGTGTGGGTGTGTTGTGATGTATGTTAGAATTTGACGAATCTTAGAAGAGATGCAAATAACAGAATTCTACAAATTGGAAAGAAAAAATAAAAACTAAATAATTGCATTGATTATTTTCTTCATATTTGTTTAAGAATGAGTACAATATATAAAGCATTAGAATAGTCATTTAGAATGGCGACTGTCAACTAGAAAATAGACATGCAACTTTATGCAAGATTGCACAACTAAGCAATCAATCAGATTTAACAACAGAGAGATTCCATTAGTTAGCTTATGTTAAGCAAGTTGTTAATGGTTGTTGCATGTTCAAAACTATTAATTTAGGTAGCTTGGACAAGTGTCTCCAAATCTAAGAAATTTTTAATTAATTAATTGATTTTTCTGGAGACTTCTAGAAAGGAGCTAGTTGTCCAGATAATTATTTATTTAATTAATTGATTCCTCTAGAGATTTCTAGAATCCAGATAATTAGGGTTTGTTAGAGTCTAATTAATCTTAGCCAATAATTGAGATTAAATCATGGCCATTGGTTTTTCAATGAGAATAGTATAAAAGGGGATCAATGGGAATTTTGAGAACACACACTTAAGGAGCATTTGCAATGATAACAAATAGTTTTGCAGTAATAGCAAGGGCACAATGACAGTGTTGGGGACAACAGCAGTGGAATTTTAGCAGGAGAAATTGTGGGAAGAATTTCTAGTGAAGAATATTGTCGGAGCTTTGTAGTAAGAGGCAAGTAGTTTATGTATATCTTGATTTGTTGAAGTTTAATAAAATTCCTCATTTGTAGTACGGGTTTTCCCTTCAGGGTTTTTCTAGGGATAATTTGTTCAAAAATATTGTGTTTATTATTTTCCATGTTTCCTTCTAAATTATTGTGATTTTATTTGTGAAGTTGCGGTTGTGTTATTTTTCAATATTTGTTGTGAATTAATTTTTGACAGTCAAATAATCTATATAGATAGGAGATTAATAATCAGTAATTGTAGTAGAATTTTCACATGGTATTAGAGCTAATATAAGGGCAGAAAAGGCTCAGCGTAGGCACAAGAAGGAAAAATTGAGGGTTTATAAAACCCAAGTCTACCTCTTCAAAAGTATTATTATTATTATTATTATTATCTTTTGAGATAGCCTCAACAGGTTTAAGAGATCAGGATAAATTGGATGGATCCTCAAATTTTGGTGTCTGGAAAGAATTTCTTTATTGCTTGAAGAGAATGGTATCAAGTAATATGTGACTAATGTTGTTCCTGTACCTACAGATCCAACACAACACTTAGCATATAAGAAGGAAGATGTCAAGGCAAGGAGGCTAATTCTTGATGGTGTCAAGGACCATATTGTTCTGCATATCCAAAATTGGATATAGTGAAGATGATGTGGGATGCCATTATGAATATATACCAGAATGCTACCACTAACCAAAAGTTGATTCTTAGAGAAAAGTTGAGGAATACCCGAATGAACAAGGGAAAAGACATTACAAGTTACCTCACCTAGCTTAGACTTGTCCAGGATGAATTGTAAGCTATTGGAGATAAACCAGATGATGGGGAGCTAGTACAAATAGCCCTAAATGGGTTTACTAAGTAGTGGGATGTCTTTGTTCAAGTTATCAATGGACAAGACACCTTATTGAGGTGGGATCAACTATGGAGTGGCTTCACTCAGGAGGAGCTTAGACTAAGTCTTGCCACTAGCAATAAGCATCAGAAAAGTGAGGCAGAATAGGAAAATGTTGCCTTAGCAAGAAAAGGGAAAGTGAAGAAGTGGTCTAGTGAAGGATCAAGTGCTATGGATGTCACAAGTTTGGCCACTATGTCAGCGATTGTCCGCAAAGGAAGAAGAATGAAAAGAAAGGAAAGAAGAAGGTGACAACTTCAACAAGTGCAAATTGAGCTCTCTTGTAGAATGGAGAATGAGTTTGCACTCATAGCTTGTATGTTAGCTCAACCTCCTAGGGTGTTTGGTATATAGATAGTGGGGCATCATTTCATATGATAGGAGTTAGAGAGTACTTCTCCAGTTATAAGGAGGACATCAAAATCTATATTTTTATAGGGAACATGTCCCAACTCAATCTAGTTGGGAAATGGAATATTCTATTTTAGAGGGAGAATGGCAAGCTAATTCCCATTCATGACGTGTTGCATGTGCCAAGCTGGGGTATGAATCTAATTTTTGTATCCTCCCTTTAGGATAAAATTTACAATGTACACTTTAGAGGGGTGAATGTGTTAATCAAGCATAAGGATTGGAAATCATCCATAACTATTGGAGTTAGGAGTGGTTGAATTTATAGGTTGCAATTTGATACTCATAAGGCACTCATGAGCAATAGTAATTCTAGAGATCAAGGATAGCTATGGCATATGAGGATGGGCCACATACATCATGGAGCACTTAAATTGCTTCGTGAAATAGTGACGTGTGTTCCAAAGGTATGCATAGAGCATGATGATATATGTAAGGGATGTGTGTTGGGGAAGTTTGTGAAAATAGTTTTTCCAAGGAGTGACACCAGATCCAAGGGTGTTATTGATCTAGTATATTAAGATATATGTGGACTAATGTTGAAAAATTCTCTCAGAGGATAAGAGTACTTTGTTACTTTTATTGATAATTTTTTCAAGAAGACTTGGATATACTTCTTGAAGACTAAGGATGAGGATTTTAATTGCTTCCAAGAGTTCAAAGCTCATGTGGAGAACTTGATGGGAAGGAAGATAAAGGTTCTTCGGTCAGACAATGGAGGCAAGTACATAGGGAAAGAGTTTCAGGAGTTCTATACCAAGGAAGGAATCAAGAGAGAATGTATTGTTCCTTACAACCCACAATAGAATGGGGTTGTTGAGAGGAAGAATTGGTCTATATCAGAGGCAGTAAGGGCCATGTTGTATGACCAGGATATGCCACGTTACTTATGGATAGAGGCATGCAATACAACAATATACATATAGAACAGGGTTCCACATAATTTATTGGGCAAGATGACACCAGAGGAGGCGTTCTCAAGGAAGAAGCCAAATGTTAGCCACTTCAAGATATTTGGGAGTTTGGCATATTATCACATTCTTGGGCCTACATGTTCCAAGTTAGATTGGACTATAGAGAGAGGGTACTTTTTTGGGTACAGTGAAATCTCAAAGGCATATCAGATATTTATTCCAAGGGCCAAAAGGATTATAGTTAGGTGTGATGCCAAGTTCATGGAGCATGTGGCATTTAGGAGGTCCAAATATTTTCCAGTAGATGATCAGAGTGAGTAGCCGACAGAAGCTCCAAGGATCATGCAACCGAATTAGGGGCAACAAAGCTCGAGTATAGTTACTAGTACAAGCACAGGCTCAAGTGCTGAGAGTTCACAAAGTATGGATCAATAGATGTAGCAGATCCAAGAGATACATCTAGGAGACATGGGGGTTGATACTTTATTCTCTACAGTTGGTAGTTGGAACCAATAGACATAAAGGGATACTTAGGAGTTTGTAGGAGCTCCTAGGATGAGTAGTAGACAATGGAGACAACTAGCCAAGTATAATGACCATATGGAATTAGTTAGTCAGCTAGTAGATAGTGAGCCTTCCAGCTATTAGGAGGTCGTACAGTAGTAGGTGTGTCAAGATGTGATACTTGAGGAATATACCTCAATAGTGCAGAAAAATGTGTAAAGATATCAATGTTGTCCTTGAGAGGTTTAACATGATAGATTGTAAAAAATTAGTTGTTCTAGTGTTGCAGGGAATAAAACTCTTTGTTGAGGATTGTCCAAACTCTCCTATTGAGATGGAGGACATGGTCAGAGTTCCCTATGCGAGTGCGGTTGGTAGTTTAATGTACATAATGACCTATACAAGGCAATACATTTCCCAAGTAGTGGGAGTACTTAATCAGTTTATGGATAATCTAGGAAGGCCAAATTGGGATGTTGTGAAAAGAGTTTTCAAGTATTTGAAGGGTACCTCCGAGCATGCTTTATGTTATAATGGTAACTCAATTGGATCACAGAGTTCAATTAGAATTCATGGATATGTGGACTCTGATTGGGTAGGGGACATTGACAACAAAAGATTCACCAATGGATATATATTCACATTGTTTGGTGGTGCCATAAGTTGGATGAGCAAGCAATAGGCTATAGTCACTTTATCTACTATTGATGCAGAGTACATGGAAGCAAATCATGCCTATAAGGAAGATATAGGCCTTAAATTTTTTTGTTCTAATATTAGGTTTAATGCAAGGAAAATTACTATTTGATGTGGTAGTCAGAGTGCTATTTTCTTGGTGAAAAATCTAACTTTCCATGCCACAATGAAGCATATCAATGTTCACTATCATTTCATTCATGATATGGTGGAGGATGGAAAGGTTAATTTGGAAAAAGAGGATACTCTGAAAAATGTTACAAATGCATTGACTAAACCTATTAGAATAGACAAGTATAGGTGGTGTACCAATTCTATGGGTCTTGGGGCCTATAACACTCAAGAACTTTGAGTCTTGAAGAATCTTGTAAGTCTTCATCAAGTGGGAGCATGTTGGAAACGTGCCTCAACTTACTGGTTTGTGTTCTATCTTCACAACATTGAGTTTACCTTCTTTATCAAACTAACTCTTCTTCATTTATGAGACCTTATTCTCTGTCCCCTTGATGGGCCAATGATATTCCATTCGATGTGGTGTATTCTTTTATCAGCCGGAGTTAATATTTTTGGTGGGAGTCATGGACTTTAGAGGGACCTTCACTAGGGTCTCCTTGATGCATCCATAGAACCTCCATCAGGGTGACTTGAATTTTCTAGGGGACCTTCTTTGAGGGTCTCCTTGATGGACTGATGGAATAGTGTGAGTGCAGTGTAAAGGGCTCTCATCGGTAGGACTTCATGACATCGATGTGACCCTAACTAAAATCCCTTTGATGGGCCAATACGCCAATGGTCTATGGTAGTGACATGGCAGTGGGGAGCACATGGAGCAATATGATCCTTATTGAAGTGACATCTGTATATCAGTGGCAAACAATGTATTGTCTCATCGATATGGCGATATATATATATATATATATATATTCTAATCAGTGGTTGTGATTAGAATGATCCAATGGCCCCTGCTATCCCACACCTCTTATGGTGGGTCCCAAGTGACTTCTAAGTGAATGGGGATTTGCTAAGTGATGTACAAATTGGCAAGCAGCATGGATGTTGATATGACTTTGAGGGTTCAGAGAGAGTTTGAATGAAGTCCCATCAGAAGCTCGATGGGTATTGATAGTTAGAGAGTTTGTGTACAGTTCCATATGGAATTTGAATTGAACAGTTCATTGGTGGTTTTGGAATGTAGAATGAATGTTGTATCAACATTGTACATTCTATAACTATGGGTGAGTACTATGTTTTTCAAATTGAACTGAAGCGAGGTTGATTAGGAAAATGTAATGTCCCTAAATTAGACACTAAGAATTAACATCTAGAAGCATAGCCTGTAACTTTGTATGTAATAGTTATTTGCTATAATATGAAGAGATTTTTCTTGGTATGTGGAGTTTTCTCCCATAAGGGTTTTCCCACGTAGATATGGTGTTCATTCTATGATTGTGTTGAATTTGACAACTTTGTTATTCTATTAATGAGCATCTTAATGAACTGTAACTTGAAATTAAATGACATAGCTGCATTTCTCTTCTACAATTTGGCATTAGGAAAGGGTTTTCACATTGAGCTTTCCATACAGAGAATATTTTCTTTGACACTCGAGAGCTTGCAGGAGGAGATAGCTCGAGGTGAGTTGCAATATCAAGTGAGTTGATTCTTCTCTACCTCAACTTCACTTTTACGCATGTATGTTATGTTTTACACATTTCTAGATAGATTTAGGACCCTAGAAGAAAAAGTCACAAAGCATCCCCCTTTTTTTGCAAATTTTCCCCTTTTATTTTGTAAAGTGTTCCACTTTTTTACGAAGTGCCCCACTTTTTCGCAAAGTGTCCCAAATAGGGAATAAAGTGTCTAGAACCCTTAGAAAAGTATCCTAGAACAACTTTAGCACACTTTTTGACTGTTGATGTGTAGATTTAATATTTTAGAATAATTATAGGAGATATTTTTTCTTTTTGTTAGATTCCACCTCGGACATGGCAATATCTTAGCAATAGACAATTTTGTCACTTATGAGACCTTGTCTCAACATTATCAGAGGTAGAAACTTAGATTTTATAGAGCACTAGATTATACTGGGTATACCTCATGCCTCCTATGAGGTACCATGATACCATGTTGATGGTGCTTGAGGAGAGATGGGATGTGGATGTAATGACCATGCTCAAATCTGACCTCAAAATGTTGATTGAAGGGTCAAGGAAAATTGTGAAATAGTTTACATGAAATGTCTTGTTTGCTATTCTAATTTTTCGTGCTTGAAATTTGTGTTGCCAAACTGGATATCAAAGCTATAATGACTTCTACAATGACTGAAAATAACTTCTAACAGCAATGGAATCTCTTGTGTGTGCATTTACATGAGGTAAATAATGTATCTACAGCCCAATGCATTTTGTCAAACAATTGACATGCATCCTACTATGCAGATTAAGGACATGAATATTACATCAGAATTGGATGTGCAACTAATATGTTTTTATTTGAATGAAAACTCCCATTACAATAGAATATATAGAGGCCAAGACTCTTGGCTTACATTCATGGAACAAGTACAATTCAAAATCTGAAGCAAATGGACATCTACAGCAGCAATACTAATGATATCATATGATCAATACAACTATGAAAATGTACATGGAAACTTGGTATTTCAAGTCGCATTGGATGGGAGATGAAGTAGCAAACAAGAATAAAGGATGAGAGCACCTTATGAGTGATGGATGATGTCTCACCCCTAGTCACCCTTGCTGGAGATTTCAGACTTCAAAAATAAAATAATAGTAGCTACAACCTCTAATTTTGATCACCAAACATCATTATTCATCCTCTAGAAATCGATTGCTCCAATACCCATAAGCCAAAGACAAGTGTATGATTTTTTTATGAATTTATTTGAGCTTCCCAACCCAATTTGCCCCTGTTCTAGCAGACCTCAGAAAAAATAATATATGTTAGCTACTAATGATCTCCTCAAGCTCCCAAAATGATCTCCAACCCTTGAAGAATCAAGCACTCCAAGTGAAAGGTGAGTTTAATGAAGATTGAGCCCCCAAGAGTGAAAACGTGGACTCCAAGTGCTAATGCAAAAAGTCTGAAAATGAATATCAGACTGTTGGTAAAAAAGTATGATGAAATTGAACTCTTGAATAATGAAGTCCCAATCCACAAATGCCTCCAATTAAACTCCAAGTCGTATCATGCAAGACTTTAGCATAAAAAAAGAAAACTAATGAAGTTCGAAGTAAAATGTCATAATTCTAGAATATCTGATATAAAAATCTGAATATACATGATGCAAATTGACCATCAAAGGAATGAGGACTTCAAACATAAAAATGTCTCCAAATGCTTCACCAATAGAACTATGCAAAATTTGATCATTAAAATGATCAACCCAAGAATATCTCAGTTGTTGTGTTGAATCCAAACCCTTATTCAGAAAGTACAATAATACATCAGCTATTGTACTCAAATATATTTCACGATGACACACAAATAGAAAGTGTGAAATAACTTTCTCTGAGCTGCAATAATTCAAGTGATATTTCACACCCTAAAAATTTCTCACCAATTGAGAATTTTCGTTCTCAATGGCCAAAGACAACTGCAAAAACCCTAGGCTCCACAACCATCAAACATCAACATCAACAACAACAAATATTCTTGATAGGAAATGAGCCCTCAATGCCTATTTTTTCTTTTTCCTCAATAGGTCGGCCTCCTTGTAGAACTTTCTCAAGTCACCTTCTTGAAGGAATATTATAATATTATTTTATTTTATAATTTACATTTGCACTTTATAATAAAATAATTATTCATAACATAAAGTGCAAACATAACATTACTTTCTAACATGAGGTTTCAAAAAATAGAAACATATCAAGAAATCATTAGAACACCTCCATATGTAGACTGAATCACGAAACGAGCCAACCAATCAACTGGGTATCTGCCAAATGACCCTCTTATTACGCACCATTAGCCTACAAGGATTATGAATAGGCTAATTCCTCCAAATGCCAATGTTCATGAAAAAGGGGACATTACATCCGTCCTCCCTAAAATTGCTTGTCCCCAAGCAATCTCAGTAACAAGTACAACTCTTCTCCACCTGGATCCCAAGTGAAGCACTGCATAATGTCCCTTTCATTACTAAACATCTCCTATGACACTAGCACTAACACAACCAACTAGAACTATTGAGTCCACTCAATAGCTGATGGAAACCATGCCCACTATGAATGAAAACCCAAGTAAGACAACCATCGATCAATGAAGAATCTAGAAAGATCAAGTCACCAACCAATAAGTAGATAGCTGCCCTATCATATGACATAGGTAATAAATCCAAAGATAAGTTGTAGATGCCTTCATTACCCTCCAAGAACAACTCTTGAGTGGTTGATCCACTAAGAGTGTCATCACTAACATCATCATCCTCTGGAAAAGAATGAGCAACCTCCCCAACACATGAAGAAACCTCAAATTGTACCAAGTCCTTCGATTGACCAAGCTTATCATATTCATCACTAACATTAGACCATAGGGAAAAATTATCCTTCATTTGAATGAGGAGTCTTCTAATGTTATCTATTCCTTTTTGTCTTGCCATGTTGGAAAGATTGACTTTTTCTTTCACATATTGAAGATGCTTCCTTGCATTTGCAGACACAAATCTAACCTTCTTGGCCTCTCTCGTCCACTATTCATTCATCATTTCAGACCTTCTAGTCTGTTTAATGCCAAAGTACACAAAATCAATCCTCTTGATGTCTTGATGTCCACCAATGGGTGTAGGGCTTCTATCAAAAGTTGATATCATATCATTAGCTTGCACACGAACACAAGCTTGCTTTTCATAAGAATGATAAGGCACCATGTTGTCCTCAAACCAATCTGTGATGACATCATGCCATTGTAAAATGTCTTCTTCATCATGTGAAGACAAAGCACTAGTGGCTGCTCCACTAAGAAAAGGATCAAATTCCACATCCTCCTCCAAATCACAATCTGTTTCTTCAATATGATAAGATGAAGCAATGCAAGAATCAACCAATGAAGCATTACAAAAATCCACATCCTCATGTAGCTGCTCCAAGGCAAATGGTTTTTCTTCAAATATTACTTGTTCTTCTTCAACTTTGAAGTCATCTGGAAGTGTCATGTGCCCATCTTCTTCCTCTATGCTGGTCTAATTTTTATTCTCCATGTGATTAGTTGTATGTTGGTCACCAACTATTGCAAACTCATTATAGAGGATTCTTGATACCTCACTTGTAAAGACCTCTTTTTCTTCCTTCTTTTCATTATGTGTTGTAGACTTCTTAGAAATGGAAGTCATATACCATGCAATTTTGTCTATGGTTGCAGGTGAAAGCGATTCATCCATCTTTTTCTGACTTTGTATAAGCTTCTCCAATTCTCCCACCATGGCATTTAATTGCTTCCTAGGAATAGCCATAATGTCTTCGTTCTTCACCCAACAGGATGGTAGGAGACCTCTTTGATACCACTATAATAACCCTGCTCAAATCTGACCTCAAAATGTTGATTGAAGGGTCAAGGAAAATTGTCAAACAATTTACATGAAATGTCTTGTTTGCTGATCTGAGTTTTCATGCTTGAAATTTGTGTTGACAAACTAGATATCAAAGTTATAATGAATTCTACAATTACTGAAAATAACTTCTAACAGTAATGCAATCTCTTGTGTGTGCATTTACATGAGGTAAATAATGCATCTATAGCCTAATGCATTTTGTCAAACAATTGACATGCATCCTACTATGTAGATTAAGGACATGAATATTACATCAAAATTGGATGTGCAACTAATATGTTTTTATTTGAATGCAAACTCCCATTACAATAGAATATGTAGAGGCCAAGACTCTTGGCTTACATTCATGGAACAAGTACAATGCAAAGTTTGAAGCAAATGGACATCTATAGCAGCAATACTAATGATATCATATGATCAATGCAACTATGAAAATGTACATGGAAACCTGGTATTTGAAGTCACCTTGGATGGGAGATGAAGTAGAAAACAAGAATTAAGGATGACAACACCTTATGAGTGATGCATGATGTCTCAGCCCTAGCCACCCTTGATGGAGATTTCAGACTTCAAAAATAAAATAATAGCAACTGCAACCTCTGATTTTGATCACCAAACATCATTGTCCATCCTCTAGAAATCGATTGCTCCAATACCCATAAGTCAAAGACAAGTGTATGATTTTTTATGAATTTATTTGAGCTTCCCAGCCCAATTTGCCCCTGTTCTAGTAGACCTCAGAAAAAATAATATATGTTAGCTACTAATGATCTCCTCAAGCTCCCAAAATGATCTCCAACCCTTGAAGAATCAAGCGCTCCAAGTGAAAGGTGAGTTTAAGGAAGATTGAGCCCCCAAGAGTGAAAACGTGGACTCCAAGTGCTGATGCAAAATGTCTGAAAATGAATATCAGACTATTGGTAATAAAGTATGATGAAATCTAACTCTTGAATAATGAAGTCCCAATGCACAAATGCCTCAAATTAAACTCCAAGTTTTATCATGCAAGACTTTAGCATAAAAAAAGGAAACTAATGAAGTCTGAAGTAAAATGTCAGAATTCTAGAATATCTAAAATAAAATCTAAATATACATGATGCAAATCAACCATCAAAGGAATGAAGACTTCAAACATAAAAATTTCTCCAAATGCTTCACCAATCAAACTATGTAAAATTTGATCAATAAAATGATCAACCCAACAATACCTTAGCTGTTGTGTTGAATCCAAACCCTTATTCAGAAACTACAATAATACATCAACTATTGTACTCAAATATATTTCACGATGACGCACAAATAGAAAGTTTGAAGTAACTTTCTCCTAGCTGCAATAATTCAAGTGATATTTCACACCCTCAAAATTGCTCACTAATTGAGAGTTTTCGTTCTCAATGGCTAAAGACAACTGCAAAAACCCTAGGCTCCACAACCATCAAACATCAACATCAACAACAACAAATCTGCTTGATAGGAAATGAGCCCTCAATGCCTATTTATTCTTTTTCCTCAATAGGTCGGCCTCCTTCTAGAACTTTCTCAAGTCACCTTCTAGAAGGAATATTATAATATTTTTTTATTTTATAATTTACATTTGCACTTTATAATAAAATAATTATTCATAACATAAAGTGAAAACATAACATTACTTTCTAACATGAGGTTTCTAAAAATAGAAACATATCAAGAAATCATTAGAACACCTCCATATGTAGACTGAATCATGAAACGAGCCAACCAATCAACTAGGTATCTGCCAAACGACTCTCTTATTATGTGCCATTAGCCTACAAGGATCAGGAATAGGCTAATTCCTCCAAACGCCAATGCTCATGAAAAAGGGGATATTACAGTGGATACCTAGCAAAAAGCACAAAGCTATGTCACCTTTTATAAAGGAAATGACCAACACTGATCCAACTTTTAAAATTTGAATCACTAAAAAGTGACATATATGTTTCAAATTTTGAAATGATGTAAACTAGTAAAATATGTTATTTTTAGTATATTTTATGTTTGCATTTTTATTTTATTTTTAAATTATTTTAAACTAGTTTTAATAAATTAACACTATAATTTAGTTGATAAAATGTTGAAAAATGAAGTTGCATGAGACGTTAAACTTTTTATAGTAATTTTTTTTCTTTCAAATTTTTTGTGTGTATTTATAACTTGAAACTCTAATGCATGGATATATTTTTTGAAAATTTTGATAAATATGCATTCTTAAATAAATATTAAAATGTATGTGAGTAAAAGAAAGTTGTTTCCATCAAACGTCAACTTTCATATTAAATATTTATCTAAAATGGGAAAAAAATTATACCATCTTGAAATAAATTCATTTATCTAGTGCATCGTATTTTTTTCAAATTTTTAAAATAAGTTTTAGTATTTTCTTCTTGGCATGGTAATCAACATGATATTTTGTGTTGATAACCTACTTTTAGTAAAAATAAAATATAAAATATGAAGAATAATTAAACTATTAAAATAAATATATTTTTAAAACTACACTTATGGATCTATGAAAGGGTATTTTTATATTTACAAAAAAAATTATTTACATTAGTAGGAGTTATTGAAACATTAAGTGTTCCAAATAATTTTACTTTTTGGTAAGTTGGACTCAAAATGGTGCTCCATATATTTTTATTCAACAATTTTAGTTGATAAACTTGTGAAAGTATCTAGCTTATCTAGGATGAATCTTACTAGATGATATGATTGACAAAAAATGATTTTTAGTTAGAAATACATAAATTAAGTTGTGCTGATAAGTTGGTTGAAAGTGTGACATAGCATTGTGTTTTTACTCACCTACACATTTCGCCTACCCATTAGTGAAATGATGATCACCCTAGAGGATGTACATCACATCCTTCTAGTTCTTGTTCAAGGCGTGGTCCTGCACTTTGCAAGGGATCATTCATACACACTCATGTGAGTAGATATAGGATATTGCTTGGGAGCACCTGTTCAAGATGAGATCATATAGCCACATAATGAGTTATCGTGGCTACTCTATGAATGATCACCAGTCTTGAGATGGATCATGATTTTGACAATAGCACTAGTACTCATCGCTGATGGCTGGGGAGCACACTTGGACTGAGGTCTTTTTCACATGATCAGATAGATGGTACATGATAGGATAATATATTCCTATGGCCGTAGCATCCTTGCACATTTATATTATGATCTAGGGAGCTTCATGTATCACGAGGTGGATAGCATAGTACATTGTATGCTACTATAGGTGGGGTGCCTTGAGCATATCATATACACCAGACCGATGGGGTTTCAATCTATATCTTCTCTCAGATACCCACACGCATTTAGTTATCCACTGATGTGGTCATGGTAATATGGGGATTTACATTTTTGGAGAGTTAAATTTGATTCAGTAGATTAGGAGGTCTTATGGAGACCATACCAACTGACACCACAATGGCTAGATGATACTTGGTAGCTAAGGAGGATGCAAAGGGATAGGTTTCTTTGCTGGAGGCACAATTACATAGTTAGACCATTCTACTATGATCTTTTCATGTGGTAGTTTAGTCAAATATAGGTACCACCAACAACATGCCCTTTTTATAGGCCATCAGTGTGGAGTGCCTTGAGGCCAAGAGATACTAGGTTCCTAACATTGGATGATGTTAGATCTAGTTTTCTAGAGGACTTAGATCTCGACATGCCCCTAGTCTCTAATGCCTATAATGTTAGTGCTACTAATGCATACAAGGAGTGGTGGGAAAAAACATTACCAACTCATGTATTCCTGATCGATCAGCCTATAGGATTTGTAGAATCACTTCAAGATATGAGGGATGAGGAGGATGAGATAGGTGAGGATACGGTGCTCATGGAATCAAATCTATTTTCAAATGAGATAGATGAGGACTATGATGAGGATATCGATCCAAACTATGAGGGAGAGGAGGGGGATGAGGAGGAGGAAGAGGATTAGTTGATGAGTGATGGTAGTGATATGACAGACGAGGGTCTAGTTAACCACGAGTGGGAAGATCCAACTCCCAACCATGTTACTAGAACACAATCAATAGCCATGATATGCACCAACACTTACTAGTATGGGGAGGCTAGTACATTCTCCATGCCTCCTACAAAAGATGAGGCTATCTTTACACAGTTAGCTAGGGATCTAGGTGATGACATTTTATTTATTGTTTTGGTTATGGTTATGGTTATCCTTATATTTTTTAATTTCATATATATACCATGATGCATACTAATTATATTTATGATATCTATCTTGCAGGATTTGTGAGAGATTTGTAGGATCTCTACCAAGAGGTAGTTGCAGAGATAGTTCCCACTCAGTATTCGATCAAGCTATCAGTATAGACTACGTTCCCCCAACCATTGTGGAGGGGGACCCAGAGTTGTTCGAGCCTTATGTTAGATTGAGAGCAGCATATGAGGGTGCTATGAGGAATGTTGATCAAGTTGAGGCTACATATGAGGAGATTTGGTCATCTCCAGATCCAGTGGAGGTTGAGAGACTTCATGTAGTGGTATCCAGGCTAGAATGTAGATAGAGTCTGCATAGAGTGATAGCACCTAGAGGCCACCAGATGGGAGACCGCGGATGTTGGAAAAGCACAAGGTCTATAGTATGCATTGGATGCTCTTATCAATTCATGATCATAATTCCATACTACCATCTCTCAATGGAATATCTCTAGAAAGAGGCAATCACCAAATCTCGAGGGATCTAGTAGCCACTGACCACATTAGCATTATATATTTGATGACATGTACTATAAAACTTTATGATATATATGATCATTTGATTGTTTGTGTTTATATGTTTGAGTTAGATGACAATGTGATTTATCAAATAATATTTGTAAGACTATTTAATAAATGTCTCCATGATCTAACATGTTTTATGTGATATAATTAGAAAATATGATAGTTTCTTTTAGATGCAACATTATGTTTAAGTATGTTATGCCAAATTAAATGCACCTATGATCTAATTGTAGAGCATTAAATGCATATAAGGATCTAATATAACACAAGACACAAGATGGACTTGAATAGTATGAAACCTATAGTAATCACCTAAAAATTAATTTAAACAATTACTTTAGTTTTCAAGACAAATAATTATGTGTCAAGAACGAAGGAATGCGAGCAAACATATAATGTTATCCACTAACTCTAACACTACTACTCTATTATTCAAACTATTCAAGAAAATTAGACATAGCACCGGTGAAAGTGCACAACATTGATAGGTACTTTAAGAGGTGTACCATCCATTTATGTTAACATGTATTCTCCAAACCCATAAATTTCATCAATTTTGTAAGGTCCTAGCCAATTAGGGCTGAAATTTCCTTTTTAGTTGGGGTGGCATTGACGTTATGTTGATTCTCACATAACACCAAATCGCCTTTATTGAATAACTGAGGAATGACATTATCATTGTAACTACATTGTTTTCTTCTAGAATAAGCTTGAAGGTGCTCAAGAGTGTTAATACGCTATTCGTAAAGCATTTCAAGCTGATGTTATCATTGTTCCTTAAGTATTATCATCAATAATTCCTTGAAGACTAATTCTTAATGTAGGAATCCCTAACTCAAAGGGAATTATTCCATTGGTTCCATAGACAAGGTTATAGGGGATAGTCCTAGTGGATAATCTAACATTCATACGATAGGCCCATAGTGCATATGTTAGTTGTGTGTGCCAATCCTTATTATGTTTTCTTACTATTTTCCTTAAGATTTATTCCAGAGTCTTATTAGTTGATTCAACTTGACCATTAGAGTGTGGGTAGTAGGGTGTTGAAAAATGATGTTAGGTGCTAAGTTCCTCTAAGAATTTCTTCACGTCATTATTCTTGAATGGTGTCTCATTGTCTAAGACTAATGCAGAAGGAAGACCAAAGTGAGAAATAATGTGTTCCAATATGAAATGACATATCACAAATTGGCATTTGTTGAATGAAGGGAAATAACTTCTACCCATTTTGTGAAATAGTCTATTGCAATGATTATGAATGTATGTGTAAGTGTGAATAAGTAATAGGTAAAATAAAAACTAAACACTTCTTAATAAGACATTAGATCAAGACTAACATGAATTTAAACTAATTTAAAACATTGAAAATCCTGAAGACGTCTCATTGTCTCCTATCTTCAAAGATTTATCAAGTTACAGAAGCTCTAAGATTTGTAAGCACCCTAACTGTTTAAAATGCCTATCTAGAGAATGGAATGGATGCTAAATGCAATGATGTGATGATTGCTAATGATTTATAAATGATACAATGCTACTGTAAACTATCCTAATGAAAACTAATAAAAGGAAGCTACAATAAAAACTAATGATATTGTTGTGATATGAAATTTATTGATGCCATGATGCTATGATGATACTAAAATGCTAATGGTAATGCTTATGATTGCTTGGTTGCTTTGTTGTATTCTTACAGAGTAAGTTTACATAAATTGGGATTTTCTCAGATTATTTTCATGCTTCAAAAGGCTGTATATATAGATTTTCGGCAACAGTTTTGCGTAGGGGTAACACAATAGAGGCTGAGATTAAATTTGGGGATTTTAAATGGTATGAGGTGAGAAGGTGGATTGTTCCTCCCCATGAAAACACCAAGCAAGATGAGAGGAAAGATTTGAGGTAGAATATTGAGAGAATTGCCTATAGGTTTGTCCCCGAGGCTTTTCCTGTGAATGCTAGTTGCATTAATTAGATTTGGAAAATCTAATTTTATTGGTGAGTGAATAGAGGGAATTGATTTATGCTTTTATTTAAATATTTTTGGTCTATTTAAATTAGCAAAAAGAGAGATAAATAATTTAATAAAACAAGAAGTTGTTTATTAAATTAAAATATAAGGAATAGGATAATCAAATTAAATATTTTAGGATATATTTATTTAAATAAGAAGAAATGTGATGAGATAATTAAATAATACCAACTATTGAAGTTGTATTTTTAATCTAGGATAGAATTGATCGATAAAGTATAGAAGAAATAATAATGATAATAATTAAATAAAACAAAGTATTTAATTTTTTTTATTTAATTAAGAGGGAAACAATATGATAAAATAGAAGAACTAAAAGTGAACTTAATATAAATAAATATTTCTATTTATTTACTAAGTAGATCAATTTAATTAATCAAATAAATCATATTTAATTAATTTAGATTCTCTAGACCATTTTTAGGTGTCTACATTTTTCCCCTCTTTGAAGTGATGTGTTTACACATTGCTTCAAAGAAAATTTTGTGCTGCTACTACTAGTATTGATGAAAAAAATTCAAAATTCCCTAGACATTATTTTTCAGGTGATTGATGGATATATGACCCCTCATGAGATAAATTAATGATTTTTTATTTTTTTGAATTTTTCAAAAAAAATTATTATCTTTATTTTTATTTTCTGATGATTTGGCATAGATTTGATGAAGATTTAATTATAAAATAATTTCTCCTGATAATTGATGAAGAAAGTGGTCCTAGATGAATTTCAATTAATCTCCCTTTCAAAAATTAAATCAATCCCATAAAAATCCCTTTTTAAATAACCTATAAAAGTTTAAAAAGGTCTTTTTCAACTTCATTTGTACATTGTGAGTTTTGAAAACTTAGTTAGAGAGATTCTTGTGTTAGTGTAATTAATTAATTAATTATTACACTAGCATAAGTTAACTTTGGTCTTGCATTTAATTAATTAAGTGGTAGGTTGCATTATTAGATAAATCATAAATAAATGGGATAATATTCGCTTCTTTGTTTCGTGGGAAAAAAATTCTTCTAGAAGATGAGTTGTCCTTCTAGAACTTATCTCAACATTTAATAATCATCTAGATAGGGTTCACATGTTGTCACATGTTGTTAGATCAAGACACATGGCAACATCTTATGCATTTTAGGTTTTCCTCTTCCCTATATAATCAGGCATCTTGTACATTTGTAATAATGTCATATTCAATTTGGCATCCTTGCATTTTAGTGATAGCATGATTTTTCTGCCATTTCTCTCTTGTGGAAGTTTTTGTGTTGCAGGTGATTCTGGGGGGTTTGAGGAGTTCACCTAAAATCCTACATGATATCAAAGCTTTAGTGCTACAGACTTCTTCTCAAATATGAGAAATCATTTTTTGGCATGAAAGTCTTGTTGGATGCAAGCAACCATTTTTTTTTTTTGCTTCATAAATATAGCTTACACTTAGTTTCAGGAAAAATGATTTCTGGGTTTTGTAGACAGGGTCAAAATCTAAACTGGGTATCTTTTAGATTTTGATATCTTGTATGGATCTGGAGAAAATCACTGAACAAAAATCAGTGTGCGTCATTTTTCTCCAGCTGAAGGTTTTAAATAAATATATTTTTTTATCTTCTACTTGTTGAATCAAAAAAATCTTTCTGGGTTTTGTTTCTAGCATCAAAATAGTTTTGGGTTTCTATTTTTGTCTACTCACTACAAATAGATTTTTCAAAAATCAAATCAGAAGGAAACTTTTTTTGCTAGAAAACCCATTTCTTACAGGGTAAATTCTTTTTTTAAAAAAAAATTATAACTTTTGGCCATGGTGTTAGATTTTCACAAATAAGATATCATCAGAAAGCTAGTTCCAATCTCTACATAGATCTGGGGTCCTTTAATCATGGAGGAAGATGTGAACATTGGTTTGTGCATGCACTCAGTTTGCGATTTCTCGTTTGCATAGGATGTTTTGGTTTTAGCTGTTCTTCATGTATTTCGTACTTGTGTCTTTTTATGACATTATGATCATCTTTTGTAAGCAATCTTCTATGTAAATGCACTGAGATAAAGTGTCACACTATTGTACATATTTTTTGGGGATTTTGCACATAATGTTGTGCCATATTTTGTACTCGCATTGTATTATAAAGTGCCATGGGGGGTTGTGTAGTGCCTTTGTTTTTTCCATCACACCTTTGTCCGGTGAGTGTCCCTCCATGATGACAGTGGATCCATATGATTCTAGCCTCATGCATGCATACTTTGTTTTGCACACCACTTTTTTAGTTGCAGGTGCTTTCTTGTGCACTTTCAGATGTTGTTTCTTCTCCTTCATGCACTATAGGGTGTTACACAACATTTTAGTGGATCTGTCAGGTTCTCCCAGTTAACATTATGGGGGGGTATTATATTTTTCATGCTAATGCTTTTTTGGTTTCGCCTTGGAAGGAATCTTCCATTCTCAGTTGATCAGTGTTTTTTAGACTATTGGTACTTGTTCCATTTGTATCTTCATTCCAGGTGTTTGCCTTTGTTTGTCATCTAATTTGAGTAGTGTCATTTGGGGCACTCATGCAAATTGTTTTCTTCTTGATCTTTATCATCCTATCTTCAAAGGAGGTTCTTTAGCACCATAGTAGTCATGTCTTGATAGTTGTTTGTAGCTTCTTCCTAATTCAGTGATGTTCTTCATGTCTTTCATCTCTTTTTGGAGTATAGTTTTTCCCATGAGGTTTTCTCTATTTCTCCACTTTATAGAGATTTGGTTGTATTCGGGTACCTAACATGGCCTTGTAGCCGGGACCCATCATCTTCTTGCATAATCATTGCATTTTTCTCCCTAAGTTGAACTTATGGGGGGTGTTAGTGTAATTAATTAGTTAATTATTACACTAGCATAAGTTAATTTAGGTCTTGCATTTAATTAATTAAGTCTTAGGTTTCATTATTGGATAAATCATAAATAAATGGGATAATATTCCCTTCCTTGTTTCGTGGGAAAAAATTTCTTTTAGAAGATGAGTTGTCATTCTAGAATTTATCTCAACATTTAATAATCATCTAGATAGGCTTCACATGTTGTCACATGTTGTTAGATCAAGACACATGACAACATCTTGTGCATTTTAGGTTTTTCCTTTTGCTTATATAGTCAGGCATCTTGTACATTTGTAATAATGTCATATTCAATTTGGCATCCTTGCATCTTAATGATAGCATGATTTTTTTGCCATTTCTCTCTTGTGGAAGTTTTTGTCTTGCACCTGATTCTGGGGGGTTTGGGGAGTTCACCTAAAATCGTACATCTTGTGCCACTTAGAGTGAGATGTCGATTCCATATCACACCCACTGTTTTGATCGTGTTCGATGACATCAGCGGCTGGCCGCATTTGGACCTCTAGTACGTCTATTTTTTTCTTGGTTTTCATGCATTTTTCTTGTTTTTATGTATTTTTTGGATTTTTGAATTTAAACTCTTTTTAGCACTTTTTTTTTCATTGTAGCACTTTTCAATCCCATTGTAGCACTTTTCAATCCTATTGTAGCACTTAGAGGTTCTGTCAAGTAGCGCTTCGAAGGTCTGTTTTAGCGCATCTATAGGTTAGGTTAGCACTTTTCAAAGTTTAGGGCTTATGATAGCTGTTATAGCACTTTCATAAAATACATTATCGCTTTTAGATTTTTAGCGCTTTGATTTGATTCTCTAGCACTTTGACCCCCTATTTTAACATGTTTCAAGTTTTAGCACTTTTTTCAAAAATGTTAGCGGTTTGACCAAATATAATAGCGCTTTTGATAAAATGGTGCTTTGTCCATCTATAATAGCGTGTTTATCTGATGAAATGGTGCATGTCTTTGTTTTAGTGATTTTAATGTCCTTTTGAGTGTATTTAAATCAAAGTGTTGTTATTGTCATCAATTTGTTCTTGATGTTCTTGATTTCTAATCATATTAGCTGTTGGTTTGATATGAATGATTTGTCTAATCAAATACATGTTTTTTTGACCTCATGATAGGTGAGGTATGATGTTTTTTTTTATGATAACTATCCTCATGATAGGTGAGGAATAATTATGATTGACATACCTCATGATAAGTGAGGTTGTTTTGATGTATTGATGATGACCTCATGATAGGTGAGGTTGATTTGATTCTTTGATGATTGACCTCACAGTAGGTGAGGTTCAATGATGTGTGTGTATGAGATTTGATCAAAATCTCACCAAGAGATAACTTGATTTGATATGGTATTTTTGATGTTATTTGATGATTGACATGAATTTATTGACTTTGATCTTGTTATGATAATAGGAGCGATTGGAGAACCTTCAGATTCGAGAGTGTTTCCCCTGGACATTTGATCTCATACCATGGTTGGCACAAAATGAGGCAACTATTATCACCTGTTGTGGATTGTCACCTCTTCTTTATATGCCCCAGATTAGGATTAATTTGGGTTTGTTGGCCAGCACTAGCCGAGAGGTGGCATAGCGAGCACAACACCTTTCACCTTCCTACTAGTGAAATGACAGTCACCCCAGAGGATGTCTAGCAGACTCTGCAGCTTCTGATTGTTGGAGATGTTGTCATATATGATTCTATAGAGTAAGGGAGGATTGATGCCCTTAGTAGAGTGTTTTAGGATGAACATATTGCTAGAGAGAGGATTCCATGGCATGACATGGTTGATTCATATGCCACTTTTCCCATAGTTCTTGCTGGTTTCATCGGCGGATTCCTTAGATCACAGGTCTAAGGGATTCTTAGTTGGTTGGGGTAGATTTTTGGAGAGTATGGTTATTCATGGCACTAGATTCACTTGGGGCATGTGTATGCTTTCCCAATTATATCATGATTTACATTGAACTGCGTATCTTGGTGGTCAGAGTTTATTGACTGGCATTACTTTACTTCAGGTATGGGTGTGGGACCACATAGTTGTCACACGTCTAGTTCCAGTTAGACAGAGGCCACCCATGAGACCTTATGTATTCAAATATGTTGGTCGGCTTGCCTAGTCTAAACTGGGTAAGTTAGAGTATTGGAGGAGAGTCATTGGCGACATAGAGTCTATGACATGGCATCCCTACCTAGATTGTGATCATTGGGATGATGATGATATTTAGCTACCATTTCTTTGTCAGTCTATGATCTTGATTGGATGTGCTTGTCAGGTTTTAGAGAGATTCTTGATTAGACGGGTTTACAAATAGTATGGGATGGTATAGGGTATGTCGTAGGGTGTTTCTCATCACACTCATCGTCAGCCAGATATAGCAGATTGGGGGCCTTGTTTGTCATATGCTGCAATAGTTCAAGAGTTTCAGACTTTACATCCACTTGTGTGGGACATTCGGCCAGATATTGTCGAGGCTCCACTTATGGCAGATTATGTTGAGTATTGTGCTTTGCATCCATTTCCACACCTTACCATTCTAGATGAGCCTACCCCATTACCTGCAGAGGAGGATGTTCCTGTTGCTCATGGTTGGAGACGGAGGAGAGAGGATGTTGGAGGAGTTGAGGTAGAGGATGTTGATGTGGTCGGTGAGGCAGATGTCGAGCCTGAGGTTGATGTTCGGGTAGAGGAGGATGTTGGTGGTGAGAGCAGTGGAGATGAGAGAAGTAGATATGAGATATTCGATAGTGGAGAGGCTGCAGTTGGGTCAGGCCTTGCTTTATATTTTCCTGGGGAGACAATGCCTCATAAGAGGCAAGTTGTGGGAGATTTTATAGAGCGGCTGCAGATAGCAGATCTTCAGGTACAATTAGAGACCGTTTAGGAACAACTTCTTCAGACTCAGGGTTTATTAGAGCAGACTCAGGCTCAGATGTAGGTACATGCTAAGTTACATGTAGAGACTCTTTCAGTTGTGCAGGCTTAGTTAGTCACAACTCAGTCACAAATTGTAGCATTGACAGTTGAGAGGGATGTGGTGAGACAAATAGCCGAGACAACTCAGGCTTAGGCTACTTTTTGACAGCTGAGAGGGATGCGGCTAGGTTTGCAACAAAGGGTGCTCAGGCTTCTTGTCGATAGATTATAGAGACTGGCATATGGTACCTCCTTGGCAGATTACATGTGAGAGGTTACTCGTATTGGCAAGGAGATTGAGTTTTATAGGGTGAGATACAATGACGTAGTTCCCTCTGAGCAGAGAGTTGGTTATGCAAGGTCTCATTCTACTAGGTCATGATCCATGACTGTCAGTGTAGGTGTTACTAAGCCTCTACCTAGAGATCCCAGGGATCCTAGTTCCTCTGGTGGTAGGGGTCCCGATCCTACTATGCCTATAATGTCTGGAGCTAGCAGCACATGATTGTTGTTTGTGGTACATTTGAGATGTGATGTACACTTTGATTATTTTGATAAACAACTATATTTGATGTTATATCTCTCTTCATTTCAAACATCATTGTATACTTGACATGTGATTTTGTTAATATATGAGATGCAATGGATTCTTCTGTCTATTATGTGTTCTATATGATTCTTTGATGGATGCATTTTCTTCGATGTTTGATATGATATGTGATGGTTTTATTATTATGATGGTATGCTTTGATATGATGTCATTCTATCTATGATGCAAATAATGGTAATGTATGGATGCATGTTATATGGATACATGATTATTTAAATGATATACTATATGTGATGTAAATGCAAATATATGGATGAAAATGTTGGATGATACATGATGCAATAAATTGATGGAATTTATGATCAAATGGATGGATTATATGTGGATATGCAATATAATAAATGAATGAATGTAATGAGTTATGATGATGATGCAATTTATGTAAATGGAATGATATAGATATATGTATGTTGAGATTTTTGTTATGATATGATGAGAATGTAAAAATGATTTGATTGAAATGTATGAATGATGAAATGATGACGTAAATTCTTTTAATGTATGTGAATGATTATGATGATGCAACTATATGATCATGATGATGTTTTTGTTAATACCAAGTATACTCAGTCTACATGTAAACATAGGAATTTTAACAATAATTTTGTGCTTTGTATCATCATTTAGCTTTTAAAATGTTGAAAGTGAGTACAAGCATCAAAGGTATAATGTAAACCTATGATGACCTGAGTACTACCTTCATGTTTTTTGATATTGCAAGAGAACACAAGCATCGAGGTATAATTAAACGGATATGACCTGAGCATTCTTGCATAAACAAACAAGAATTAACCACTTTCCTATGTGAATTTGAATGTCATCCATGATACTTTGTAGAGCATTTCCCACAACGATTCACACAGTAATTATGATTAATTCATAGACAGTAGACAAAAAAAAACCATTTCTTCTTCCTAGCTTCTCTAGTTCAATACATCATTGAGTTGCTCCAAAGAAATGATAACAATGATCAAAGTACAACATATCTTACATTTGCTTATATTATTCAGTCATTTATTTAGATTAGGTCATCCATCCTAATTTTGTGTTGTTTTTGTGTTTTTGATATTTTGGATCAAACTAACCTAAAGACCTATCCTAGGGGCCTCTAGGGCTGATCAAAGATTAGCCTTTCCTACATTATATACGTAGAGACCACGCAGTTCAACTGACACAGACTCATGTTTTTTAGAATTTTTCGATATTGACCTATTTGACTTGCCTTTGGATTTTCTGATGTGATCTAGATGTTTGATGTGTTTTCAATGGTGATTGATGTTTGATGATGGGTTGTGTTTCGAACATTGTTTTTGTTTTGTTTGTCTTCCTGTTGTTTGTCCATTTGATTAAGATCGATGTTTTATTTCCCCCAATGAGGTTGAGATGTTTCCCCCAAACTAGGGTGAGACACAACTATATTTCCAGGTTATGTACATGAGGTTTTCTTGCACTTTTTTAGATTTTTGTTTGTTTGTTTGTGTTTTTTTTTTGTATTTTTTGGGATATTTAAGATGAAATGAAATGATATGACTAATTGAAGGAACAGGATGCCCCACAATAGGGTTAATGCACCCATGGATAAATGATAGATCAAAATGAAAGGTTCACTGCACAACATGTCACACAAGCAACATATCTCTTGTCAAAAGATGATAATGGTTGATTGATTAAGATGCCAAGAATGATTGATTCCATAAGGCATGATGATGATAAGTACTTATGATCACTGATTCTCCTAAGTATGATAAGATTGATGATTGATGATGATTGATTGACAAAAGATATGAGGATTGGATAATGTTTTGTAGCTAGGCTCAAATATGATTTGCATGATAAGATTCAAGGTTGAAAAGGGACATGGTGACATGGATTTTGATAAGCTAGGAGATATGGAATGGAAGAAAGCAAGGATAAAAATAATGAATGGTATGATCAAAATCAGATAGATAAGATATAGACACAAGGCCCAAGTATTTTTCCCCTATTCCTCATCAAGACCAAGGATGGGAAGAAAGGATGTATCTAGTAAGAATTATGGAATACAAATAAGGTGAAGGGTATGGTATGAAAGATATGGAAAAAGTGTATTGGATAAGATATATGATGTTCAAGAAGATCATCACCCTTGTCAAGATCAAAGGTGGAAATGTAAGGAATGAGCATAGAAAGGATAATGACCATGAATGATAAGATGGATGAAACTTGTCCCTAAGTGTAGATTGCAAGAGGAATATGGAAGATAGGATATGGATGATAGGGAAATGGAGGAAGGACTTAAGCATCAAGTTTCACAACCAAATATCCCTCTAATAAACAATAGCAATGGGAATTAGACTCCTAAATGTTGGAAGATTAATGATATGATGGAAGAATCTAAGGACTTATGCAAAGGTTTGGATTAAAGGAGAATGTTGTGGGATGAATGTTGGATAATGGATAGGAGGTTGAAAGGATGGATAGATGGAAAGGATGGCAAGATCAACATTGGCACACACCTTGTAGGGTGGTGGAGTGATGTAGGAAAAATGGATTTGGAAGGTGATAGGTGTATACACCTAAAAATGGTCACATCACAATAGTCTGGTAATTAATTAAATATTTTTAATATTTAATTAAATCTTTGAATTCAATATGCATATAAATAAATCTAAATAATTTATTTATATTGTTCATTCTTTCATTTTGATTAAATAAATAAGTTTATTTAATCACTTTTTTTATCCATTTCCTAATTAATTAAATAAACATTATGATTTATTTATTTTAATTATCATATAATCTTGGCTTTAATATTTTATTCAAATAAAGATTAAATATTCTTCTCTTCTAAAAATCCTCTAAAGTCTATTCACAATTAAATATTCCAAATATTTAATTAAATCTTCTAATGTCTATTCAAATCAAATATTTTAAAAATCCTTCAACCCATATAACTCACAAAAAATTAAATAAATTTATTTATTTAATTTGGATTATCAACAACAATCATGAAACAAACTTCAAAATAGAAAATTAATTTCATTGTTTCTGAGCAAAGTTGTTCCTGTGGGTTGAAGACAAACCTCCATTCTTCTCTCCAACCTCCCAACATCTTCCATCTTCCTCTCAACCTCCAATCTTGCACCATTCAAAATTACCAGAAAATCTCACAGCCATTAATCTTTGCCAGCCAGGCTCTTTCCTACACAAAGCTAAAAAAAGGACTGTCAGGTCTTTGAAAAGAGAAGAAGCTTTCATACAGGAAAACTATAGTCAATCATCCTTCCAGCATCCATAGCCTTTAGAATCATAGCATAGCATAGCTTAGCATATTAGCAATCCATATCATGGCTTATCATCCTCATATCATAGTGTCAAAAGCATTCATAATCCACAACCCTTGTGCATAATCTACAGCCCCTGTGCATATCCATATACCAACATTTCACTCCACCAACATATAGGATAGAGAAGTATTCTCCCTTTGCATACTTGTTTTGCAGGTTGCCATTCTGTGAAGCTTTTCTTACACAATTTGAGAGCAACAGCTTCAAGCAAATCACTGGAGATAGAGGAAAATGGAACGATTCTAAAGAAGCTCTGTTTGATTTCTTTGATTTAATTCTATGTAGCTTTTCTTTACTTTAATGTTGCATTGTTGTGTTTTTTTTATCTTATTATGATGGATAGGAAATAACTATACAAGCTGACTATAATAGCACCCAAACTTGTTCAAATCTCTGAGAAACTCAAGATGCCTTTGTGCTGCACAATAGGGAGGCTCTTACTACTTCTTCCAATCTACAAGGCCAATTGCAAGAATTGACAAATAATATTAACACCAAACTACATTTAAAAGACAAAGGAGTAGGTGAATATTTGCTATGCCTTTCTAGCTTACCTCCTTCTCCAAGGTCACATGGTCAGCCAACCCTATCAAATCAAAAGATCGCAACAACCTCTACATTTGAAGATTTTGTGCCAATCACAAAGTTTGATGGATAATTCATTAAAGCTAACACCACTGATGAAGAAGCTGAAGATAGGTACATCCTAAGCTGGCTATACAAAGATGAAGATGAATCTATCTTGCACATCAAGTTACCTACTGAACAATATGGCAAAGGGTATACCATCATGCAAAGAATGGGCTATGAAGGAAATGGTCCTATAGGAAAAAGAAAAGAAGGAATCATTGAGCCAATTCAACCTATTTCAATGTATCCAAAAGATAAAACGGGACTTGGATATGGTAAGAATACAAAAGAGTCAACTTCATAGCAAACACAACAAACTCATGAAGGAGAATCAATTTCAAATAAATTCCATGAAAATGTCATTCTACAAAAAATTTATGGATTAGTTTTCCAATTGCAGAATAGTTTAGACACTGATTCCAATGAATACAAATGGGATGATGTCTCTGATGATACATTCTGAACAACAAAAATGGTGTATGTCATACACAAATTCACACCCACGTTCTTACAAGGGGAGGGCTCAAGGCTTCCACTTGATTATGTTTTACAAAGCGATCATGACTCAAGTGAGGATGATTCAGATTTTAACAAGATTGATAATCGACAAGAGAATACCATCATAGACCTTATCCATCATGAAAATGACAACCATATCATGACTTTGACAGCTCAAGACCTTACCCAACCTAATGATCCTATACCTTTAGTCTACTTGGAACTTATTGATTGGGATAATTATGCACCTATCCATATCCCTACATTCCATGATGATGAGGATATTGTAAATTTACTTTTTTCATCTAATCAAGAAAACAAGTGTTCCTTCGAAGAATCTCATACTCAAGATTTTGATAGGGAGGGTGTCAAGTCTATTAGCTGCAAAATAAATGAAATAAAAGATGGATCTATCAGTGAAAAACGAAAAACGGTAGTGGTAGATCACAACAAGAGAAAAATAAAGAGTGAATTCGCGATGAAAACCTTTATGAGGCACTGAAGGATGAGAAATTTGACACTCTTCCCAAACATTATTTAGAAAGATCTTCTATTTTGATTGAGCCAACAGAATCAATCAACATAGGTACAATAGAGTAGCCAAAAATCTTACAACTTGCAGCATCATTAACAGTAGAAGTACTAGAATTCATAGAGTTCTTGAATGAGAATCAAATAAACTTCGCTTGGTCATATGCTGATATGCCAAGGTTGGATCCTAATCTGATAATGCATCATCTATCTATAAACACAGGGGAAAAACCTGTGAAGCAGAAACTCAGAAAAATGCATCCACATGTTGCATTATTGGTTAAAGAAGAGTTGAAGAAGCTTTTAGATGTTGGATTCATTTGGTCTATTTATGCAGAATGGATCTCCAATACCGTACCTATTTCAAAGCCAAATGGAAGGATTAAAATTTGTACAGATTTTAGAGATTTGAACAAAGCATGTCCCAAAGATGACTTCCCTTTGCCAAACATAGATATGATTGTTGATTTAACTACTGGCCATGCAATGTATTCATTAATGGATGGATTTTTAGGATATAACCAAATAAAGATTGCACTAGAGGATCAAGATAAAACAACATTCACGTGGCCTTGGGGTACCTATTGTTGGAATGTCATGCCATTTGGGCTTAAAAATGTAGGAGCGACTTATCAAAGAGCAATGACCACCATTTTCCATGACATGATGCACACCTTCATGGAAGACTATGTGGATGACTTATTGGCCAAATCTAACACAAGAGAAGGACATCTAGAAATCTTATCAAAGATCTTTATTAGAATGAATAAGTTCAATGTTCAACTCAATCCAAAGAAATGTGTCTTTAGCATCAAATCTGGAAAACTCTTGGGATACATTTTTTCAGAAAAGGGTATAGAGGTTGATCCAGAAAAAGTACAAGCTATAATGGACATGCCACCACATGAAATATCAATCAGCTTTGATCACTGCAAGGATGACTACAATCCATCAGGAGGTTTATAGCTCAATTGGCAGACAAAATCTTACCATTTACACATCTATTGCATAAAAATGTCCCATTCAAATGGGAGGAAAAGTGTGAAGTAGCATTTAATCAGATCAAGCAATATCTCATAAATCCACCAGTCCTAATTTCACCAATTCCAAGAAAGCCACTCATACTATATATTTCAGCAACAAAAGTATCTTTGGGAGCGTTACTAGCACAGGAGGATTCTACAGGCAAAGAAAGGGCCATATACTATATCAACAGAACTTTAACAAGTCATAAATTAAACTACACTTTCATTGAAAAAGCTTTCCTAGCAGTAGTGTTTGCTTCTCAAAAGTTGCACCACTATATGTTGGCTCATACAGTTAAGCTGATAACCAAAATCGATCCACTAAAATAACTCATAAGCAAAGATACCTTAATAGGAAGACTTGCAAAATGGGTAATGATCTTAAGTGAGTTTGACATTCATTATGTAGATCGAAGAGCTATAAAAGGATAGGTCGCAGATCAGTTGGCTGAAGCACCTTTACAAGAAGAAAACCCAATGCACATTGAATTTCCTAATGCAAATGTCTTCACAGCAACAATTAAGAAATCATGGACATTGTACTTTGATGGATCTTATACGCAACATGGCTCGGGGGCAAGGATTATTTTTGTTACACCTAAAGGACATACCATCCCAAAATCATATCAGTTGATGTTTCCCTACACAAATAACATAGTTGAATATGAAGCATTGCTCACAGGAATGAAGATAGCATTGGACTGGCAGATTACAGAGTTGCAAGTCTACGGTGATTCACAACTTGTCATTAATCAAATCAATGATGATTATCAGAATAAAGATGATAAGCTGCTACCTTACAAGAAGATGGTAGATTATTTTAAAAAGTATTTTATGGAAATCAAGTTTTCTCAAATCCCAAGGATTGATAATAAAGTTGCAGATGCAATGGCTACAATTGCTTCCTTGTTGCAATTACCAAAAAATCAAAAACGGTACAAATTCTTGGTGGAACAATTGTTTTCTCCTACCTATGATAATCCTGAGACCCAAGTCATATGCCATTTAACCAGTTCGGATTCACCTTTACATGGAAAGATTTATACCTACCTGAAAAATAACATATTACCTCTGCATTTATCCTGAAACCAAAAAAGGAATTTCATAAGCCAATCATCTTGCTATACCTTGATCACCAATATCCTTTACCAATGTAGTCTTAATGGTATGCTCCTTCGATGTCTTGAACATGATGAATCTGAACAAGCCTTACAAGAGGTTCATAGCAGTATTTGTGGAACTCATTCAAGTGGTTTAACCTTAGCCAAGAAACTTGTTTGAATGGGATATTATTGGCCTACATGGAGAGAGAATCTTTTACTTTTGTCAAGAAGTGTTCTAAATTCCAGATTCATGGGAATCTTATTCATGCACCTACATAGGAACTATAGCCTTTCACTTTGACATGGCCTTTTTCTCAGTGGGGACTAGATCTTGTTGGAAAAATTCATCCTTCATCATCAAATGGGCATAAATTCATCATCACAACTACAAAATATTTTACAAAATGGATCAAAGTTGTTCCTTTGATGACCGTGACCGGTAAACAAATCTCTTCATTTATCTTGAATTACATCATTTGTCAATATGGAATTCCTAATTCTATCATCACTAATAATGGGAGGCCTTTTAAGAATCAGGATGTTGACGAACTTTGTGAAAGATTTCACATCCAACACAGGTTCTCTACACCTTACTATCCATAAGGAAATGGTCAAGCAGAGGCTTCAAACAAAATAATCTTGAATATCTTGAAGAAGACGATAAATGATGTCAGTCATGATTGGCATGTCTAGTTAAATCCAACTTTGTAGGCATACAGAACCAACATTCACACACCAACAAGAGCTACCCCATATGCCTTGGTATATGGAGCAAAAGTGATCTTACCATTAGAGGTTGAAATACCTTCACTTAGGGTCTCACTAAAAGGATTGATAAATGATGAAGACTACTAAGTATCTCATCTGCAAGAGCTAGAATTGTTAGATGAAAGATGTCAACATGCAGCTGATCATTTAAAGGGTTATCAACAAGTTATGCCCCGTAGCTACAATCACAGAGTTAAACCACAAACATTTCAAGTAGGTGACTTAGTCTTGAAAGAAAATCCACGCAATTAACAAGACAGACGGTTCTGGAGCATATCGGTTATCTACGTTAGAAGGGGACTTTTTTGAAGAGCCAATCAACAACATTCATTTGAAGAAGCTCTATGTATGAATCATCAAAACTAAAAAGGTCCTAAAAAGATACAAAAAAATCTGAAAAAGTCCTGAAAACATACAAAAAAATTAGAAAAGGTCTTGAAATTCACATGATCTAAAAAAGTGCAATAAAAATAAATGGTGAAAACCTTGCAAACAGGTGCTACTTGTGATCAAAATGGGCTCCTCTATCTATTAGCTTATGTCTTGCATTCGCTTTATGACATCATCTATACATATCTATCATTTTTACATATCTATCATATCTATATCATGCAATGGGAATCCTCGTGTTTCATCATGGCTTGATGAAGTTTGTACATATCCATAACAATCAGATTGTATTTACACTGGGGGTAAGAAACACAGACTAAAACAAGTGAGGGGCAATGACCTTTTAGAACATCACAAACAGATAAATGACGGTTTGACAAAACACAACATACATTGATGCATCAAATCAAACACAATACCAAAACAATCACTCAATGCCAATGAAATCAAACAACATGGTCAAAACAATGTTAATCAAAACACAAACATCAATGTTGATAACCAAGTTGGATGATCTTAATCTGAATAATGTTTGGAATACTTTAAGTAAAATTTGAATTGTTGGTTGATTTTCTATCATATCTCTGGAGCAATTTGATGATGTTTTGAACTAGAAAAGAAAGGAAGGAGTATAATTTTTCTTTTGTTTGTGAGTAAATCGTTATTACTATGCAAATTGGTCGCGAGAAATGCTCTACTAAGTATCATTAATGACATTTCAAAATTTACATAGGAAACAGTTAACTCTTGTCTGTTTATGCAAGCGATACTTAGGTCATCTCAGTTCAATTATACCTAGATGCTTGTATTATCTTGCTATATCAAAAATCATGAAAGCAATACTCAGGTCATCACTGGTGCTAACATACCCTTTGATGCTGGTATTAACTTTCAACATTTCAATGCTCTATGATGACACAAAAGGCACAAATAAGCTCTCAAAATGGAAATTTTGTACAGGTACCCTACATGGTTAGTATAGATTACATTCATTTTATAATCTGTATTTTGCATTTCATAGATTTTCCCAAAAGCTGGCAAAGTATCAAACGTTTCATATCTCCAGGAATCGCTCCTGTAACTGTAAGACACTCAATCTCTTCTATTGAATGGGAAGAATCATCAAGTCAAATCAAAATCAAAATGAAATCATCATGACAAATCAATCAAATCTGAATAGAAAATATATCAAAATCCTATTTGTTTTTAACAACTTTAGAAGCAAACTTATCAACAAACTATTTGTTTTTCATCATCATGAAAAGAAAATTTATGAAATCCTGTTTGTTTTTAACAACTTTAGAAGCAAACTTATCAAATTATTTGTTTTTCATCATCATGAAAGAAAATTTATCAAATCCTGTTTGTTTTTAACAACTTTAGAAGCAAACTTATCAATCAAATCAAATCCTGTTTGTTTTTAATAACTTTAGAAGCAAACTTATCAACAAACTATTTCTTTTTCATCATCATGAAAAGAAAATTTATCAAAATCCTGTTTGTTTTTAACAACTTTAGAAGCAAACTTATCAAACAACTATTTGTTTTTCATTAACTTGAAAGCAAATATATCAACTATTATTTGTTTTCCAACAACCTTGGGAACAAATTTATCAGACAAACATCATCAAATCAGGGGCAATTTGAGTCATCAATGTTTCATCTCACATCTTTCCACATCAATTTCTTCACATCATCATTTTTGAATGATGAATCGACATCTTAAAAATCATAAAAATTGAAAAATTCCAACAAATTTAAAAATTCAAAAAAAATTTCACAAAAATCAAAAACTTATCGATTCATTGTCCGAGGGGGCATATACCTATCAAACATTCGACAATCAGCATCTTGGGAAATTTTAAAAATTCTTTGAAGCAATGCGTAAAACACATCACTTCAAAGAGGGGCAAAATGTATACACCTAAAAATGGTCACATCACAATAGTCTGGTAATTAATTAAATATTTTTAATATTTAATTAAATCTCCGAATTCAATATGTGCATAAATAAATCTAAAAAAATTATTTATATCGTTCATTCTTTCATTTTGATTAAACAAATAAGTTTATTTAATCACTTTTCTTATCCATTTCCTAATTAATTAAATAAACATTATGATTTATTTATATTAATTATCATATAATCTTGGCTTCAATATTTTATTCAAATAAAGATTAAATATTCTTCTCTTCTAAAATTCCTCTAAAGTCTATTCACAATTAAATATTCCAAATATTTAATTAAATATTCCAATGTCTATTCAAATCAAATATTTTAAAAATCCTTCAACCCACATAAATCACATAAAATTAAATAAATTTATTTATTTAATTTGGATTATCAACAACAACCATGAAACAAAATTCAAAACAGAAAATTAATTTCTCTGTTTCTGAGCAAAGTTATTCCCGTGGGTTGAAGACAAACCTCCATTCTTCTCTCCAACCTCCCAACATCTTCCATCTTCCTCTCAACCTCTTAATCTTTCACCATTCAAAATTACTAGACAATCTCATAGCCATTGATCTTGGCCAGCCAGGCTCTTGCATGCAAAAAGCTATAAAAAAGACTATCGGGTCTTTGAAAAGAGAAGAAGCTTTCATACAGGAAAACTATAGTCAATCATCCTTCCAGCATCCATAGCCTTTAGAATCATAGCATAGCATAGCTTAGCATATTAGAAATCCATATCATGGCTTATCATCCTCATATCATAGTTTCAAAAGCATTCATAATCCTCAGCCCCTGTGCATAATCTACAGCCCCTGTGCATATCCGTATAACAACATTTCACTCCACCAACATATAGGATAGAGAAGTATTCTCCCTTTGCATACTCATTCTGTAGGTTGCCATTCTGAGAAGCTTTGCTTACACAATCTGAGAGCAGCAACTTCAAGCAAACCACTGGAGATAGAGGACAATGGAACAATTCTGAAGAAGCTCTGTTTGATTTCTTTGATTTAATTCTATTTAGCTTTTCTTTAGTTTAATGTTGCATTGGTGTGTTTTTGTTATCTTATTTTGATACTAACATTTCCCATGCAGAATAGGTTATTAAATGGAAAATTGGAGGAAGCTTTTGGATTAGAAAATTTGGATTCCAATTTAGATTTTATTGCTTCTATGAGACTTTTAGTTATCCACATGATTTTTTACTCTGATTTTTGCTTTGTGGGCCTTTGTGACCTTTGACATTTTTCTTTTTGATTTATGGACCCTTATGGTCTTTGAAAATTTCCTTTTTTCTTCGATGGGCCTTTGTGGCCTTTTAGATTTTTCTTTTGATTTTGGATCAAATGTTCTTTTATTTTTGCATGTCTCTTCAAGGAGACATGTTGATTCTTTGATACATGTGGATTTTGATATAGAATCTTTTGATATTTGGCACCCAAATTTCTTCCAAGAGCAATGGGATGGGTGTATTGAGATGAATTATATGGAGGTATTATGGATGAGTTAATGTGGGTATAATTTTGAAAGGGCATCAAGGATGTGTGCCTTTGTTGTTCTTGAGAAATAGGATATGGACCGAGGATAGAGGGAAGGTCTGATGGACTAGGATGAGGACCTCGAATAGATGGAATGTTTGGTGGATTAGGATGAGGACCTAAGATAGATGGTATGTTTGATGGACTAGGACACTTAGGTGTATAACCAAGGCCGTGGTGATATGGGTTTCTTTGAACAGAAAGGTTTTCTAGGATACCTTGCTCATGAAGGCCTAATCATTTTTCTTTGTAATTAATACTTTGACACATCCGTTTACTAATGGGATATGTATTGTTTGTGAAACAAGATGTGAGTCCATTTTGAGGAGGATATGCTATGGATGAGAGGATAGGTGTTGGAAGTAAACTAGTATGGATAAAGGTGGAGGATCCCAATTTATAGGTGTGGGGTTCATGGATAACTTGAATAAGTGTGATAGGCTCTTGACATGGGGATGATGGGATGTTTTGATCTTGACTTGGAAAAGGATTATGAAGTGGTGTGAAAGGCATATCTTGATCATGAGAAGGATAATCATCTTCATGGGATGAAAGGGTATCCTTGAATGGAAGCATATCCTGGTCTTGATGAGGAAGGGAATCATGAGATTTTGTAGAAAGAATATCTTGATCATTAGTTGGTAAGATCATTAGATAGGATGGAAGAACTATCATGCTCTTGTGATGCAATAGAATCATGAGATGGTATGGATTGATTATATGATGTGGAAGAATAACTTGGAAGGATACTTGTCTCTTGAGATGGAAGGGAATTATTTTGGACGAAAAGTGAAAGGAGGGGATTATCATAAGATTCTTGAGAAATGGGATCTTGATCAAGGATTGGAAGATTTTGTAGAATTTTGATATCATTGGATGGAGTGGAAAGAATATTTTGATCTTGATGTGTAGGGGAGCCTATGCTAGCATACTTTGGATTGAGAGATTGACAAGAATCATTGGATGTTGAAGATATGATAGAAGAGGATGATTGGATGGAATTGTTAACTTGAGTGAAAGAATCTTGAGGTTTATTTTGGCTTATGGTGGATGGAGATAAATGCATGACATGACAAGATTGCTCAATATCATTTGTGTTTGAGGATTTAGATTTGGGCTTATTGAAATTTTTCAAAAATTCAATGACATTGAACTTGGATGATGTATTTTTGGGTGAAGAAGGTCGCATGTTCATTGTTTGGTCAAGAGGATATGGGTAGATGTCTGGTAGCAGATATCTTTCTGTGGTTCTTCCCCTTTGCATATCCTAGATTTGTTGTTGAAGTTTTTTCATTTGCTAAGTTAAAGCATTCAATTGATCCTTATTTATTTTAGCCATGGTGGTTTGAGTTTCAATTTCCTATTCTTTGGATTTTTGACTCCCTTTTGAGGGATTTCTTGAAAAACATTGTGGATTTCTAATCCCTAATCATAAATTTCACTATTTGATTATGTTTTGACTCTTTTGTGTTGTTTTTTTTTTGGATGATCTTTATCTGGATTGTAATGATTTTGGAATACACAACACTCAAATGAAGACAATTGTTTTTAAGAGTTTGTAATCTAGACAGATAGTGTATGTTCAAAAGAACCACGCATCGTTCTATTTTCACTGGTTTGATAAGAATAAAGCACTTCATACATACTCACTCTTAATAGTCAAAAGTTCATCATTATACTCAAGAACCCACATCTTAAAATTGCATTGACTCACATAGCCATGTCACCCCCTAGAGGGTGCCCGTGTTTTTGTCTTTTTTAGGTGCATACTAAAGGTTAGATTTCTCAATCCCCTAAGAAAACAATCCATGGAAATTATATGGTGAGTGTCTTGGGGGCAGATTCTTCCCTCCCCTTGCACTGCAAGTATTACAATGTCTAGTTACTAACTCGACTAGATACTACACTAGGTTATTAGAAAGGGTTTTCATTTAGAGTAGCAATAATAGACTCCCTCAGGATACCTCCCAACCTTTAGAACAAAGGTTTTATGGATGGTTATCTTCCACACTTCTGGAAAAAGTGGTTTTCCCCATATTTTCTTTAAATTTTATAGTGGGGTGGAAAAACCTGGATTTGGTTTGAACCCACTTAGGTCATTCTCATAGGGTGAGTACTTTTTCTCTCTACGGAAGGCCTTCTAAAGGATGTAATAAAACTTGAAGAATGCATAAAAAGGATGAGTCTCACTTTTTGGATCACCCAGTTAAGGGGAGAGCATATACCTATCAACCATTCAAACACAGAAACCACTTCTTCAAATTTTAGAGCCCAAATGAAAAAATTTATAATCTATGTGAAGATGTTGATTCACAGTGAAGATGTTGCTTCACAAAAAGACATGGTGTTCATTTTTAAATCCCAAATTGAAAAGTCTGGTGACTACCCTAGATTGGTAAATTTTTAATCCAAATGAAAATGTGACTATCCTAGGATTGATTCATTTTTAAACCAACTGAAGAAGTGTCTATCCTAGATTGATTCTTTTTAATCTAATTGAATAAATGAAATTTACTAGCCACAGAGGCATCGGATCCAGAAAAATGAATGACATAGAAGCGCTTAATAGTGCTCAAAAGTGCTATATAAATACTCAAAAGTGCTATAGAAATAACTTGAAGTGCTATAGAAATATCCCAAAGTGCTATAGGATTTTGAAAACATGCTAAAACATATGTTGGATATTATTGTCGGCCTGTGTTGATTGCAGGATTGAAGCGCTAAAACAGTCATTCAAAGTGCTATACTTTTTCTTGGAAGTGATAGAACAAAGTGCCAATGCGCTATAGTTTCTCTCAAAAGTGCTATATAATCTTCGGATCACACTAAAACAGACTACACCAGAGTCCTATACAAAAACTTTCTAGAAAAACTTATTTAAAACATGGGGTACGGCCCCATGGTGGGCACCAAAAATGTAAGTGTGAATAAGTAATAGGTAAAATAACAACTAAAAACTTCTTAATAAGACATTAGATCAATACTAACATGAATTTAAACTAATTTAAAACATTGAAAAGCCTAAAGATGTCTCATTGTCTCCTATCTCCAAAGATTTATCAAGTTATAGAAGCTCTCAAATCTGTAAGCATGGTAACTATTTAAAATGCCTATCTAGATAACGAAATGGATGATAAATGCAATGATGTGATGATTGCTAATGATTTCTAATGATACAATGCTAATGTAAACTATCCTAATGAAAACTGATAAAAGGAAGCTATAGTAAAAACAAATGATGTTGTCATGATATGAAATTTACTGATGCCATGATGCTATGATGATACTAAAATGCTAATGATAATGCTTATGATTGATTGGTTGCTTGGTTGTATTCCTATAGAGTAAGTTTACATAAATTGGGATTCTCTCGGATCATTTTCATGCTTCAGAAGGTTGTATATATGGATTTCTAGCAACAATTTTGCACAGGAGTAACACAATAAAGGCTAAGATTAAATCTGGGGATTTTGAATGGTATGATATGAGAAGGTGGAGCTGATCATGGGGGATTGTTCCTCCCCAAGAAAACACCAGGAAAGATGAGAGGAAATATTTGAGGCAGAAGATTGAGAGGATTGTCTACAGGTTTGTCCTCGAGGCTTTTCCTATGAATGCCATTTGCAATAATTAGATTTGAAAAATCTAATTTTATTGGTGAGTGAATAGAGGGATTTGATTTATGATTTGATTTAAATATTTTTTTTTATTTAAATTAGTAAAAGGAGAGATAAATAATTTAATAAAACAAACTATAGAAGTTGTTTATTAAATTAAAATAGAAGAAATAGGATAGTGAAATTAAAGATTTTAGGATATCTTTATTTAATTAAGAAGAAATGTGATGAGATAATTAAATAATACCAACTATTGAAGTTGTATTTTTAATTTAGGATAGAATTGATGGATAAAGTATAGAAGAAATAATAATGATAATAATTAAATAAAACAAAGTATTTAATTTTGTTTGTTTAATTAAGAAGGAAATAATATGATAAAATAGAAGAATTAAAAGTGAACTTAATATAAATAAATATTTCTATTTATTTACTAAGTAGATGAATTTAATTAATCAAATAAATCATATTTAATTAATTTAGATTCTCCAGACCATTTTTAGGTGTCTACAGTATGCCTAGCAGAGGAAGGTGGTGAGAATTTTCCAATAAGAACCAAACCCCAAACCAAAAGGGGCCAAATAAGAAATTGAGCACAAAGTTTAGAGGTAGGAGCATGGATCAAATTGCTATGTTCTTTACATTTGTGACATTTCTTAATTTGTACAAAGCAATATTGTTCCATATGTCTCCAATAGTATCCTATGTGGAATAGTTTTTTAACTAATGTTCTTCATCCAAAATGACCTCCACAATCATCTATATGAGCTTGTTCAAGTGCTATGGGGATTTCAGATTGTTTAATTCATCTAAGTAGGAGACCATCAAAGGATCTCTGATACAACACGTCAGCAAGAATTATATATTTCGATGCAAGCTTTCGAAGGCGAGCGCAAGTGTTCTGAGTTGTCATCTCAAGAAAGGTATCATCGTTTAAATAAATAAATAGCAGTGCATACCATTAACTAGGGCTTTCCATGGTGGCTAATAATACTTCTTCAATTTTATCTTCTATTGATGGTTTCATAATTGTATGCACAATAAATGTGAAGTCTTTCAAAGGGTTTTGGGGTAATATAAGGGAAGCTGCACTCGCCATTGCATCAGCATGTTAATTACATTTTCATGGGATGTTTTCAATGGCGTAAGAATCAAAAATTTCTAACAAATCCATTTTGATATACTTGTATTTTGATAATTTATCATGTTTCGCTTGATATGTTCCATTTATTTCTTTAATGACTAATTGTGAATCACCAAATATCCTAATGTCTCAAGCTCCCATAATTAAAGCCGTGCACAGTCTAGCAACTAATTCTTCATACTCTATAGTGTTTTTTATGCATAGGAAGTTTAAGAGATAAGACAAGGGAATAGGCTCTCCTATAGGTGGGGTTATTATAACCCCCACACCAGAGCCAATTCTATACTTAGATCCGTTGAAATATAACTCCCATGTATTAGCTTCAATCGTCAACACATTATCATCAGGGAATGAATCATTATTAGGTAATTCTAAAGAGGATTGTTAGCTAATTGGTTAGTCAAGGCTTGTCCTTTAATTTCATTTTGTGAAACAAACTTAAGGTCAAACTTAGTTAACAACATAACCCACATAGCTAACTATCCTGATAAATATGTTTTAGTGAAAAGATGTTTTAAAGGCTCAAATTTTGTTATCACATGTATTTCAACATTTAATAGGTAGGTTTCAATTTACTAGTAGTGAATACAAGACCCAAACATTGTTTCCCTACCACTATGTATCATTTCTTATAATCTTGATCACAATTTGGCTAATGTAATAAATAGGATGTTCTTTGCCATTTTCATCTTATTAAGCCAACAATGTTGCGAGAGCATAGGTTGGTGCTTCTATATAAGGATAGATAGTTTGTTTTGCATTGTGGGTTGTAAAACATGTGGAGTGGCAAGATAATCTTTCAAAATCTCTAAAGACTATTTACAATCCTCATTCCAACTAAACTAAACCTCTTTCTTAAGGAGATGTGTGAAAGATAATGTTTAATCCACTAGAGATGCTACAAAATGATGGATAGCCTAAATTATTCCTTGTAAAGTACGTAATTGAGAAATGTTTCTAGGAGGCGACATGTTAACTATAGCATCAATTTTCTTTGTGTCCACTTCAATGGCTCTGTGAGATATGATAAAACCTAAAAAAATTCCATGATCTACACCAAAGACACACTTTTTTGAATTCAATCTCATGTATTTTTGCATTCACTCAAAGATCTTTTGAAGGATATTCACATTACCTTGTCGGGTTAAATATATGGCTAGAATATCATCAACATAATCTTCCAAAATCTTGTGTATGTAATCATGAAATATCAATGTCATAGCTCCCCAACAAAATGTTTCCCAAGTTGTTGTAAATGTTGTTTTGTATTGATCTTGAGGATTGATCAAGATTTGATTGTATCTAGAGAATCCATCCATGAATGAAAACAAGGCATGTCCCGCAGTCAAGTCCACTATCATGTCAATATTAGGATGGGGAAAGCCATCTTTTAAAGATGCTTTATTCAAATCATGAAAGTTCATACACATCCTAACATAATTATCTAATTTTGCAACTATGACTATGTTCAAGATCCAAGGAGAATTATCTATAGGACGTATAAAACCATCTTCAAGGAGCTTCTCAATCTCAGCCTTAACTATCAAATCTATCTTAGAGTTCATCTTTTGTATATATTTTCTAATGGGTTTAGCATTTTCTATGAGGACTATGTTGTCTGTTGCAATCTTAGCATCAATTTCTGGCATATATGAATAATTCCAAGTGAAAATTTCAAGAAATTCATGAAGCAAAGTTGTATGTCTTCTTGTTAATCTTCATCCTTGAACTTTCCTATCTTAATCACCTTTTCTTCATCGTTAATGTCTATCGGTATGTCAATGGTATCTCCTAAAGGAAGTGCATTTTGTTTTAGAAATTTAGGGTTCTATTCTTTGTTGTTCTTGTCAATATCATTACTTTCCTTTTCACCGTATTTTTTCTTGGTACTAATCATAGCACATGTAACCTATTTATTTTTAGAAGGAGTATATGGTTTTCCATAAACTCATAGCATTTATATCAAGGCTTAATCATCTTCGAAGTATTCCCATCATGCTTCACAAGTTGTATCAATTGATTCTAGATGCTTCAAGGTCAGAGTTGTTTTAGGATTACACATGATGGTGTTTATGTTTTTTGAGGGTCTTTTCGTGGCTTGCATTATCTTATAAGGACAATATCCCAAACCACTTTTTTTTTCTTGTGTGTTAGGCTCTATAAGAACTTAGATACCTTATTCTTTCTTTCCACATCCTTTTTCACTATAACCAAGTTGTTTCATGAAATCATAACCTTTTCCATAGAGTATCTCCATTTCTTTTGAGTTTGGTGGTTGTTGATAAACTATCTTATCAAAGTTTATTGTATAGCTCATATCATCTTCAATAGTGGATGAAGTAGATGCTTGTGAGTTTTCTTCCGAGTTCTATGCTAACATCCCCATTGGTTGTTTTTATTTTCTTGGTTTTCTTCTTCCATAGGTTCTATGTTCGATGTTGGAATTAATGTGTTTAGAGGATTTATCATTCCTTTTTCAACTTGTAAGAAAATTTTAGGCTCAAGGTCTATTTTCATTTGGTATACTTTATTATTATAGACATACTTCATTATGTGATGAAGAGTCGAAGGTACCACATGCATCTCATGAATCCAAGGTTTCCCTAAAAGAAGATTGTATGAAAGATTATCGGGCATGAAGTGAATAGGAGTTTGCAAGGTATCCTTTCCAACTATAATAGGAAAAGTAATTGCACCAACTAATTGCTTTCGTACATTTTAAAAACCATGAATAGATAAAGAATCAGGTTGAATTATTGCTTTATCCACAACTCATTTATCCAAAAAGGTCACATTACACACATTAAGAGTGGAACCATTGTCAACAAGGGTTCTTTTTATTCCCAACCCATCATAGGTGCCTATTATCATGAATGCATCATTTTTATTTCTCATTTCCAAAGGAGGTAGCTCATGCTGATGAAAGGTAATTTCTACATTAATTGTATTCATTACTCGTATTAGAGCTACCACATCATTTGCATTTGTACCAGAGGGAACAACTACTTATCAAGTAAGACATTTTGAAGCATAGTGTGATAATTATGTCTGAAGTAGGTCCCATAGGGATATCTTTACATGAGTATTCTTATTCTATTCAATAAGATCATACTCCTTTCCACTATTTCAAGGAAACAAGGAGCGTTAGGTAAGATGGGGTTAGGAAAATGTAAAGATATTGTAGTTGGTTGTTTTGGTTGTGGATTGTTGTTATATGTATGAGAAATGGTATTATAACTTGATTGTTGCAAAAAAAATTTCTTAGGTAGTTCAAGGGTGAAAATGGCTTTTTTTTTAGCTTGAGGTTTGTGTGAAGGTGGGTAAGGATAAGTTGAGGTTGAATCACATTAACTTCTCTTGCTTTTAGTTTGTCATAACAAGCCTTAGTGGATGAACCTTATGAGATGAAATCCTCAAGGGCTTCATCTAACATGTCAAAGTCATCACTACTAAAAGGCTTGAGGGTTAGGTTAGCTTGGAAAAAGACATTTTAAATACTCAAAAACTATACTTTCTCTAAGTGGTTCATCAGTTTTTAGGTGTTTTCTATTTTTGTTTTCTAATGAATGCCAAATGTAATCTAATCTAACTGAACTATGAACTAATGTTGAAAATGAAATTTATAGTAATCTAATTCTATCCACAATTCAAATTAGTGTAAACTAAGATAGATTTGATGAGATGAATGTAACATAAACTTTGTAAAATAAAACATGTAACTAGAAATAACAAACATAAACACAAAATTAGAGAATTTAATGTTGTAAAATACAGTTTAAAATCTAAAACAGGACTAAAACACCCAAAGAGGCATATGAGTCCCAAAGAGGGTTTTTCAAGGTTTAAAATGTTGAATAATAGTCACCATAGAATACCTAGAAATCACAAAAAACCTCCTATACTGGGACTAAATTTCCTAGAGGGGCATATGAGTTCTAGGTTAGGGTTTTTGCAAAGATTTTAGAAATTTTTTAGTGAAGGTTATGCTTTTTGATTTTTATGATGTCTAAACTAAGTGAAAATGCAGATTTCAGATGAATTTCAATGATGCAATAGACAAAAATACAACCTATATGCACTTTCATTGATGCAAGAATTAGAAAACCTAGATGAAAATTAACTAATGAATGCTAATGCAAGCTATATCTAGGATGACGATGTAGTCCAGATCAAAACTAAGATGTTCTAAATGTAGGTTCACCAAAATGGAACAACTAAAAATAGGAGGGTAGTTTTTATCTTTGAAGAGATAGGGTTCCTCCTATTTCATTATCTTGTTTCACTCAAGGAAACCCTAGAGATCTCAATCCAAGGATGGAATGAAGGAAAGAGATCTACTAAATGTTTTCCTAGGGTATGATCAATGACTAAAGAAGGGTTCACCACCAAGAAAGGGCTTGGAAAGAAAAATTAAATGCAAGATATAATGACATAGCCTAATTATGTGTAAAACTTGAACAAAATAACCTAGAAATGAATGCAAAATAGGACAAAAAATTGGGAAATTAGAATGGTGTAACTAGGAATCTAGATATGCTCAAAATAAGCTCTAAAACTTTGAAAGTGTTGACTTTAGGGCACACTGGGACTCATACACTAGGTTGGGTGTATTAGTCCCAGTATAGCTCATTTTTGGACTGAAATAGGAATTTGGCAATGTTGATTTAGAATCTTCAGAAATCTAGAAAATTTCTTGTATTGGGATTCATACAACACTTGTGGTGTGTTAGTCCCATTCTAATTTTTTGGAAAGTCAAAGTCAAAATCTATTCTCCAGTCTCTACTCTTCCTTCCCAACCTTATTTTTGGATTTGAACCTGTAAAAATACTTGCAAAATAGAATATAGTGTTGATTTGCTTATGGGGGTTTTCCTTGGTCAAACCCTTAGTTCAGTAGTTAAACCTTGAAAGAAACAATGAATCTTGAATGTAAATGTGAAGATAAACCCTAACCTTATGTGTATCTAAGATTAGGAAATATAAAATGCAATGCAACCCTATCCTAATGTGCTAGAATAAGATGCATGAATGAAATATGAAGATGAATGAATCACTTTAGGATATCTCTAATCACCCTAATAAGTCAATAATGCATGTACCTTCCTTATGCTAAAATTAGAGTGATAATGGAGGATGGAATCACTTAGGAAACAAGTCATTAGGCTTGGCTTGATGGCTAGTTGCATCTACACAACCTATAATCTGTCATGATTCACCATAGGCAACCATAATCAATCCTTGAAAATGCTATATCTTGAATGAAAGTGAGCTTCAAGACGCACAAAACACTTTAATGCTGCTCCAAGATTTCAACTTTTCTTTCTACTTTCTCTTCAATTCTCTTGTGAAAGAATGCTTGAGTTCTTGTGGATTCTTAGATCTTGAATTTCTTTATTTAGATGAAAATAGTGGCTTGAGAGCTTGTTTATATAGGAATTACACCTGATTTACCATTTATTAGATCTCAAAATCCAACATCAACCAAAATTTTGAATTAAAACTTGAATTTCCTCCCTAGAAATTGGCCACACAAGACTTGTATGCCACTTGTGGTGTATGGGTCGCACCCAGGGAGATTCATATGCCCAAGGTGGCGTATGAGTCCCACCCTAGTGTTTTGGGGTGGGCCAATGATGGGTTGTTAGAAAATTTAATACTTTTGTTGATTTTGTCAGGATTTAGTTGAAATAAACCTTGGGATCTAAAATAAAGGGTCGTATGGGCCTATTAATGATTATTTAAAGGGTATTTAATGTAAGGGTTCCAAATATGTCCAAGTTAAGAAATAAATTGTACTATCTCCAAGAAGGGAGTACAATTTTCATTGACACAGGGTCTACCATGTCGGAAGTTGATAGAGTCAATACTATGACATTATAATCTATGCCTTGTGGAAAAATTATGAGGTTGTGCTTGAATTTTTGTTTATGTTTCATTTCATGCTCACAAACCTTGTAGGAGTCTCATAGAGGCTTAATAATTCTAGGGTTTCATTCAAAATAGTAGTCCCTTAAAATCATCAGATAATCAATTTCAAATTATAACGCATTGGGTGCTAATATTTTGCCTTAGTTTTTTGGATAGGCTTAGGTTTCTTAAAAGGTTTTAGTCATAGATTAATAAATATTCATCAAAATATTTTTGAATTTCCTTATAGTCAGATGGTGAACATATCTAGGTGGATAAAAGTACACAACCATGTTACACTTTTACAAAGCAAATAGATAACACATAAAAAATTTAACCTTCAAACACCTAAAAACGATATTGAAGTTCTGAATTTTAAATTGGTGCAAATAATAAAATGTATGAATCTTAATATAGCTTATGTTTGTGATTTTTTGAAAATTGTTGGATATATATATATATATTTATAATTTTAAGAGGAGAATATTAACTTTCGAATTTTCTTGGAAAAAGTGAATTCAATGGGATGTCACAAAAATAAACATTTTTTTCTTTCCTCTTTTTCCCTTGCATAAATGACTTGAAAATATAGTGAATGGGAAAAAAATCAACAATTATATTTCTTTAATAAACTTTTTAATTTGAGCTTAATCAAAACATCATAATTTTCATGGGATTTCAACTTGTATCTATTTTTTTATCATTATTAGAAAATAAATTGTACCCTCTTGGAAAGGATTCTCTCCTCTAGTGAACCATATATTTTTCAAATATTTTAAGCACACACACACATACACAAACACACCTAATAATCCTAATGTATTAACAATACAATCTACTTGCAATAATTTTTAAAAAAATTATATTAAAACTAATTAAAATACCAAAGAGACAATATTTTTAGATTCTAGACACTAAGATCTACAAAAGAGTATTTTTAGATTTTCATGAAAGTTACCCTAGCTAGAGAAATATAGGGCTAATATTTTTATCTAATCATGCCCAAAATGAGCATTTGAGCTACCATCTATGCAACCACATTGATAGTTTTAGATGAACAAGTTTTTACTAAAAATATTTGAATTGAACTTTTTCACTCAAAACCATAGATATAAATCAAACCTCATTTTTTATATTTAATTAAAAGAAATATACTTTTTTGTAATAGTAGGTCAAAGTATTTCCCTTGAAAATACTTGTTACATATTTTCAAGTAAAATTGTTACACCCAAAATTATTTAGAGTGAAACAATTTTTCTACAAACTATTTTGTTTATCAAAATTTTGACACAACTTTATAATTTTACCTAAATATAGAATACTCCTCCTTAATATCCAAGAAAAATAAGAAGTTTTAATTATGTCACCAAAAAGTTTATACTTTTCTTGATTTGGGAATAATTGATGACAATTAGACTTAATGATACCTTGAGTTGGTGTTGCGAGGTGTTTTTCACATCCACACTAGGTCTTGCATCATTGCAAATGCATTTATTGATGTCTTTTAAAGGTCTTGTAAAGTGTTGTAAAAGACTTTCATGCTTTCTTAGAATTAATAAACCCATCTTCCCTTAATTCAACATTATAAAAGTGTATTTAATTGCATTTCCACATCAATCTAGAAGGCTTATGAACTAAATTAACTTTAATCTAGTGTTGTAATGTGATTTACACATTCACATTGGATTTTCTGCCTTTCTAGGCTAAGTGGACCTCATTTTATTAATGTAAGGTGTATTTAATCACACTTCCACATTGAACTTTGTGTCCCTAGCCCTAATTACTCTTTACATCATCATTAATAGGTCCCTATTGCCTCATATTGTGCATCCCAAGGCTTAATTTGATTAAAGACCTGATTAGAACAACCTAGAAGCATGTTTTCTTCACTTCCCAACCATCCAGCTGGAAAAATGGCCTCTGTGGGACCAAGTCATCCATATGGGCCACTTAGTCCCTTCCAGGTGGGACTAAGTCGCCCACCCTAGCGACTTAGTCCAATTTGGCCCATTTTGAGGTTTGAGCGAGAAATTTTGGAAATTAAGCTTATTCTTTCTCCATGTCTTCCCTGGGGATCCAATTTACGAGCAAATGAGGTGAATTTCCTATAAAATCAAGTCTCTAAACCCTAATTTACATCTCATAACTCATTCAAACATCTATTATCATTCATCCATCATCTATATTTTCCTTCAAGTCAAGCAAGCTAGGGTTTTGTCATTCCAAGTCATCATGATAGCTTCCTAAGACATTCAAGGGTAGATTCTTCAACTATTGTTGCAGAAAAACAAGATCAATCATCATGCCAAGGTAATAACTCTATTATTGCATGCTTCATTACATTCTTTTTCCATTTTGGTTTAATTATCTATAAAGGGGTTTGACCAAGGCAAACCCCCATGCCTTAACATCCAACATTTCTTCTTCTTGTCTTGTGTGTTTGCAGATTTAGGAACTTTAGGGGTTTGAAAATCATTGAACAAAAGTTTGAAGACTTGTTGAAGGCATCTGCTTGTTTACTAGAGAAGAAACTTAAATAAAAAGACATCCACAGGCTAAATTTTGTAGTTTTAGGTCTAAATACTTGGAGGGGAAGAAAGTATAGGTCGAGATCTCCCATTTCAACTTTCAAATTATCAAAAATTCACAAGTTGACTAAGTTACCACTAGTGGTGGGTTAGTCCCACTAAACCTATTTTTTATAAGTTTTTTTATAAATTTGGATACCCATTTGGCCAAAATGGGCTCTGGTGCAATTTTGTGAAATCACTCTGAAAAAGGACTAAGCTGCCTGACCAAGCATAAATGTCCCAACAGACTTAAAAATTAGAATTTCTAGAATTTAAGAGTTGCATCAAGTCTACAACACACTTTTAGGTGCACACCTTTTGTCTCATGGCTTTCTATCTAGTTTTGTTTTCTTTTCTAGGTCATTTAGTTCATGTTTGCATGCAACACTGTGTTTTCCAACACTTTGTATTTCTTAGGTTTTACATTAATAATTATCTTTCTTTTTCAGTTTATTGCACTTAGGACATTACATTAATCCTAAGTGTAGACATTAGCATTTTGGTCCATCTCTCTCCTTTTAGGTGAAAAACACTAGAAGTGCTAGAAAGACCTTGGGTTGCTAAAATCATTGTCGACATTAATATTTAATTATATTTTTTTAAGAAAAGGTTCTTGGTTCAACTCCAATCTAAGAATTACCTTTTTTTATAAAAGAAATGATATGCACTTATGGAACTAAAATTGAGATAAATTCCTACAATTAGTGGAAGGTGGGAAAGGTGGGTAAATTTCATCAACTATGAGGTTGGTTATTCTAACTTCTAATTTTCAAGCTATTCTTATTTATTTATTCTCTCTTCTTTTGGTTCCTAAAAATACTATTTCCATAGTCAATCCTATAGCGAGGTAATTTATTTGGAAAGGATGTGGAGATCATTTTAAATTATCTTTTATATGATCGAACAAGATCTATATAAATATAGAAGATGATATTTTAAGAATTAAGGATGTGTAATATTCTAATGAATCTCTTCTAGCTAAGATAGTGTGGAGATTTTTCTCTTATCTTCAAATCTCCTAGATTCATATGTTGAAATTGAAACATCTCAATGGTGATCAAACTTAAAGCATGGTTAATGCAACTATTCTACAATTGGATTCAACTATTTGAGGATTGCCGAAAAATATGTAAATGAGAGGTACAATGAAAGATCCAAGATGGTCCTTCTATCTAATTTTGGAAAGAACAATGGTTAATTAATTTTCTATGTATAATACACCTTAATTTAAGAGTCTCACTGCAAACCTTACACATTAGTGGGAATTTTCTTGTTAAGTATATTATTGGGAAGAAAAGATAGAGAAGTAAAAGAAATCTAAAGTCTATAAAATTTTACCTTCTTATCCTAAGATTGATGAGAGGGATGGTATTAAGTATTCTACAATCTTACAAAAAAAATAGAAATAATTAGGATCATGAAAGAGATCATTTAGAATGGATAATTAAAGAAAGGTGTGTCAAATCTTGAAGGAAGTTGAAGCTATACAATTAGAGATGGATATAAAAGAGTCCAAATGATTAAAGCTATCTAGGTATCTATCTTCTATTTGTTTCTTCCAATCATTAGTGAATTGCTCCTATAGATTCTTGCAATACAACTATATATATATATATATATATATATATATATCAAATTCTATAATACACTATGCAACCTTTGGAATGTGGTGTTTTTCTCCCAATTTATTTTTATCCAAATTAAATAAATGTGCTATATTTTATTTTTGTATGCTAATTTATGTATGATTTTTACATCATTTCTCTAAAGATAACTTTAAGAAGTTGTTTATACTACTCTAACTACACTACATTTTCTAACTAGATATTTTTTTTCATTTCTCTCCTAACTTTCCTTCCCTCTCTATACTTTATTTTTATTTTTGTTTTGAATGGATGGTGTAGCTCTCCTATTTGTTGGGGTACTTTCTTGATTGCATTTTCTTATATATATCTACCCACTTTCTTTTTATATAACCATAATTGAGTTTCTTTGACTGAACCCTTTTTGTTTGTGAAATCTTTTCTTATTTTCTTGGTATGCCCATTTGGCTTTTGAGAATCATTTTCAACTAGTGTTACTATTTCTCTAGTGGAATCTTTCTTCTAAATATATAATTTTATCGTGCATGTTGGTTCTTCATCCTTTATATATTTCTTAGTTTGATTTGATGTTTACTAAATGTAGTTGTATGGTTTTTATGGCCTCTTTGTTTGACAACAATATTTTAGGTGGTCATTACTTCTATCTTTTGTCTCTTTTATTGTATTCCCCTTTATTGTGGTCATTACTTCTATCTTCTTTTTATCTAATTTATTAATTTTCTTCTTTTGTTTTCCTCTCTTTTGTTTGTTTTAATTTAATGTTACCATTGTTATATTTCTTGTCTCATTTTATTCTACTTCTTTCTTTGTTCTTGGCAGGGATTTCTTTTCCTTTTAACTTTAGATTTTTATACTTATTAGCATTTTTTGGGGTTTTGTCCTTCCCAACCCTCTCACCTCTCTCCTATTTCTATCCAATTCTGCTATCTCATCTTTCACTTCTCTCTCTTTCTACTTTTCATCCTGATGATGGATCATGGAGTATGATCCGAAACATTGATGCAAAAATATGCACATAGTTTATCCAGAAATCTTGAAGCAAACTATTATGGACTGTGAAAACAAAATTTGATTAACAATATTTTGTTATCTTTTAAACTAAAGTTCTTTTAGATTAATAAGCCTATTTAAATTTTAAATAAATGATGGTAAAAAGGAAAATCCATAAAGTCTAAATTGGACCAATTCAAAACAAGAGATAACAAGTCAAAGGATCACACTTAAAAATAACATAATAAAAGTAATCTTCTAAGGAAATTTCAAATAAGGGGGTCTTTATAATTAATGTTTCCCTCAATGTCATCATATGCAGTATTATCATCATTTCACTACTATCCAATGAGTTTATCATCTTCCTCAAGCGTATCATTTAATAGTTGTTGAGCATTGACTAGGAAACATTGCTAGAATATAGCCAACTAGGATCACGATACTCACAATAAGAGGTAGAAGGTGGCCTTAAGGGTTGGAATCAACAACAAACAACACTTTCTTTTCTAAGTTTTCATCCATAAGAATAGTAACCATAGTCTCTTCCAATAGTAATTACCACATTGCTCAACATCCTCTAAGAAGGCAAGAAGAGGGATGCAAAAATTCAACACAAAATAGAAAACATGAAGTTTGTTTTGATGTTGGGGCATCATCCTTTATTCATATATTAGTTGGATTTGATGTTTACTAAATGTAGTTGTATGGTGTTTGTGGCCTCTTTGTTTGACAACAATATTTTGTTATCTTTTGAACTAGCTATGTAGATAGAAAGATCTTTTTGATTAATAAGCCTATTTAACTTTTAATTAAATGATGGTAAAAATGAAAATACATAAAGTCTAAATTGGACCAATTCATAACAAGAGATAACAAGTCAAAGGGTCACACTCAAAAATAACATAATAAATGTAATCTTCTAAGGCAATTTCAAATAAAGGGGTCTCTATATTTATTTTTTTTCCTCAATGTCACCATAGGAAACATTATCATCATTTGACTACTACCAATGCATAAGGTAGCCTTAAGGGTTGTAATCAACCACAAGCAACATTATCTTTCTTTTCTAAGTTTTCATCCATAAGAATAGTAACCACAATCTCTTCCAATAATAATTGTCATATTACTTAGCATCCTCTAAAAGGGGAGGAAGAAGGATGCAAAACATCAATGCAAAATAGAAAACATGAAGTTTGTCATTATTACTTCTATTTACAATCTTTAACCTACTAACTTTTTTAAATGACTTTTTAAATTTACGAAAAATAAAAAATAAAAAAATTGGACGATAGAAGCTAAAGTTGACATGTCCACATTCATCCATCGATTACATTGATTAGTGCATATTAATTTGAGATTTATAGAACAACAGTTTGACATTTTTATGCGGAAGACGTGTCCCTCATTGAGCTTTCCAAGTGCACTTTTCCCATTAATGGTTCACAAAGCCCGAGAGACCCGGCAAGGTGCTAAAATTAATCTCCACCGTTCACTTTTTTGTATACATCAAAACTGCGAATGTCATTTTTTAATGTATACGAGGCGGTGTAAATATTTGTTGTCATTTTTATTCGCAACAACTGTCCTTTTACATTAATTGGATGCTTCACATGTCTAGAAGCGAAGCCCAAAGAAGCCAACAAGCGTTTTACCAGTTATGACATCTATGTTGCTCGAATCTGTTGAATCTTGACGTTTTCCATGGAAGAGCTCAGTGGGTTGTGTTTTGGATTGCTTGATTGCCTTTGAAGTTGGAGGAGAGGTTTTCAGTTGAAAACCAGGTAGAGACTAACCAAACATGAAACTTGTATCTTGTTGAACTAGGCCAAAGGAGGGTAGCCATTGGGAAGAGGTGAAAGAGAAGTGCCAGAGAAGGAATGACACAAATGCCCCGTCGAACCTTGGTAAATACTGCTGCTGCCATCCGCGATATTAAATCTTGAAAAATGCTTTGTTTCCTTGTCTATGATTCATACTTCCACATATTACATCAACTTGCAATTTTTTCGGCTTTTTCAACAAGCCCCACTTTATACCTATTTTTCAATCACTGTAACGAATTTTTCGTAGGTGTAGGATCTTGTCATGGAATCTTTTTTATAGATTTAGTTGGAGTTTCAAATATTATGCGCCTTGGTGCAATTGCTTTGCTTCCAGCTGTAGTATTCATCCCCTTTGACAAAGCTGGGTTACTTCTGAAGGGTTCTCGTTTGACAGGGTGATTCTTTTTAATCCCAGGTGGTGGCTTCTTCACAGGTATGTAGCAGACGCTAGGGTTTATCCACACGCATACAATAATATAATCAGAGGTCTTTTTGAAAGCAAACATTGATTTTGTGTGTTTACTATATTTTCTCAAGGTTAATGAATCTGAGCTGGAGTAGTAAGGGTTTGGAGTTTAGGTGACGTATATATAAGCGAAGGGAAGTGAAATCATATCCACTCCTTCCTTATGCCAATGTTCCAGCCCCATTTTTTCCATGGGTATGTACTTTTTTCTCTTGAAAATAATGAGATAATGGAATGCTTTATTTTGGGACCTTTATAAAATTATGTTGTTAAAGTGGAAGGGTGCTTTGTTTCTGCATTGAAATCAAACAAACTAGGGTGCTCTGCTGTTAGGTCTAATTCTAGGTCTTTGTCACAGGCTTCTTCTAAGTGTATCATGAAACTAAACAATCTTGATGACATTCAAAGCATTGACGGACAAATTCTTCGCAGGCTGCTGCTATATACGCACACCTTCTTCCTCCCTTTCCACACAACTCATTCCCAATTTTTGTTTTCCTACGTAGATCAAATGGCTTACTCACAAGCTAATTTTATTCCTCATAATGGAAGCCATATTCCCAAGATCACTCGTTGACTCCATCAAGTCTCCATTTACATTCCATTCTACTCACTGCCTCTTGACACCACTCTGCATCTCAGTATTTCTTCTTGTTCACTATCATGTTGTGTGTTACAGATCATTTGCATGGTGGTTTCAAATCATATATAATGGCAGAGTGTTCAAATTTGTGTTAGCTAAATGAGGGCAGTAACTGATGGAACTTGGCAGTGATCCTTATTCCAACATATTTCAAGTTTGTTGCTGATGTGGTTGTGAAGAAAATTGTGCACATTTCTCAAAGCCTTGGGCTGCACTCTACTTTTGAGAGGTATATTTATTGTGTTATCTTCAGACCTTGGCCTATAAATATTTGTATACAGTAGGAAGAACCTTACATGTACAGAATCGCAGGCTCTGAACATGTAACCACTGTTGGCCCCCAGACAGCAATCGTAAGGACAATTATGTCACTCGTCTAAGGAAACCAATTCACACATATACCATAAGCAAGGCAAACCCAACTCGTAGAGAATCCCATGGTATTTACGCACATTCCATAAGCACAGTTTGTATTATTATTTGAATTTAGTTCAATAAAATATTTACAAGTCTATAATTGCTTGGATCATCTCTGTAGAGGGCACATCAAATCATATATATAAACAAGAATGATGATTGTTTCCATGGGAAACTCAATCTGTGCACCTCAACAGTGGGGCAAAGGTTTATCTCTTGGAATCTTAGATTGGACACATGGAAGACTTTGCTAGATTTGATTCACTGAAAGTCCAAAGCAGCTATACACATATAAAGAAAACATAAAATCTCTGACATGGTGATTGCACAGTGTACATCATAGTAATCATTGAGCAAAGAAATTTTGATATCTCCTATCCACTCATTATTATCTGAAAGTGAAGTTCAGTATTAGTTCTAGCCTGGCTCTTGTAAACAGACTCCTGTATAGCTTTGGTCCATTCTTTGGTAATCAATCATTTCAACAAGGTAAGGTCAGATTCCTTTGAGGATACCATACAGTTTGGCATCTCTCCTGAGAAAAATGAAAAAAAAAGACACAAAATGGATTAATATCTATCTCAAACATGATATTTTTGTGAAAATGAAATTGTGAACTTTCATTGATATCTGTATTAAAATTTAAGAAAGTAAAAATTACAGGATACAATTCTAATTCATATCAGATTTCAACTGTATAGTTTTTGAGTTAAACTCATTGACTCATTTCATGAGCATTGGTTCACACAAACCTATCTCATGAATCTCATTTATTTGAAATTGTGTCTCAAGTGCTACAGTAGAAGAATATAAACAGTGATCTTGATAAATTTCATAAATTTATCCTCTCGTCAAGCACTTGCATAAACAGTGACTTAAGCACCTACATAAAGAAGAATATAAATCATTGTATCTAGGTGATGCTCATTTTTCTGAAATCGTTCCATATGCTACAATATTAGAAGAATAATAACAAGCCACCTTCATAGATTCCATAGATTTATTCTCCCATTAAGCACTCGCATAAAGAATAATGAGATTGCAAATTTGGTGGAAATTTATGGCTGGTTTTTCCACAAATTTGTCAACCATATGACTTGAAAATAGTTTCAGTAACTTCTAATGTATAATTCATTTAAAGCATCTTCTAATGTATAATTCATTTAAAGTATCTATATATTAGCAGGAATTTATTTACAAGATTATCATATTTCTTGAGAGAATACCTTATATAATGTGATTTTATTTTCCAAATTAGAGATTATAAACCCACAATATTAAAACAGACATAAAACTTGTCCAGGCAGCTGAAATTCTCCAGACATATCCTAGGAACATGAGATAAACAGTTCCTAGTGCTAAAATAAAAAAATTATCTACAGTATGCCCTGTAATTCTTTTCAAAGATTTTGTGTGCTCTACTCAAACAAGAAAAATCTAACGATCAAACCATCAATGGTGATAAGTAATTATCTCATATTTATTATTATTAAACTATTTGATATTTAAAAATTATGATCTCTATACAGGAGTTGCTACCCACTACCTTAAAACCCCACAAAAGAGAGAATTCTAAAACAAAACTACCTCACAACCAAAGCTCTGAAAATTTAATCCCCCAAAAGATAGAATTCTCAAACAAAATTACTTGGTCACAACCAAGGCTCTTAAAATTTAATCCCCCGCAAAAGATAGAATTCTAAAACAAAATTACCTGTAATACTGGTCACAGCCAAAGCTCTTTAAATTTAATCCCCCCCAAAAGATAGAATTCTAAACCAAAATTATCTGTAATGCTGTTCACAGCCAAGAACCCCCTAAAAAGAGAGTTCTTACGGCCACTGGAAATAGCACAGGCAGAACTTCTGGGGAAATAGGTTCATTTTAAATAGTTTGTAATTATCTTTTTTAAGTGGCAACCAATATGAAAAGTGGCAAATGACTAGCAGTACAGTAGAGATTCTTATATTCTTGCACTACAAAGTTGTTTGAAACTAGTTGTTTACATAATAAATTCAAGACCAAGTCTTTGTACCTGACATCTATGTTTTTAATTATGTAATGTGAGCAAGACCGAGTCTTTGCACCTGACATCTATGTTTTTAATTATGTAATGTGAGTAGATAGTTTCCTGTAACTGTGCATTTAGAAATGTAAGCTTCTGTTTTGCAAGGTATTATGACATTTGGTTTTCCTTTTATTTGGTTTCAAAGGGGTAATGCTTTTTCTGATGAAGGATCCAGTTTTTGCACATGTGTTATTTTGATTCTGGCTGTATTGACCTTATGTATTACATAAATAAATACCCAAAAAAATCATATTTTTTCCTACTTAACCTTCCACACAGCTCTTCGGCGTACCCATTGCACACCAAGGTGCAATTGCTAGTTTAAAATAGCACTTAAAACTAAAAAAATACGACTACTAAAATGACACTGACTCTAAATAAACTCCTAACTCTACACAAGAAAGAGCTGCTTGAAAACGCTGTCAGCGATCTATAGATTGCATGATCGCCATCATTTATCCAACACAAGTCAGAGTCTTTGCCAGGGAAAAATCACCAACGGCCTGCATCTCGTGATAACAATGAAATGCTGCCACAAACCACAACTTCATTTATTTGAAATCAGATTTGAAAGTGAGCTAAACCTAACTTCATTTATGCTAGATAATATCGCTCCTATAATATTTTGCCACATTCTTCTTGTTACTTTTGTCACACGCAAACATAGTGAATAGTTATTCAATTTGTAAAGAAAAAAGTCGTTTTACAGTTGAACCGTGTCCATGATAATAGCCGCGCTTGCAGGCCCATTGACAATTGCATCATATGCTAAAGAAAAGTTGATTTTTCTATCCACTTGTGCAAAGACTGCAACAACCAATTTCATTCCGGAAGGATGCCAATGCACATGGAAGACAAGTAGATGCAAATAAATTCATCCAAAATATTTATATCTATGTTAATGA
>VDFB02271358.1:268262746-268352368 GCA_007258455.2 Sequoia sempervirens
CAAACCAATGTTCACATCTTCCTCCATGATTAAAGGACCCCAGATCTATGTAGAGATTGGAACTAGCTTTCTGATGATATCTTATTTGTGAAAATCTAACACCATGGCCAAAAGTTATAAATTTTTCAAAAAAAATGAATTTACCCTGCAAGAAATGGGTTTTCTAGAAAAAAAGTTTCCTTTTGATTTGATTTTTGAAAAATCTATTTGTAGTGAGTAGACAAAAATAGAAACCCAAAACTATTTTGATGCTAGAAACAAAACCCAGAAAGATTTTTTTGATTCAACAAGTAGAAGATAAAAATATATATTTATTTAAAACCTTCAGCTGGAGAAAAATGACGCGCACTGATTTTTGTTCAGTGATCTTCTCCAGATCTATATAAGATATCAAAATCTAAAAGATACCCAGTTTAGATGTTGACCCTGTCTACAAAACCCAGAAATCATTTTTCCTGGAACTAAGTGTAAGCTAGATTTATGAAGCAAAAATAAAAAATGGTTGCTTGCATCCAACAAAACTTTCATGCCAAAAAATGATCTCTCATATTTGAGAAGAAGTCTGTAGCACTAAAGCTTTGATATCATGTAGGATTTTAGGTGAACTCCTCAAACCCCCCAGAATCACCTGCAACACAAAAACTTCCACAAGAGAGAAATGGCAGAAAAATCATGCTATCACTAAAATGCAAGGATGCCAAATTGAATATGACATTATTACAAATGTACAAGATGCCTGATTATATAGGGAAGAGGAAAACCTAAAATGCATAAGATGTTGCCATGTGTCTTGATCTAACAACATGTGACAACATGTGAACCCTATCTAGATGATTATTAAATGTTGAGATAAGTTCTAGAAGGACAACTCATCTTCTAGAAGAATTTTTTTCCCACGAAACAAAGAAGCGAATATTATCCCATTTATTTATGATTTATCTAATAATGCAACCTACCACTTAATTAATTAAATGCAAGACCAAAGTTAACTTATGCTAGTGTAATAATTAATTAATTAATTACACTAACACAAGAATCTCTCTAACTAAGTTTTCAAAACTCACAATGTACAAATGAAGTTGAAAAAGACCTTTTTAAACTTTTATAGGTTATTTAAAAAGGGATTTTTATGGGATTGATTTAATTTTTGAAAGGGAGATTAATTGAAATTCATCTAGGACCACTTTCTTCATCAATTATCAGGAGAAATTATTTTATAATTAAATCTTCATCAAATCTATGCCAAATCATCAGAAAATAAAAATAAAGATAATAATTTTTTTTGAAAAATTCAAAAAAATAAAAAATCATTAATTTATCTCATGAGGGGTCATATATCCATCAATCACCTGAAAAATAATGTCTAGGGAATTTTGAATTTTTTTCATCAATACTAGTAGTAGCAGCACAAAATTTTCTTTGAAGCAATGTGTAAACACATCACTTCAAAGAGGGGCAAAATGTAGACACCTAAAAATGGTCTAGAGAATCTAAATTAATTAAATATGATTTATTTGATTAATTAAATTGATCTACTTAGTAAATAAATAGAAATATTTATTTATATTAAGTTCACTTTTAGTTCTTCTATTTTATCATATTATTTCCCTCTTAATTAAATAAACAAAATTAAATACTTTATTTTATTTAATTATTATCATTATTATTTCTTCTATACTTTATCCATCAATTCTATCCTAAATTAAAAATACAACTTCAATAGTTGGTATTATTTAATTATCTCATCACATTTCTTCTTAATTAAATAAATATATCCTAAAATATTTAATTTGATTATCCTATTCCTTATATTTTAATTTAATAAACAACTTCTTATTTTATTAAATTATTTATCTCTCTTTTTGCTAATTTAAATAGACCAAAAATATTTAAATAAAAGCATAAATCAAATCCCTCTATTCACTCACCAATAAAATTAGATTTTCCAAATCTAATTAATGCAACTAGCATTCACAGGAAAAGCCTCGGGGACAAACCTATAGGCAATTCTCTCAGTATTCTGCCTCAAATCTTTCCTCTCATCTTGCTTGGTGTTTTCATGGGGAGGAACAATCCACCTTCTCATCTCATACCATTTAAAATCCCCAAATTTAATCTCAGTCTCTATTGTGTTACCCCTACGCAAAACTGTTGCCAAAAATCTATATATATAGCCTTTTGAAGCATGAAAATAATCCAAGAAAATCCCAATTTATGTAAACTTACTTTGTAAGAATACAACCAAGCAACCAAGCAATCATAAGCATTACCATTAGCATTTTAGTATCATCATAGCATCATGGCATCAATAAATTTCATATCACAACAATATCATTAGTTTTTATTGTAGCTTCCTTTTATTAGTTTTCATTAGGATAGTTTACAGTAGCATTGTATCATTTAGAAATCATTAGAAATCATCACATCATTGCATTTAGCATCCATTCCATTCTCTAGATAGGCATTTTAAACAGTTAGGGTGCTTACAAATCTTAGAGCTTCTGTAACTTGATAAATCTTTGGAGATAGGAGACAATGAGATGTCTTTAGGATTTTCAATGTTTTAAATTAGTTTAAATTCATGTTAGTCTTGATCTAATGTCTTATTAAGAAGTGTTTAGTTGTTCTTTTACCTATTACTTATTCACACTTACACATACATTCATAATCATTGCAATAGACTATTTCACAAAATGGGTAGAAGTTATTTCCCTTCATTCAACAAATGCCAATTTGTGATGTCATTTCATATTGGAACACATTATTTCTCACTTTGGTCTTCCTTCTGCATTAGTCTTAGACAATGAGACACCATTCAAGAATAATGACGTGAAGAAATTCTTAGAGGAACTTAACATCTAACATCATTTTTCAACACCCTACTACCCACACTCTAATGGTCAAGTTGAATCAACTAATAAGACTCTAGAACAAATCTTAAGGAAAATAGTAAGAAAACATAATAAGGATTGGCACACACAACTAACATATGCACTATGGGCCTATCATATGAATGTTAGATTATCCACTAGGACTATCCCCTATAACCTTGTCTATGGAACCAATGGAATAATTCCCTTTGAGTTAGGGATTCCTACATTAAGAATTAGTCTTCAAGGACTTATTGATGATAATACTTAAGGAACAATGATAACATCAGCTTGAAATGCTTTACGAATAGCGTATTAACACTCTTGAGCACCTTCAAGCTTATTCTAGAAGAAAACAATGTAGTTACAATGATAATGTCATTCCTCAGTTATTCAATAAAGGCGATTTGGTGTTATGTGAGAATCAACATAACGTCAATGCCACCCCAACTAAAAAGGAAATTTCAGCCCTAATTGGCTAGGACCTTACAAAATTGATGAAATTTATGGGTTTGGAGAATACATGTTAACATAAATGGATGGTACACCTCTTAAAGTACCTATCAATGTTGTGCACTTTCACCGGTGCTATGTCTAATTTTCTTGAATAGTTTGAATAATAGAGTAGTAGTGTTAGAGTTAGTGGATAACATTATATGTTTGCTCGCATTCCTTCGTTCTTGACACATAATTATTTGTCTTGAAAACTAAAGTAATTGTTTAAATTAATTTTTAGGTGATTACTATAGGTTTCATACTATTCAAGTCCATCTTGTGTCTTGTGTTATATTAGATCCTTATATGCATTTAATGCTCTACAATTAGATCATAGGTGCATTTAATTTGGCATAACATACTTAAACATAATGTTGCATCTAAAAGAAACTATCATATTTTCTAATTATATCACATAAAACATGTTAGATCATGGAGACATTTATTAAATAGTCTTACAAATATTATTTGATAAATCACATTGTCATCTAACTCAAACATATAAACACAAACAATCAAATGATCATATATATCATAAAGTTTTATAGTACATGTCATCAAATATATAATGCTAATGTGGTCAGTGGCTACTAGATCCCTCGAGATTTGGTGATTGCCTCTTTCTAGAGATATTCCATTGAGAGATGGTAGTATGGAATTATGATCATGAATTGATAAGAGCATCCAATGCATACTATAGACCTTGTGCTTTTCCAACATCCGCGGTCTCCCATCTGGTGGCCTCTAGGTGCTATCACTCTATGCAGACTCTATCTACATTCTAGCCTGGATACCACTACATGAAGTCTCTCAACCTCCACTGGATCTGGAGATGACCAAATCTCCTCATATGTAGCCTCAACTTGATCAACATTCCTCATAGCACCCTCATATGCTGCTCTCAATCTAACATAAGGCTCGAACAACTCTGGGTCCCCCTCCACAATGGTTGGGGGAACGTAGTCTATACTGATAGCTTGATCGAATACTGAGTGGGAACTATCTCTGCAACTACCTCTTGGTAGAGATCCTACAAATCTCTCACAAATCCTGCAAGATAGATATCATAAATATAATTAGTATGCATCATGGTATATATATGAAATTAAAAAATATAAGGATAACCATAACCATAACCAAAACAATAAATAAAATGTCATCACCTAGATCCCTAGCTAACTGTGTAAAGATAGCCTCATCTTTTGTAGGAGGCATGGAGAATGTACTAGCCTCCCCATACTAGTAAGTGTTGGTGCATATCATGGCTATTGATTGTGTTCTAGTAACATGGTTGGGAGTTGGATCTTCCCACTCGTGGTTAACTAGACCCTCGTCTGTCATATCACTACCATCACTCATCAACTAATCCTCTTCCTCCTCCTCATCCCCCTCCTCTCCCTCATAGTTTGGATCGATATCCTCATCATAGTCCTCATCTATCTCATTTGAAAATAGATTTGATTCCATGAGCACCGTATCCTCACCTATCTCATCCTCCTCATCCCTCATATCTTGAAGTGATTCTACAAATCCTATAGGCTGATCGATCAGGAATACATGAGTTGGTAATGTTTTTTCCCACCACTCCTTGTATGCATTAGTAGCACTAACATTATAGGCATTAGAGACTAGGGGCATGTCGAGATCTAAGTCCTCTAGAAAACTAGATCTAACATCATCCAATGTTAGGAACCTAGTATCTCTTGGCCTCAAGGCACTCCACACTGATGGCCTATAAAAAGGGCATGTTGTTGGTGGTACCTATATTTGACTAAACTACCACATGAAAAGATCATAGTAGAATGGTCTAACTATGTAATTGTGCCTCCAGCAAAGAAACCTATCCCTTTGCATCCTCCTTAGCTACCAGGTATCATCTAGCCATTGTGGTGTCAGTTGGTATGGTCTCCATAAGACCTCCTAATCTACTGAATCAAATTTAACTCTCCAAAAATGTAAATCCCCATATTACCATGACCACATCAGTGGATAACTAAATGCGTGTGGGTATCTGAGAGAAGATATAGATTGAAACCCCATCGGTCTGGTGTATATGATATGCTCAAGGCACCCCACCTATAGTAGCATACAATGTACTATGCTATCCACCTCATGATACATGAAGCTCCCTAGATCATAATATAAATGTGCAAGGATGCTACGGCCATAGGAATATATTATCCTATCATGTACCATCTATTTGATCATGTGAAAAAGACCTCAGTCCCCAGCCATCAGCGATGAGTACTAGTGCTATTGTCAAAATCATGATCCATCTCAAGACTGGTGATCATTCATAGAGTAGCCACGATAACTCATTATGTGGCTATATGATCTCATCTTGAACAGGTGCTCCCAAGCAATATCCTATATCTACTCACATGAGTGTGTATGAATGATCCCTTGCAAAGTGCAGGACCACGTCTTGAACAAGAACTAGAAGGATGTGATGTACATCCTCTAGGGTGATCATCATTTCACTAATGGGTAGGCGAAATGTGTAGGTGAGTAAAAACACAATGCTATGTCACACTTTCAACCAACTTATCAGCACAACTTAATTTATGTATTTCTAACTAAAAATCATTTTTTGTCAATCATATCATCTAGTAAGATTCATCCTAGATAAGCTAGATACTTTCACAAGTTTATCAACTAAAATTGTTGAATAAAAATATATGGAGCACCATTTTGAGTCCAACTTACCAAAAAGTAAAATTATTTGGAACACTTAATGTTTCAATAACTCCTACTAATGTAAATAATTTTTTTTGTAAATATAAAAATACCCTTTCATAGATCCATAAGTGTAGTTTTAAAAATATATTTATTTTAATAGTTTAATTATTCTTCATATTTTATATTTTATTTTTACTAAAAGTAGGTTATCAACACAAAATATCATGTTGATTACCATGCCAAGAAGAAAATACTAAAACTTATTTTAAAAATTTGAAAAAAATATGATGCACTAGATAAATGAATTTATTTCAAGATGGTATAATTTTTTTCCCATTTTAGATAAATATTTAATATGAAAGTTGACGTTTGATGGAAACAACTTTCTTTTACTCACATACATTTTAATATTTATTTAAGAATGCATATTTATCAAAATTTGCAAAAAATATATCCATGCATTAGAGTTTCAAGTTATAAATACACACAAAAAATTTGAAAGAAAAAAAATTACTATAAAAAGTTTGACGTCTCATGCAACTTCATTTTTCAACATTTTATCAACTAAATTATAGTGTTAATTTATTAAAACTAGTTTAAAATAATTTAAAAATAAAATAAAAATGCAAACATAAAATATACTAAAAATAACATATTTTACTAGTTTACATCATTTCAAAATTTGAAACATATATGTCACTTTTTAGTGATTCAAATTTTAAAAGTTGGATCAGTGTTGGTCATTTCCTTTATAAAGTGTGACATAGCTTTGTGCTTTTTGCTAGGTATCCACTGTAATATCCCCTTTTTCATGAGCATTGGCATTTGGAGGAATTAGCCTATTCCTGATCCTTGTAGGCTAATGGCACATAATAAGAGAGTCGTTTGGCAGATACCTAGTTGATTGGTTGGCTTGTTTCATGATTCAGTCTACATATGGAGGTGTTATAATGATTTCTTGATATGTTTCTATTTTTAGAAACCTCATGTTAGAAAGTAATGTTATGTTTTCACTTTATGTTATGAATAATTATTTTATTATAAAGTGCAAATGTAAATTATAAAATAAAATAATATTATAATATTCCTTCTAGAAGGTGACTTGAGAAAGTTCTAGAAGGAGGCCGACCTATTGAGGAAAAAGAATAAATAGGCATTGAGGGCTCATTTCCTATCAAGCAGATTTGTTGTTGTTGATGTTGATGTTTGATGGTTGTGTAGCCTAGGGTTTTTGCAGTTGTCTTTGGCCATTGAGAACGAAAACTCTCAATTAGTGAGCAATTTTGAGAGTGTGAAATATCACTTGAATTATTGCAGTTGGGAGAAAGTTACTTCAGACTTTCTATTTGTGCGTCATCGTGAAATATATTTGAGTACAATAGTTGATGTATTATTGTAGTTTCTGAATAAGGGTTTGGATTCAACACAGCAGTTGAGATATTGTTGGGTTGATCATTTTATTGATCAAATTTTACATAGTTTGATTGGTGAAGCATTTGGAGACATTTTTATGTTTGAAGTCTTCATTCCTTTGATGGTTGATTTGCATCATGTATATTTAGATTTTATATTAGATATTCTAGAATTCTGACATTTTACTTCAGACTTCATTAGTTTCCTTTTTTTATGCTAAAGTCTTGCATGATACAACTTGGAGTTTAATTGGAGGCATTTGTGCATTGGGACTTCATTATTCAAGAGTTATATTTCATCATACTTTATTACCAATAGTCTGATATTCATTTTCAGACATTTTGCATCAGCACTTGGAGTCCACGTTTTCACTCTTGGGGGCTCAATCTTCCTTAAACTCACCTTTCACTTGGAGCGCTTGATTCTTCAAGGGTTGGAGATCATTTTGGGAGCTTGAGGAGATCATTAGTAGCTAACATATATTATTTTTTCTGAGGTCTACTAGAACAGGGGCAAATTGGGCTGGGAAGCTCAAATAAATTCATAAAAAATCATACACTTGTCTTTGACTTATGGGTATTGGAGCAATCGATTTCTAGAGGATGGACAATGATGTTTGGTGATCAAAATCAGAGGTTGCAGTTGCTATTATTTTATTTTTGAAGTCTGAAATCTCCATCAAGGGTGGCTAGGGCTGAGACATCATGCATCACTCATAAGGTGTTGTCATCCTTAATTCTTGTTTTCTACTTCATCTCCCATCCAAGGTGACTTCAAATACCAGGTTTCCATGTACATTTTCATAGTTGCATTGATCATATGATATCATTAGTATTGCTGCTATAGATGTCCATTTGCTTCAAACTTTGCATTGTACTTGTTCCATGAATGTAAGCCAAGAGTCTTGGCCTCTACATATTCTATTGTAATGGGAGTTTGCATTCAAATAAAAACATATTAGTTGCACATCCAATTTTGATGTAATATTCATGTCCTTAATCTACATAGTAGGATGCATGTCAATTGTTTGACAAAATGCATTAGGCTATAGATGCATTATTTACCTCATGTAAATGCACACACAAGAGATTGCATTACTGTTAGAAGTTATTTTCAGTAATTGTAGAATTCATTATAACTTTGATATCTAGTTTGTCAACACAAATTTCAAGCATGAAAACTCAGATCAGCAAACAAGACATTTCATGTAAATTGTTTGACAATTTTCCTTGACCCTTCAATCAACATTTTGAGGTCAGATTTGAGCAAGGTCATTACAGTGGTATCAAAGTGGTCTCCTACCATCCTATTGGGTGAAGAACGAAGACATTATGGCTATTCCTAGGAAGCAATTAAATGCCATGGTGGGAGAATTGGAGAAGCTTATACAAAGTCAAAAAAAGATGGATGAATCGCTTTCACCTGCAACCATAGACAAAATTGCATGGTATATGACTTCCATTTCTAAGAAGTCTACAACACATAATGAAAAGAAGCAAGAAAAAGAGGTCTTTACAAGTGAGGTATGAAGAATCCTCTATAATGAGTTTGCAGTAGTTGGTGACCAACATACAACTAATCACATGGAGAATAAAAATTAGACCAGCATAGAGGAAGAAGATGGGCACATGAAACTTCCAGATGACTTCAAAGTTGAAGAAGAAGAAGTAATATTTGAAGAAAAACCATTTGCCTTGGAGCAGCTACATGAGGATGTGGATTTTTGTAATGCTTCATTGGTTGATTCTTGCATTGCTTCATCTTATCATATTGAAGAAATAGATTGTGATTTGGAGGAGGATGTGGAATTTGATCCTTTTCTTAGTGGAGCAGCCACTAGTGCTTTGTCTTCACATGATGAAGAAGGCATTTTACAATGGCATGATGTCATCATGGATTGGTTTGAGGACAAAAAAATGGTTCCTTATCATTCTTATGAAAAGCAAGCTTGTGTTCGTATGCAAGCTAATGATATGATATCAACTTTTGATAGAAGCCCTACACCCATTGGTGGACATCAAGACATCAAGAGGATTGATTTTGTGTACTTTGGCATTGAACAGACTAGAAGGTCTGAAATGATGAATGAATAGTGGACGAGAGAGGCCAAGAAGGTTAGATTTGTGTCTGCAAATGCAAGGAAGCATCTTCAATATGTGAAAGAAAAAGTCAATCTTTCCAACATGGCAAGACAAAAAGGAATAGATAACATTAGAAGACTCCTCATTCAAATGAAGGATAATTTTTCCCTATGGTCTAATGTTAGTGATGAAGATGATAAGCTTGGTCAATCGAAGGACTTGGTACAATTTGAGGTTTCTTCATGTGTTGGGGAGGTTGCTCATTATTTTCTAGAGGATGATGATGTTAGTGATGACACTCTTAGTGGATCAACCACTCAAGAGTTGTTCTTGGAGGGTAATGAAGGCATCTACAACTTATCTTTGGATTTATTACCTATGTCATATGATAGGGCAGCTATCTACTTATTGGTTGGTGACTTGATCTTTCTAGATTCTTCATTGATCGATGGTTGTCTTACTTGGGTTTTCATTCATAGTGGGCATGGTTTCCATCAGCTATTGAGTGGACTCAATAGTTCTAGTTGGTTGTGTTAGTGCTAGTGTCATAGGAGATGTTTAGTAATGAAAGGGACATTATGCAGTGCTTCACTTGGGATCCAGGTGGAGAAGAGTTGTACTTGTTACTGAGATTGCTTGGGGACAAGCAATTTTAGGGAGGACGGATGTAATGTCCCCTTTTTCATGAACATTGGCATTTGGAGGAATTAGCCTATTCATAATCCTTGTAGGCTAATGGTGCGTAATAAGAGGGTCATTTGGCAGATACCCAGTTGATTGGTTGGCTCGTTTCGTGATTCAGTCTACATATGGAGGTGTTCTAATGATTTCTTGATATGTTTCTATTTTCAGAAACCTCATGTTAGAAAGTAATGTTATGTTTGCACTTTATGTTATGAATAATTATTTTATTATAAAGTGCAAATGTAAATTATAAAATAAAATAATATTATAATATTCCTTCAAGAAGGTGACTTGAGAAAGTTCTACAAGGAGGCTGACCTATTGAGGAAAAAGAAAAAATAGGCATTGAGGGCTCATTTCCTACCAAGCATATTTGTTGTTGTTGATGTTGATGTTTGATGGTTGTGGAGCCTAGGGTTTTTGCAGTTGTCTTTGGCCATTGAGAACGAAAACTCTCAATTGGTGAGCAATTTTGAGGGTGTGAAATATCACTTGAATTATTGCAGCTCGGAGAAAGTTATTTCAGACTTTCTATTTGTGCGTCATCGTGAAATATATTTGAGTACAATAGCTGATGTATTATTGTACTTTCTGAATAAGGGTTTGGATTCAACACAACAACTGAGATATTCTTGGGTTGATCATTTTAATGATCAAATTTTGCATAGTTCGATTGGTGAAGCATTTGGAGACATTTTTATGTTTGAATTCCTCATTCCTTTGATGGTCAATTTGCATCATGTATATTCAGATTTTTATATCAGATATTCTAGAATTCTGACATTTTACTTCAGACTTCATTAGTTTGCTTTTTTTATGCTAAAGTCTTGCATGATACGACTTGGAGTTTAATTGGAGGCATTTGTGGATTGGGACTTCATTATTCAAGAGTTCAATTTCATCATACTTTTTTACCAACAGTCTGATATTCATTTTCAGACTTTTTGCATTAGCACTTGGAGTCCACGTTTTCACTCTTGGGGGCTCAATCTTCATTAAACTCACCTTTCACTTGGAGTGCTTGATTCTTCAAGGGTTGGAGATCATTTTGGGAGCTTGAGGAGATCATTAGTAGCTAACATATATTATTTTTTCTGAGGTCTGCTAGAACAGGGGCAAATTGGGTTGGGAAGCTCAAATAAATTCATAAAAAAATCATACACTTGTCTTTGGCTTATGGGTATTGGAGCAATCGATTTCTAGAGGATGAATAATGATGTTTGGTGATCAAAATTAGAGGTTGTAGCTACTATTATTTTATTTTTGAAGTCTGAAATCTCCAGCAAGGGTGACTAGGGGTGAGACATCATCCATCACTCATAAGGTGCTCTCATCCTTTATTCTTGTTTGCTACTTCATCTCCCATCCAATGCGACTTGAAATACCAAGTTTCCATGTACATTTTCATAGTTGTATTGATCATATGATATCATTAGTATTGCTGCTGTAGATGTCCATTTGCTTCAGATTTTGAATTGTACTTGTTCCATGAATGTAAGCCAAGAGTCTTGGCCTCTATATATTCTATTGTAATGGGAGTTTGCATTCAAATAAAAACATATTAGTTGCACATCCAATTCTGATCTAATATTCATGTCCTTAATTTGCATAGTAGGATGCATGTCAATTGTTTGACAAAATGCATTAGGCTGTAGATACATTATTTACCTCATGTAAATGCACACACAAGAGATTGCATTGCTGTTAGAAGTTATTTTCAGTCATTGTAGAAGTCATTATAGCTTTGATATCCAGTTTGGCAACACAAATTTCAAGCACAAAAAATCAGAATAGCAAACAAGACATTTCATGTAAACTATTTCACAATTTTCCTTAACCCTTCAATCAACATTTTGAGGTCAGATTTGAGCATGGTCATTACATCCACATCCCATCTCTCCTCAAGTACCATCAACATGGTATCATGGTACCTCATAGGAGGCATGAGGTATGCCCAGTATAATCTAGTGCTCTATAAAATCTAAGTTTCTACCTCTGATAATGTTGAGACAAGGTCTCATAAGTGACAAAATTGTCTATTGCTAAGATATTGCCATGTCCGAGGTGGAATCTAACAAAAAGAAAAAATATCTCCTATAATTATTCTAAAATATTAAATCTACACATCAACAGTCAAAAAGTGTGCTAAAGTTGTTCTAGGATACTTTTCTAAGGGTTCTAGACACTTTATTTATTGGGACACTTTGCGAAAAAGTGGGGCACTTCGTAAAAAAGTGGAACACTTTACAAAATAAAAGGGGAAAATTTGCAAAAAAAGGGGGATGCTTTGTGACTTTTTCTTCTAGGGTCCTAAATCTATCTAGAAATGTGTAAAACATAACATACATGCGTAAAAGTGAAGTTGAGGTAGAGAAGAATCAACTCACTTGATATTGCAACTCACCTCGAGCTATCTCCTCCTGCAAGCTCTCGAGTGTCAAAGAAAATATTCTCTGTATGGAAAGCTCAATGTGAAAACCCTTTCCTAATGCCAAATTGTAGAAGAGAAATGCAGCTATGTCATTTAATTTCAAGTTACAGTTCATTAAGATGCTCATTAATAGAATAACAAAGTTGTCAAATTCAACACAATCATAGAATGAACACCATATCTACGTGGGAAAACCCTTATGGGAGAAAACTCCACATACCAAGAAAAATCTCTTCATATTATAGCAAATAACTATTACATACAAAGTTACAGGCTATGCTTCTAGATGTTAATTCTTAGTGTCTAATTTAGGGACATTACATTTTCCTAATCAACCTCGCTTCAGTTCAATTTGAAAAACATAGTACTCACCCATAGTTATAGAATGTACAATGTTGATACAACATTCATTCTACATTCCAAAACCACCAATGAACTGTTCAATTCAAATTCCATATGGAACTGTACACAAACTCTCTAACTATCAATACCCATCGAGCTTCTGATGGGACTTCATTCAAACTCTCTCTGAACCCTCAAAGTCATATCAACATCCATGCTGCTTGCCAATTTGTACATCACTTAGCAAATCCCCATTCACTTAGAAGTCACTTGGGACCCACCATAAGAGGTGTGGGATAGCAGGGGCCATTGGATCATTCTAATCACAACCACTGATTAGAATATATATATATATATATATATATCGCCATATCGATGAGACAATACATTGTTTGCCACTGATATACAGATGTCACTTCAATAAGGATCATATTGCTCCATGTGCTCCCCACTGCCATGTCACTACCATAGACCATTGGCGTATTGGCCCATCAAAGGGATTTTAGTTAGGGTCACATCGATGTCATGAAGTCCTACCGATGAGAGCCCTTTACACTGCACTCACACTATTCCATCAGTCCATCAAGGAGACCCTCAAAGAAGGTCCCCTAGAAAATTCAAGTCACCCTGATGGAGGTTCTATGGATGCATCAAGGAGACCCTAGTGAAGGTCCCTCTAAAGTCCATGACTCCCACCAAAAATATTAACTCCGGCTGATAAAAGAATACACCACATCGAATGGAATATCATTGGCCCATCAAGGGGACAGAGAATAAGGTCTCATAAATGAAGAAGAGTTAGTTTGATAAAGAAGGTAAACTCAATGTTGTGAAGATAGAACACAAACCAGTAAGTTGAGGCACGTTTCCAACATGCTCCCACTTGATGAAGACTTACAAGATTCTTCAAGACTCAAAGTTCTTGAGTGTTATAGGCCCCAAGACCCATAGAATTGGTACACCACCTATACTTGTCTATTCTAATAGGTTTAGTCAATGCATTTGTAACATTTTTCAGAGTATCCTCTTTTTCCAAATTAACCTTTCCATCCTCCACCATATCATGAATGAAATGATAGTGAACATTGATATGCTTCATTGTGGCATGGAAAGTTAGATTTTTCACCAAGAAAATAACACTCTGACTACCACATCAAATAGTAATTTTCCTTGCATTAAACCTAATATTAGAACAAAAAAATTTAAGGCCTATATCTTCCTTATAGGCATGATTTGCTTCCATGTACTCTGCATCAATAGTAGATAAAGTGACTATAGCCTATTGCTTGCTCATCCAACTTATGGCACCACCAAACAATGTGAATATATATCCATTGGTGAATCTTTTGTTGTCAATGTCCCCTACCCAATCAGAGTCCACATATCCATGAATTCTAATTGAACTCTGTGATCCAATTGAGTTACCATTATAACATAAAGCATGCTCGGAGGTACCCTTCAAATACTTGAAAACTCTTTTCGCAACATCCCAATTTGGCCTTCCTAGATTATCCATAAACTGATTAAGTACTCCCACTACTTGGGAAATGTATTGCCTTGTATAGGTCATTATGTACATTAAACTACCAACCGCACTCGCATAGGGAACTCTGACCATGTCCTCCATCTCAATAGGAGAGTTTGGACAATCCTCAACAAAGAGTTTTATTCCCTGCAACACTAGAACAACTAATTTTTTACAATCTATCATGTTAAACCTCTCAAGGACAACATTGATATCTTTACACATCTTTCTGCACTATTGAAGTATATTCCTCAACTATCACATCTTGACACACCTACTACTGTATGACCTCCTAATAGCTGGAAGGCTCACTATCTACTAGCTGACTAACTAATTCCATATGGTCATTATACTTGGCTAGTTGTCTCCATTGTCTACTACTCATCCTAGGAGCTCCTACAAACTCCTAAGTATCCCTTTATGTCTATTGGTTCCAGCTACCAACTGTAGAGAATGAAGTATCAACCCCCATGTCTCCTAGATGTATCTCTTGGATCTGCTACATCTATTGATCCATACTTTGTGAACTCTCAGCACTTGAGCCTGTGCTTGTACTAGTAACTATACTCGAGCTTTGTTGCCCCTAATTCGGTTGCATGATCCTTGGAGCTTCTGTCGGCTACTCACTCTGATCATCTACTGGAAAATATTTGGACCTCCTAAATGCCATGTGCTCCATGAACTTGGCATCGCACCTAACTATAATCCTTCTGGCCCTTGGAATAAATATCTGATATGCCTTTGAGATTTCACTGTACCCAAAAAAGTACCCTCTCTCTATAGTCCAATCTAACTTGGAACATGTAGGCCCAAGAATGTGATAATATGCCAAACTCCCAAATATCTTGAAGTGGCTAACATTTGGCTTCTTCCTTGAGAACGCCTCCTCTGGTGTCATCTTGCCCAATAAATTATGTGGAACCCTGTTCTATATGTATATTGTTGTATTGCATGCCTCTATCCATAAGTAACGTGGCATATCCTGGTCATACAACATGGCCCTTACTGCCTCTGATATAGACCAATTCTTCCTCTCAACAACCCCATTCTATTGTGGGTTGTAAGGAACAATACATTCTCTCTTGATTCCTTCCTTGGTATAGAACTCCTGAAACTCTTTCCCTATGTACTTGCCTCCATTGTCTGACCGAAGAACCTTTATCTTCCTTCCCATCAAGTTCTCCACATGAGCTTTGAACTCTTGGAAGCAATTAAAATCCTCATCCTTAGTCTTCAAGAAGTATATCCAAGTCTTCTTGAAAAAATTATCAATAAAAGTAACAAAGTACTCTTATCCTCTGAGAGAATTTTTCAACATTAGTCCACATATATCTTAATATACTAGATCAATAACACCCTTGGATCTGGTGTCACTCCTTGGAAAAACTATTTTCACAAACTTCCCCAACACACATCCCTTACATATATCATCATGCTCTATGCATACCTTTGGAACACACGTCACTATTTCACGAAGCAATTTAAGTGCTCCATGATGTATGTGGCCCATCCTCATATGCCATAGCTATCCTTGATCTCTAGAATTACTATTGCTCATGAGTGCCTTATGAGTATCAAATTGCAACCTATAAATTCAACCACTCCTAACTCCAATAGTTATGGATGATTTCCAATCCTTATGCTTGATTAACACATTCACCCCTCTAAAGTGTACATTGTAAATTTTATCCTAAAGGGAGGATACAAAAATTAGATTCATACCCCAGCTTGGCACATGCAACACGTCATGAATGGGAATTAGCTTGCCATTCTCCCTCTAAAATAGAATATTCCATTTCCCAACTAGATTGAGTTGGGACATGTTCCCTATAAAAATATAGATTTTGATGTCCTCCTTATAACTGGAGAAGTACTCTCTAACTCCTATCATATGAAATGATGCCCCACTATCTATATACCAAACACCCTAGGAGGTTGAGCTAACATACAAGCTATGAGTGCAAACTCATTCTCCATTCTACAAGAGAGCTCAATTTGCACTTGTTGAAGTTGTCACCTTCTTCTTTCCTTTCTTTTCATTCTTCTTCCTTTGCGGACAATCGCTGACATAGTGGCCAAACTTGTGACATCCATAGCACTTGATCCTTCACTAGACCACTTCTTCACTTTCCCTTTTCTTGCTAAGGCAACATTTTCCTATTCTGCCTCACTTTTCTGATGCTTATTGCTAGTGGCAAGACTTAGTCTAAGCTCCTCCTGAGTGAAGCCACTCCATAGTTGATCCCACCTCAATAAGGTGTCTTGTCCATTGATAACTTGAACAAAGACATCCCACTACTTAGTAAACCCATTTAGGGCTATTTGTACTAGCTCCCCATCATCTGGTTTATCTCCAATAGCTTACAATTCATCCTGGACAAGTCTAAGCTAGGTGAGGTAACTTGTAATGTCTTTTCCCTTGTTCATTCGGGTATTCCTCAACTTTTCTCTAAGAATCAACTTTTGGTTAGTGGTAGCATTCTGGTATATATTCATAATGGCATCCCACATCATCTTCACTATATCCAATTTTGGATATGCAGAACAATATGGTCCTTGACACCATCAAGAATTAGCCTCCTTGCCTTGACATCTTCCTTCTTATATGCGAAGTGTTGTGTTGGATCTGTAGGTACAGGAACAACATTAGTCACATATTACTTGATACCATTCTCTTCAAGCAATAAAGAAATTCTTTCCAGACACCAAAATTTGAGGATCCATCCAATTTATCCTGATCTCTTAAACCTGTTGAGGCTATCTCAAAAGATAATAATAATAATAATAATAATACTTTTGAAGAGGTAGACTTGGGTTTTATAAACCCTCAATTTTTCCTTCTTGTGCCTACGCTGAGCCTTTTCTGCCCTTATATTAGCTCTAATACCATGTGAAAATTCTACTGCAATTACTGATTATTAATCTCCTATCTATATAGATTATTTGACTGTCAAACATTAATTCACAACAAATATTGAAAAATAACACAACCGCAACTTCACAAATAAAATCACAAGAATTTAGAAGGAAACATGGAAAATAATAAACACAATATTTTTGAACAAATTGTCCCTAGAAAAACCCTGAAGGGAAAACCCGTACTACAAATGAGGAATTTTATTAAACTTCAACAAATCAAGATATACATAAACTACTTGCCTCTTACTAGCAAAGCTCTGACAATATTCTTCACTAGAAATTCTTCCCACAATTTCTCCTGCTAAAATTCCACTGATGTTGTCCCCAACACTGTCATTGTGCCCTTGCTATTACTGCAAAACTATTTGTTATCATTGCAAATGCTCCTTAAGTGTGTGTTCTCAAAATTCCCATTGATCCCCTTTTATACTATTCTCATTGAAAAACCAATGGCCATGATTTAATCTCAATTATTGGCTAAAACTAATTAGACTCTAACAAACCCTAATTATCTGGATTCTAGAAATCTCTAGAGGAATCAATTAATTAAATAAATAATTATCTGGACAACTAGCTCCTTTCTAGAAGTCTCTAGAAAAATCAATCAATTAATTAAAAATTTCTTAGATTTGGAGACACTTGTCCAAGCTACCTAAATTAATAGTTTTGAACATGCAACAACCGTTAACAACTTGCTTAACATAAGCTAATTAATGGGATCTCTCTGTTGTTAAATCCGATTGATTGCTTAGTTGTGCAATCTTGCATAAAGTTGCATGTCTATTTTCTAGTTGACAGTTGCCATTCTAAATGACTATTCTAATGCTTTATATATTGTACTCATTCTTAAACAAATATGAAGAAAATAATCAATGCAATTATTTAGTTTTTATTTTTTCTTTCCAATTTGTAGAATTCTGTTATTTGCATCTCTTCTAAGATTCGTCAAATTCTAACATACATCACAACACATCCACACAGCTACTTATAAATCACCACGCCCGCGCATACATCTTTACTGCATTTTCTCAATCTGTGCGCAGAGCATAATCATCATGGTCCTCCTCAAGCAACACGAATTTACTTTTCTGCTAATCTCTTATATTGTCATCCTCCTCAGCTGGATACATGCAGGTAACTATCAGATCACTCAGAAATAGATACATACAAATTTCGTATGTAGTCAAATTAATATGGAAACAATTATTTATCTTATGATCCCATAATTCTAAACATGATACACTTCTTTTACAGATTGTGAGCAAATAGGAGTCAACTACGGAATGAATGGAGACAATTTACCAAGTGCAGGCGACGCGGTTTCTTTGATGAAGAATAACAACATCGGCAAAATGAGAATTTTCGGACCAAACCATGATGCACTGCAGGCGTTTGCGAATTCTGGAATCAACGTAATTGTAGGAGTGGAAAACAAAGATTTGCAGGCCGTTGCTTCCAGCCAAGATTCTGCTGACGGGTGGGTTAATGACAACATTAAGCCCTTCCCTACCTCCAATATCAAATATATTGCTGTAGGAAATGAGGTTTTGGCAAGCCCAGATAATGCTCAGTACGTGCCATATCTTGTTCTTGCAATTAAGAACATTCAAACCGCGCTTGAAAAGGCCAGTCTGCAGAACAGCATCAAGGTCTCCACAGCCCATTCCATGACCGTCATTGGCACTGGCTACCCTCCGTCAAAGGGAACGTTCAGTGATACCGTGAAAGACAGCATGAGCTCTATTCTCCAATTCCTCCAAGACCATGCCTCTCCTTTCATGGCCAACGTCTACCCCTATTACAGCTACGACGACAACAGGGATTCCATTCCTTTAGAGTACGCGCTGTTTAAGCCCACATCTCCCGTGACAGACGGAGATTTGTCCTACACAAACTTGTTTGACGCCATGGTTGATACCCTTCTCTCTGCCATGGAGTCCTTGGGGTATCCAGACCTGCCAATTATGATTACTGAAACCGGCTGGCCTTCTGCAGGGAAAGATGTGGCTACCATTGAGAATGCCCGGACATACAACAATAATCTCATCCAACATGTATTGTCCAAAGCAGGGACGCCAAAGAGACCTGGAAGTAGCATCGAGACTTATATCTTTGCTCTTTTCAACGAGAACTTGAAGGGAGGCGATGAGAAGGAGAAACACTTTGGCCTTTTCTACCCTGATAAGCAGCCTGTCTACCCTGTAAAATTCTCCCTCAACCAGTGTTGTATGCCAAAGTGACGTTACCACGAATTTGCAGTGAAGCTCTTTCAATAGACAATGAATTATAGCAGTAATTAATAGGTTATGTTGAACAAGATTCATGGAATTAGCGTGCAAAAATGAATCTCTTTTTTGAGCTTCACACTTGCGCTTGTCCTTTTGAGTCATTAAATATTTTAGTTATATATATAGTACAGGGCTGCCACCGAACTCACATACATTTGGCCATTTCTCTGTCTTCTTTTGGCCAAAGCAATATGTTTGAAACTACTACACAAAGTTCTAAGAAAATAAATACAATTTAATATTTAGAATTAATGATTTTGGATTAAATATGATAATAAAATAATTTTTAAAAATTTAAACAATGGCATTTAGTTTTCTCTTTGATATTGATTTGATTTTATTAAATATTTTTAATCTATATATTTTTGTATTAAAGAAATAAGAATTGTAAAAAAATTACATGTTAAATAATAATAATAATTTTTTATTTTCATTTCACTTGTGTAATTGTCAAATCATCTAATTTGAAAACAAGATTATTTGATTATAAATGCCTTTCATTTGTTTGAACTAATCTATACTTTATCTCTTTTCAACGAGAACTTGAAGGGAGGCGATGAAAAGGAGAAACACTTTGGCCTTTTCTACCCTGATAAGCAGCCTGTCTACCCTGTAAAATTCTCCCTCAACCAGTGTTGTATGTCAAAGTGACGTTACCATGAAATTGCAGTGAAGCTCTTTCAATACACAATGAATTATAGGCAGTAATTAATAGGTTATGATGAACAAGATTCATGGAATTAGCGTGCAAAAATGAATCTCTTTTTTGAGCTTCACACTTGTGCTTGTCCTTTTGAGTCATTAAATATTTTAGTTATATATATAGTGCAGGGCTGCCACCGAACTCACATACATTTGGTCAAAGCAATATGTTTGAAACTACTACATAAAGTTCTAAGAAAATAAACAATTTAATATTTAGAATTAATGATTTTAGATTAAATATGATAATAAAATAATTATTGAAAGTTTAAACAATGGTATTTAGTTTTCTGTTTGATTTTATTAAATATTTTTAATTTATTTCTTTTTGTATTAAAGAAATAAGAATTGTCAAAAAATTGAATGTTAAATAATGATAATAGTTTTTTTATTTTCATTTCATTTGTTTGAACTAATCTATACTTTATCTCTGTATATGAACTTTGCTAAATTTTAGGTCTATAAACTAATGAGGTTGACTTCTACAATTTTTATTTAAAAATAATAATATGAATAAAAAAATGTGATAAATAATTTATATTTTTTCATATGTTCAAACTTTTAAGTACAAATTTAATAATTGTGCATAGTAATCAAAGAGAAGAAGCAGCAACACAATGTGATTTAGAATATCAATGTTATACGATATTACATTGATATTGGTTAATATGTTCGAGGTCTATTATTTCAATTATGAACATATTGTAGATTTACATTGACCATCAAAATAAATAATCATTTTTCCTTGTATACCACAAACTAGCCTTCAATTTAATGCTTGTGTGCTTTATTCAAGTCATAGTAGCTAAATGGAATGAAAAATTGAATAAAAAAGTAAATTTAAAATTTAAATTTGATGCTTGTGTGTTGGAATGTTCTTATATTTTTTGATGAAATCTTTGGAGTTTTAGTTCTTCTGATCCATAATATTTTCTAGAGGATCCTTTTTGTTTAATTTATGACTAAAACCCTACTCTTTTTATATTTTTCGTTCTATATACATTGTCCTATTATTTTATAATAACATTCACCAATTTTTTTAATTTCTTTCAATTAAACTTATACTCTAATCTTCTTGAATTTACTAACCCTAGAACTCTTGGCCATCTAAAAAAGAGACATGACACAGAGAATGGCCAAAAGGAATCCTTAATTTTGTATTCAGCAGATTGATACCGAAAATAAGTATTATTATTAATAAATTTGAAGATTATAACTATATAAAAGTACTTTTACTATTGCAGTTATAGTTTCGATGGCATTGGGTTTAATCTATGGCATTTTCTCCATGAGTCATTAACATAGATGTAAATCTTTTGGATGAATTTATTTGCACCCACTTGTCTTCCCATGTGCATTGACATCTCTCCGGAATGAAATTGGTTGTTGCAGTCTTTACAGAGTGGATACAAAAATGAACTCTTCTTTGATGATCTTTTAGCTATGGTGCAATTGTCAATGGGCCTGCAAGCGCGGCTATTATCATGGACACAGTTCAACTGTAAAACGACTTTTTTCTTTTCAAATTCAATAACTATTTACTATGTTTGGTCGCTTTCAAATCTGATTTCAAATATATGAACTTGTGGTTCGTGGAAGGCCGTTGGAGATTTTTCCCCGGCGAAGACTCTGACTTGTGTTGGTTAAATGATGGTGATCATGCAATCTATAGATCGCTGACACCGTTTTCAAGCAGCTCTTTCTTGTGTAGAGTTAGGAGTTTATTTAGAGTCTGTTATTTTAGTTGTAGAATTTTAAGTGCTATTTTCGAAAATGTCGAACTGTTCTTCTATAACGCTCAAATTAATATGCACTAATCAATGTAATCGGTGGATGAACGTGGACATGTCAACTTTAGCTTCTATCGTTTTTCTTTTTCCTAAATTTAGAAAGTTGTTAATAAAACTGTTAATGTGTTAAGATTGCAAATAGAAGGAATAACGATAAACTTTAAGTTTTCTATCTTGTGTTTTTATGTTTTGTCTCTCTCTTTCTTTTCTCTTAAAGGATGCTGAGTAATGTGACAACTATTATTGGAAGAGATTGTGGTTAATATGCACATGGATGAAAATTTAGAAAAGAAAGATAATGTTGCTTGTGGTTGATTCCAAACCTTAAGACAACCTTTTGTGTCTTATTGTGAGTGTGGTGCTCCTAATTGGCTATATTCTAGCAAGGTTTTATTGTTAATGTTCAACAACTATCAAAATATGCCCTTGAAGAAGATGATAAACTCATTGGATAGTAGTCAAATGATGATAATCTTGTCTATGGTGCTTGTAGACACCTAAAAATGACTTAGGCCTGCAAGCTTCATTTTTACCTCTTTCGTCCTAGCATAATTAAGACATTTAATTATCTCTTTGGTCCACATTCGACTATTGATGAAATAATTCATAATTATTTAATTAATTCATGTCAGTTATTCTTCATGATTATTAAATAAATAGATTTTTATTTATTTATTAAATATGTCATTAACTATCTAAGTCTTTCTTTAATTAAATAAATTTCTTAATTTATTTAATCCCCTTTGTCATTTAATTCTTCTTGATTATTAAATAAATAAATTTCATTTATTTATTAAATACGTCACTAATTGTTTTAATTAAATAAATTGATTAATTTATTTAATTAATTGGTCTTATCTCCTAAATTAATAATTAAATTTAATTATTTAATTGCTAATTAATATTCTTCTCATTTTAAATAAATAAAATTATTTAAAATGTCATGTCAATCCTAACTGTCAGTCCTTTTTGGTAAATAATCTGAAAAAGATTATTTATTATCTCTCAAAATCTGTAATTTGAATTGTTTTAATTCGAATTAGTTATTAATCTTCCAAAAATCAAGCAATCGAGTAGATTCTTGATTTTTCAAATCTTATCTTTAGTCCGAATCTTATCTCTTTGATTTTTTGAATCTGGCAAATCAGACAATCTTATCTTCTTGATTTTTTGAAAATCTTTATTTTTTAATTAATTTGTCTCATTTATTCTCCATCGTCGATCTGATTCTATTCTGACCGTGCGATTAAGGATTTTGCCCTAACCCTAATTAGGGATTCTCAGGCTTAATCTGGATCGTTCATTTCATCAATTTATCTTGTCCATCCATTTGAAATGGCCTTTTCTATAAAATTCCATCTTCTTCTCATTTTTCGAAGACACACACACATGCTGACATTTTGCATAATTACTATAGGCATTTATTTCACATTTATAGTCATAGGCAATCTTAGTATTTCAATTTTGGCATTATTTTAGACATAGGCATTAGGTTGTAGACATAGTCATTTAGGCATATCAAATCCTTCAAATCTTGTTGTAGGACTTAGGCATTTCTAGATTGCTCAAAAGATGAATCTGAGGGCAACGCATTATCCAACAAGCAAGAAGGTATTACGAAAGGGAATCATGGAGGTATCGATGATCAGGTATACTTGTTCTTTTATTTACTTCCTTTGTGTTTCGTAAAGATCTTTGGGTTTCGAATATTATTTATTTCTTATTGCTAACGTCTCCAAATCCTTAGAAAACCCTTGATTACAGTGCTATTTAGGGAAAAGCTAATTATAAAGACCCCTTATAATTCAAATTTCCTTAGAAGATTACTTTTATTATGTTGTTTTGGAGTGTGACCCTTTGACTTGTTATCTCCTATTTTGACTTGGTGCAATTTAGACTTGATGGATTTTTCATTTTAGCATGCACCCTCTTTTTCTATAAATATTCAAAGTTATTATCTTTTAATTTATTTAAAAGTTAAATAGGATTATTAATCAAAATGAACTTTCTATCTACATAACTAGTTCAAAAGATTACATGATAGTTTTGTCAAGAAAAGAGGTTATAAACACCATGCAAATACATTTAGTAAACATCAAATCTAACTAGGAAATAAATAATGGATGAAGCCCCAAAATACAAGCATGATAAAATTATATTTTTAGACGAAATAGTCTACTAGAGAAATAGTAACACCAGTTGAAAAAGTCACAAAAGTCAAAAGTGCATACCACAAAAAATAAGAAAGGATATCAAAATCCAAAAAGGTTCTATCAAAGAAACTAAAATATGGTTATATAACAACAAAGTTGATAGATATTTTATAATAAAATGCAAACCAAAAATTACCCTTACAATGAGGAGAGCTCCACAATCCATTCAAAACAAAATAAAGATAAACTATAGTGTGTGAAGGAAAGTTAGGGGACAAATGGAAAAAGATGTCTAGTTAGAAGATGTACTGCAATTAGAGCAATATAAAAAAATTCATAAACTTATCTTTAGAGAAATGATGTAAAAATCATACATAAATTAGCAATCAACAATAAAATATAGCATATTTATTTAATTTGGATAAAAAAAATTTGGAATGAAAATACCACATTCCAAAGGTTGCATAGTGTATTATAAAATCTGAATAAAAAATTATAATATAATTTTGTTGCAAGACTCTATAGGAGCAATGTACCAATGATTAGAAGAAACTATTAGAAGATAGATACATAGATAGCTTCAATCATTTGGACTCTTTTATATCTATCCCTATTTATATAGCTTCAAATTCCTTCAAGAAATGATTCACCTTCAATTATCCATTTTAAATATCTCTTTCATGATAATAGTTATTTCTATTTTTTTGTAAAACCATAGAATGGTTACTACCATCCCTCTCATCAATCTTAGGATAAGAAGGTCAAATTTTAGAGACTTTAGATTTTGAGTACTTCTCTATCATTTCTTCCCAATAATACTTAACTTTAGATTCCTACTAGTATGTAGGTCTGTAGTGAGACTCCTAAATTAAGGTATGTTATATATAGAACAATTAGTTGACCATTGATCTTTCCAAAATGAGATAGAAGGCACATCTTGGATCTTCCAAAAATGGTACCTCTCATTTATATATTTTTAGTCCTTGGTTCCTCCCCTCATAGTTGAATCCAATGCTAGAATAGTTGCATTAAGCATGCTTCAAATTTGATCAGCATTGAGATGTTTCAGTTTCAACATATGAATCTACAAGATTTGAAGAGAAGAGATAAATCTCCACACTAGTTTAGCTAGAAGAAATTCTTTAAAATATTACACATATTTAATCCTTAAACTCTCAACTTCTGTATTTACATAGATCTTGTTCAATCATGTAAAAGAGAATTTAAAATGATCTCCACATCTTTTTGAAAGAAATTCCCTCATTATAGGATTGATAATGGAAATAGTATTTTAGGAACAAAAATAATAGAGTGAATAAATAGGAATAGCTTGAAAATCATAAGTTAGAATAACCAACCTCATAGTTGATTAAATTAACCCACCTTTCCCACCATCCACTAATCATAGGAATTTATCTCAAATTTAGTTCCAAAAGTACTTATCATTGCTTTTATAAAGAAAATGTAATATTAGATTGGAGTTGAGCCAAGAAAATTTTATAAAAAAGGTATGTTTAAATATTAAAACTTCTTATTTTTCTTGCATATTAAAGAGGACTATTTTATATTTAGGTAAAATTATAAAGTTGAGTCAAAATTTTGATAAACAAAATAGTTTGCAGAAAAATTGTTTCACCCTAAATGATTGTAGGTGAAAGAAATTTACTTGAAAATATGTATCACATATTTTCAAGTGAATTTCATTCACCTACTATTATTAAAAATATTTCTTTTAATTAAATATAAAAAATGATGTTTGATTTCTATGTATGGTTTTCAGTGAAAAAAAATAAATTAAAAGAGTTTTAGTCAAAACCCGTTTACCTAAACTATCAATTCACAGTTGCATACATGATAGCTCATGTTATAATTTATGATTCAACCCACAACTCCTATGAAATTGCTGCAAGAAATTTCCTATCACAATAGATAAGATCAAAAGCAAGATTTTCATCAATAACCCAAGAATTATATTGATGCAAATAACCTAGATGAATGTTACAAATGAATGTGTAATCTTTTAAATCATTGCACAAGAAAATCCTAGATTAGGATTTGACAAGATAGTGACAATGTTCTAATCTCATGTGAAATGAGACAACTTTTCCTAAATTTAGTCCAAACCAATTATAAAAAATCAATCAAAACATGAAAAAATAAAATCCTTAGTTTATCTTAACTGATTATAGTAAAAATCATCTAATAAATAATTAATGATTAATTGATTATCATTTAATGAATTATTTACTCCAACACCCCCTCTTAAGATTAACTTAGGGAGAAACTAAAAAAGTGATCAAGGAAGCTAAATGAATGTAGAATGGATCCCAAATACAAGGCATGATGAGGTACCCACGAAAAAGAAATTGAAATCTCTCATAATTGAAGAAAAAGAGAAAACCTCATGGGAAAAACTCCTCTCCGAAAGAGAGATAAAAGAAAATGAAATCATACATGTGACAAAGAAAATTAGGACTTAAAGTTTCCCCTAAGGTATTTCTTTGGTCACATAATTACAATCAAGATTCCCCCAATTATAGAGAAAGGATGAGATAATGAATCAACCTAAAAGCTAGAAGCTGCTATGCTAGAAGTGAATACTTAAAGAAGGATTCTAAAGATGATCGAATAATAACAAAAATTGTTCCTCCCCTTAGGAAGAAACACATCCGACAATGCATTAAGAGGAAAATATCTTAGGAGAAATAGTTTCATGATGGATGCTATTAGAGAATAATCAAGGGTCTAGATGTATAAGTCAAATGAAGCTAATCAAAACAATTGTGGAGATGCATGTAGAACAACCTACAAAAGCAACATTGATGTGATGGTTGGTGGGTCATATATATCCTCAAAGAGGAAGTGAATATCCTCAAGTGTGTCCCTGATATCAAAAATGTGTGACTTAATGAATAGCTCTACAATGTCTAGCAAGTAGTTATCCCACAAAACTAAAACTGAAGGATGAAACCATCTTGCTGAAAAGAACTAAACTATGAAGATGTTGGAGGTGTAGGAGGAAGAAGTTAAACACAATTCTAATGAACTAATGTGGATAATGGAAGTACGCATGGGTTTAAGTGACCAAACCTCTCCTCTTATATTTGATCCACTCTAGATGCATGAGAGTGAGGACCAATCAATGATAATGTTTGATCATCTAGGCCAAAATGTGAGAATAAATACAATTGAGAGGCATGATTTGTAGTCCCAACTATAAGAATCTCTCTAGTGTATAAATTTTTGATAAGCACTAAATCAGGTGTGAATTCTACAATCTTACCTGTTCCACTGTGTGTAATCTAATAGATGGAAAGGATATTGGAATTCAACAAAAGGACACAAAATACATCATTAAATTTTCCATTATCAACATCTATGGATCCTTTCCTAGTAACACTCATATAAGTGTTGTTACCCATAAAAATCTATTGTAAACAACAAGGATCACATGTAGAGAACATACCCCGAAGATATAGTCAGCTGATGTGAGGCTGCCAAATCAAGAAGACATCTACTGGACTAAAGATTTTTGGATACAAGGAGAGCATGGATTTTCATCTTTTCTTCTCCACATGAGATTTTGGCTAACCCTGATTATGAGGGTGACATAGTGGATGAAGAGAATTAAGGCAATTAATTTTTTTTCTTCTATATAAGTTGCTTCAATTCATCAATTAACTTTGTATAACATAGATGATGATCACATCCTAACTTTATGCAACATGCACAATTAGGTTGATCCTTCTTGAATGAATCCCTCTTAGTAAAGGTATAAGAATTTGAGGTATCAAGTGATTGTGGTTCCTTGGTTTCCTCATTATTCTTGGAATCCTTCTACTTCATTTTCTTTCCTTTACCATTAGAGTCCTTTTAATATGTAGTGAATTAAGAGGCAATAAGAGCCTTTGATGTTGGAGATTTCAAAGAGCCCATTTGTACCAAATTTTCCCACTCTTCAGTGAGTGATATAGCAAAATAATCAAGTGAAGGCATAGTGAATTTGGTATCAAGTGCATATTTTGTGGCATATAAAGTAAAAACAAAGATTGAATAATCAAAACCAAGCTTGGAAAGGATAGAAATAATCATTTGAGTGTCATTATTCTAAATACTAAATTTTTCAATTGTATTTAGAGAGACTTGAGTTTGGTGAAGAAATATTAAATGCTATAAAAATCTTGAAGATACAAACTAATAAGCTCATTCTCCAACTGAAATTATCTCATAGTATCTTGCTTTCAAAATGAGGACTCTAATTAAGTTTAGATCTAATTGGGTATGATGCAAGCTTCAACATGAAAGAGAAAATCAAGAGACATAGACATGCATAATGTACCAAAAGCTTCATCACTTCTGTTAAACCACTTTCTCTTCTTAGAAGCACCTACAAGTTCATGTTTTATACCTATGGTAACCCTATGTAGCCCTGTTTTCTTTATATTTATCTCAATTTGTGATTTCCACCTATAATAGTTGTATGGAGTAAGTAAAAAAATATGTGGCATATCCATGATGAAAGAATACTATAATGAATTAATGTAGTAGTATAGACCCCATCAATGCAAAAAAAATCCATTTTGAATAAATTTTTTTGACTCATTTGCATTTTTTATATTAAATTTTACAAAAAAATGAAGATATGAGATTTGATTGAAAGAAGAAACACCTAGTTAAATTTATTGAAAAATAGGCCTAAGAAACTTGTGGAGGATTGAATAATATTTCAAATTCCACTTGAATCATGGAAAATGGGTAAGTGAGGAAAACTTTATTCCCTACATAGTGAAAAAAAACTAGGGTTAACTTTAGAGGCCTATACAATCAATCAGAAGATCCACCCCTCCAAAGAGAAATAAAATTCCAGTGGAAGCTTTTTATGGATTTGATTTGATCTATAGATGCTTACACCATACAAGGAGATTATCATTCCAAGCACCTCATTGATTTCATCCATGATTCCAAGCATGAAAATGGCTAATTACCTTTGACTCGAAGGATTTCTATGCATGTAGAAATCATCAATACCCCACACATCTTGAGCAGGTCTTTATTCCAAATATTGAGCACCTCAAATTTTTGATTTTGAAATTTTATGTTGCAATTATCTTAGGTAGTTATTTGCAACCCCAAAAAGTAAAATTTCCTAGTGGATTTTGCCACTGAAGTAGGCCTTATAGCCAAAGGAAATGTTACCCACTCCTTGAGGGTGATCTGTAGATCTGTGAGCCTAAAAGGAATCTAGGTGAGTGAAAAATATTTTCATACACTAATCTAAGTTGGGGAGAGTTTCAAAAAAAATATAATAACACCTTATATAATTACACTAATTGAAACAAATATAGAGAAAGACGATAGCACATCAAGAATGCATAAAATAATGACACTAGATATATATTGGGAAAACCATTTTCAGTAAAATCCCCCACACTCCAAAAGCATAGTACTACTATATTATTTAAAATAATGATTATAATGTATCCCCAAGTACAAATATTCTTCAATAAGTGTTTTATAACAAACACATGTTCTGGAGTGAATCCAACAACACTTGATTACTTGCAAGTATAATATGCATTCTACAATGCAACACATACAATATACAAAGAGATACAAACTAGAAAAAGCATCTAAAAGATGATGGGAATCCACATCCACATGGCCCAATATCTGATTACATAGACATGCATTTAGAAACTTGTAAAATATTCCCTTTGAACTATTGATTTTTGGTTCCTAGGGCTTCTTTAACTTTTCTAGGGTTTTTCACCTAAAAGGAGAGAAGTAGGCCAAAGTACTAATGGTTCATTCAATTTAATGTTTTATGTTATCTAACCTAAATGAAGCTAAATAAATGTAATTGATTGATTTAAATGAATGAAAATAAATGCACAAGTCTAATTAAAGCTATGTTTGAAAACACACTATGATATGAAAATAGCTAAGTAAATGAACAAATTATGTAGAACATAAAGGAAATGGATGAATCTAAGTGCACCTAAATGAAACTTTATGATTATGGAGTGTTATGGATGCTGATGGAATTTACTAATTTTTCACAGTGAGACTCATTCACCCAGGGTGGTGAATTAGTCCTCCTCTTGGTGAAAAACTATCAAAAGCAAGTTTCTATCTGTTGGGATCTAGAATCTAAAAAAAATCAGATTTTTCAGTCCTAAGGTGGGACTCATTCACCATAGGTCATGAATCAGTCCTCTCCTAAATTTCTAAAAAATTAGGAGACAACTCTATGACACCAGATCTGGAAAAGTCTACTTGTCAAGTTGTCGAAGTCAATTATGTAGACAATGAACAAAAAACCTTCTCCAAGCTTGAAGTAGACTTAAATTGACTTGAAGCACCTAGTTGACTTATAAACCAATCTTCAACATAAAAAATCTTGTTACATTTGCATACCTAGTTCAAAACCTTGATGATGCAATTCTGAACTAATGTCAATGGTTGCTTCAAAGTGCTTGAATAGTGCTTGAATTGATGTTGTAAATTGCTTGAATACTTGAGTGAATAGGTGGATAAGTGAACTTGATGAATGGGGGTTAGAATGAGATGAAAATCACTTATTTATACACAATTGTGCCATAGTTACCCATTCATACCTCATCACAGGCCAACATCAAGTGTTTTCGAATAAAATCTTACAAGGAGATTAAAAATATTTTGAATTTGGGGCTAAGGGGGATATATTCACCACCCATGGTGAATGGGTCCTACTTAGGACATAAATACAAGTGTTGGGAGATGTGTTGTATTTAATGTTGTTTGTTAGGATAATACTAAAAGATACACTTAATTAAGCATATAAGATCATATACGGGTCAAATAAATCATGAAAAAGGGATAAATAGTGAAGATGTGCCTCGAAAAGCATGAAAGCATGTTACAAGACTTTACAAAACTTCATAATAGGGCTTGTTGATGAATAAAAATGTGTTTTTTAGGTTAATTGTAATTAATAGAGTCTATAGGAATGTAGAAATGTCTTACAACACTTCACAACACCTTCACAAGATGTCGTTATTTGAGTTTTAGTACCTAAATGAGCGTGTTAAAGCAATGTTACAACATCAAATCAAAGCAACATAGTTAGTTCCAATACCATGAAACAAGACCTAAAAGGCAATGAAAGTGACAAGGGGCTATTTTCTATGGCACATTTAGTCTCCACTTTAGTGAGAGGATGAATTTTCTTCGAACTCGTAGTAAAGTAGCCATGAACATCGAGAAGAGGGTTCAAATACATTTACATTAGCAAGATGGAATACAACATTCAAGAGGGAAGATCAAGCCCTCAGGATGAAGTTCCCATGGAAAACTAGACATAAGAACAAAGGAACACACAAGTGTTGAGATGAATCTTACAGAAAAAGAGAATGTGTACTAACTTTGGGGTGGCAGAACACATGAAATTTCACTGGGTGAGAAGGCCCAAATGTACTCACCTTGGGGCCATAGAAATAGTTGTCCATGAGGTGAGAAATCCCAAAAAGGTAAGATACATATGCTAGTTGGTATGCACTCACAATCACAAAAGTGGCTATGGGTAAAATTCATGCTACTAGGTGGGCTTCTTGCTCAACCATGCAAAATTTATACCAATTGATAACTTTAATAAGGCACCACAAGGAAATAGATACTATGAACAAAAAGACAAAGTACTACAGTCATGCAAGCTACGTTATGCAAGGTGGCAAAAATGCAAAAATGTAAAGAAAGTTCAAAGGATTTTTGTTCAGCTCATGCAAGGTTAGTCACATAGGGAACATTGTGTCTAATTTCTCCAAGATAGGACCAATCAAAGAATAGTATATTCACAACTTAAGGGATGCAGTGCATCGCATCAGACCACCAAGAGGAATGTAATATGCTAAGATAGATCAAAATTATAAAGAAAATTACACCAAATTTCATCCACAAAGTGACAAAAATATCACGTAAATTACAAAGTTGAACTAAGAACTATAACATTGATTTTAGGACCCAATGAGCTCTCTTACACTTGTAGGGTTTTTTCACCCAAAAGGAGAGAGATTAGACCCTAAAATACTTATGTAACACTCAAATTAGGATGTATGAAATATAATATGATGTAAATGAACTAAAATAAATGTAATTGATTGATTAAAATGACTTAAAACAAATGCAACACTAAGATTTAGCCCTTGTTTGAAAACATAGTGTCATATGCAAAAAGATAGAATTAATGAACAAATATGCAATATTTGACTAAACAGAGGGCTATTTCTGAGAATTTTTGTACCTATAAAGTTGTAGAGGACATAATGATAGATTGAAAACCTGATGAAACATGAACTTTAGCTAATTGGGACTCATTCACCAAGGGTGGTGAATTAGTAGTAGGATAGGTCATTTTCTGAACAAAACTTGATTTTTGACTATCAGGGACCTGAAACAACATCAAAATTAATTATTCATTTTAGGTGGGACTCATTCACCAAGTATTGAAAATTATTCCACCTACAAATTCCCACACATTCAAGACTTAGATCTACACCTTGATATCTATACAACAAATTCTAATAGAGTCTCGATTCTAAGTCTCTAAAAATCCCTGCAAAACAACTTAAAATTGCTAGTCTAATGGGGGTTTTCCTTGGTCAAACCCCTAGATTTGTAATCAAACCTTTAATGGAGAAAAATATGCATAAACCCTAACCTTAGATGTGTTAAGGACCAGGAAAAGGTTGAATCATGACAAAAACCCTATTCTAGTGCTCTAGAATAGGTTATGCAAAAGTGATTGAAAGGATGGAAGATCTGTATCCTAGAAACCTTACAAAAAATAAAACATGGATGTGAAGTGACTTGAAAATGATAAATAAACACAATGCAAACCTTATTTTTAAGATAAAGTAACAATGGAATATGGAATCAATAGGAAACCAAGTCCTTAGGCATGACTTGGTGGCTAGTTGCACCTATTCACCCTAGATTTCTTCATGATTCACCATCTGAGTCCATCATCAACCCTTTGCAATGTTGAATCTTGAAAATGTAAGTGAGCTCCAAGACCTACAAAAAACCCTAGTTTTCTATCCTAAGACTTCAAATCTTGCTTATGAACTTTGTTGTAGAATGCTTTTTGCTCTTGAGATGATAAAAACTAATTAAAAGTTGTGTAAAATGACTTAAAATGTGTATTTATAGGAAACAACACCTTATTTTCCTAGTAATTAGACCTAAGAGGCCAAAATTCACCAGAAATAATAACAAAATTAATTAAATTCTTGCTTGATTTTGAACTTTCCCTCAAAGGGGACTCATTCACCACCCTTGACAAATGAGTGCCACCAGAGGGTACTCATTCACCAAGGGTGGCGAATGGGTCCCACTACTACTGTTTGAAGGTGGGATGTCAAAGTATGATGTTATTAAGTGTTGTTTGTTAGGTTTTATGTGATTTCTCATGTGAAACAGGCCCCTAGATCAAAATTAATAGTTCTAAGGGGCGTATAAATATTGTTTTAAAGGGGAAAAGATATGAAGGGACTCAAAAGTGGGTCTAAGTATGCATGAAATTGTATCTATTTCTCAAGAGGGTCTAATTTTTTATGGCACATTTAGCCCCAACTTTAGCACCCATATGATTCTATGTGCACATGTAAGCTAAAGGACTCTAAATGATGCAGTTTACTACATAAAAGGATACATATTAATAAGATGACAAAACGTAGCCCCTAGTGTAGTTACCTGGAAACCTCAACATTAGGAACTGTATCCTACAACACACATTTTTTAGTTTTATCTAACTTCCTAGGAATCCCACTCAAGGGTAGATGTATGCCCCCTTGATTTCTCTTGCTTTATGGAGGTGGAATCAAGGTAGCAATCTAGCCACATCAAAGAAGAAATGCAATATCGTAGGGAATATCTGAGTACCATGCCACATAAAAATAGTTAAATAAGGAGGTCATGTGTGGAATCATGATTCCAATGCATCAAATGGCTTCAAAAATAGATTGACCTAGCTCCTGTGATGTGAATGTGAAGAATGACTAGGTAAAAAGAAAAGAGTATTAGGTTGAAATGTAAAAGTAAATAGAGATAAAAAGTACAAGGGGAAAGTAGTTTGTCACTTACTATTCATTTCACCTTTGTTGTAGCTTGATAGTGACAAGTAGGATAAGATGTTGAGAAGACATGATTATACACCTTCATGGCTAGATGATCTTTGTGAGCAGGTGGCACACAACGAGTGATATCATGAGGTGAGTCAATTTGGTAACTTCCGCCATGTGTCTTGATGATATTATAATGATTACTAGGCATGGATAGGTTAATTTAGGGTTCTTGGAAATTTTTTGCAAAGTGTCCCCTTTTTTTTCAAAGTGTCCCATTTGTTCGCAAAGTGTCCCTTTTGTTTGCAATGTGTCTTGTTTCTTTGTGAAGTGTCCTATTTCTTTGTGAAGCATCTTGTCTCTTTGAAAAATGGTCAAAAAGGATTCTAAAGTATCTAGGGTCATTAGAATAGCACGCTAAGTTGACTTTAGCACACTTGCATGATAAAAAATATGGAAAATGAAGAGTTAGATGGATTTTAGAGTATTTTGTGATGATTGTGATAGGTTCCTACCCAGTTACCGAAGTGGGTAGGGGGAAGATAGATATCATTTTTTAGAGATTTATCACCATTGCTACCAGTGGTAGAGACAAAGCACCTATATTTAGTGGGTATCTATTGGGCATTCATGATGCCACCCATGAGATACCACAACACCATGATAGTGGCTTTGTGTGAGCATTGGGATGCAAATACTTGTACCTTTCATCTTCCCATGAGGGAAATGATGATCACACTTGAGGAAGTACATCACATTCTCTTGATTTCCTATTCAAGAAGTGTGAGTGTATTTCTGAGGGGATTGTTCATTTCATGAAAATAAGAGAATTATCCAGTACTTCCTAGGAGGACTGATACATGATGAGAGAGTTATAGCATGAATCGAGTTGTTGATGCTACTATACTCACAAGTTCCTATGGTGAGATGGATCATGATGCACATAGTGGTACTAGTACTCAATCTAGATAGACGAGTGACACACTTCGATGGTGGACTGGTACACTTGGTAAGAGGGATGTATGATCAACAAAAAGTATATACACATGGGGTCACTATATTATGACATGTATTTGTATTAGGATTTAGGGAGATTTTTTTATCGAGAGATCGATATTATGGTTCATTGTATGATTCTATAGCTATGGTACCTTGATATCGCATGTACCAAACCTATTGGATACCCATGTACAATAGTAGCAGAGTACCCATGAGTATTCAACTATCCCTTAAGATTACTATGGATGTATGGATATTTAGAGTATTGGAGGGTGATATTTGACTGACTCAAGGAGGATGAGATACTATGGAGGCAATATCTACTGACTCTTTAGTGGCCAAATTACACAGAACAATTACGAAGGATGTAGATGGATAGATTTCTAGTAGGGAGGCATGACTACAGTGTATTACCATTCTATTATGGATGAGTTATGGGATAGTTTGGACCAGTTTAGACACCACCTAGGGTGTGCCCCTTCATTATATGATCAATGCAGAGTGCTCAAAGGCTAGGGATACTATTCAGCTAACTATAGATCATGTTCATGAGAGTGATTCTGATGATTCAAATCATGACTAGCCAACATCCGACACTGATGATGTTGGTAGCACAGAGGAGTAGAAGGAGCAGTGGTCATATGCACAAAAAAATCTCATGTTTCCTATGGATTTCCCCCTAGATGATGCAAATGTAACAATAGAGGATGAGCTAAAGGAGAGGGAAGATGAGGTATAGTATAGGCTAGTAAATATTTTTACAAATGTGATTGATGAGGAGGACCCACCCCTCAGTGAGGGTGATGAGGTAGCCATTGAGAATTAGGGAGATTATGGAGCATCTTCACATACTTACAGGACCAAATCATGAGCAATATCTATAGAAAACATCAACATGCAAAGTCAGAGGGAGGCTAGCTTATCCCACATGCCCCCCCAGAGATGAGGAGGTTGAATTTCCTCATGCATCTCAAGATAGGTGATAACTTTTAATTTAATGCATGTCCTTTAGAATTTGATGTTTTATGTATGTATGTATATATTATGATGATATGTTATTTATTAGGTTCATGATCTACTTTGGAAGAGTGACAAGAGATTGGAAAGAGTTATATCGTTAGGAAGCTACAAAGATAGTACTAGTATTCCTCAAGGAGAAGGAGATAGATCCTGACTGCATGCCTCCACTAATCATGGAGGAATTTCCAAAGGAACTCAGACCATTTGCAAAGTTACGAGCAACGTACGAAAGTGTGAGGAGGTGACGTTGTTCAACTGAGAGTGCACTACAATCATCATGGGCCTCATCAAAGGTAGAGAGTGTGTGGATAGAGCTAGCTCAGACATAGGAAGAGAATGATTAGATGGAAGAGGAGTGAATCATAGCCATTGGATGACTATAGGGTCTAGAGTATGCACTAAGACTTGACAATTCATGATCACAATCACACATGACTGTCTCATGACGTCTAACGACTGGATCATGAGTTCCAAATCCTGAGGGGTCTAGCTCTTAGAGACCATTATGATATTATTTTGAGATGTATACGAGACTTATTTTTTGGTTTCAGATATATAGAGACATGCACCTTATGAAGGGTATGTGTACGATCATGATGGGCCAAAAAGTGGCAATATGATGGGTATGTGGCCGACAACTTCTTTTTTACCCAAAATTGATGAAATGAAAAGGGTTTTTAAAGGGGATTTTCAAATTTCCACCAATATAAATTATGCTTTAATTTAAATTTAATATGTAATTGTTATTCATTTTCTATTCAAATTATGACTAAAGTTCTGATTGATAGGCTAATTGAAAAACATCTATAGCTTTCAAATAGTATCACATTTTTTGAATCCAAAACATGTGTCACATTCTATGTTTTGTGTACTATAGGATTAAAAAAAAAATGAATTTCATGAAGTTCTGACGAAGTTAAGGTGGTCAGAATGCAACTTTTATATTTTATAAAATTTGTAATAAAAAATTCATAATTAATTATTCACTTGAAAAAAATTATAAAAAAACATGCATCACATTGGGTCATGAGTCCTCTACTTATATCTAAAATCTTATAAAAAAATAATTATCATTTTATTGTGGTTAGGGTGGTCAGACAAATACCTACTTCTTATTTTTTCCCAGGAATTTAAGTACTACTGCATTGAAATTTTAAATTTTCACTAAATAGATTTTTTTTTTTTTAAACAAATCTAGTATTTTAGAAACTACATTCAAATTTCTATAGATTCTATTCTTACATATTTTTGAAATAATATAGATAACTTATTCAAATTTTTACGTCAAGTTGTCTAACTCTGATTTTTTTGATTTTTTTGCCACTTAAGGGCCTACTTTTTGCATGATGATCCTGCACATACCCTGAACTATAATGATGTATCATTTTAATGTGTCTGTTAAATGCTATGTGATTAATTAAATAACTTATGGTAAAATTATTTTAATTAATCTCTACATGATCTAACATAATCCATGTGATGCAATTGAAAACATGCTCCAATTTCGATACTAATATGTTAATTGTTGAATGAGGAAAATAATATGTTAAATTAAATACACTAATAAGGGTTTAATTTAACATAAGAGAGATTTGAATAGTATGAAATGTAAAGTAATTATAAAATGAATGTAAATAACTACTTTAGTGTTCAAGACAAATATAAAGTAATTGTCAAGAATGAAGCAACGTTAAAGCTATTTTTATCACATAACTCTAAACAACATTGTTATATGAAACATAATATTCGTTATGATACTGATGCAAATGCATGGAATTAATAGGTTCCTCAAGGGGTGTTCTTTCAATCTTCTTTAAAAGGTAAGTGCCAAACCCATAACTAGTGTCGACTATATAAGGTCCCAACAAATTAGGGCTAAACTTATCCTTTTCCTCATTATCTACACTAACAATTCATTGATTTTCAATAAGAACAATATCTCCCCTAGAAAATGATTGAGGGATGACATGAAAATTGTGGTTTTGTTGTAACTATTTGATGTGGGCTTGGAGATGGTCAAGAGCATTAATGTGTTATTCATCAAGCATCTCAAGTTGATGTAGTTGTTGAGCTTTATAAATGCCATCATAAAAAATATCCCAAAGAGCAACTCGCATAGTAGGAATTTCTAACTCCAAGGGCATAATTGTATCCATACCATAAAGAATATTATAAGTAGTGCCAATGGATGAATAGACACTAGTTCGATATTCCCAAAGCATGTAAGGAAGTTGTGTATGCCAATCCTTATGGTTGTTGCTAATAGTTTTCTTTAGGATTTTTTCAAGAATTTAATTAGTGTGCTCAGCTTTTCCATTAGATTTCAGATAATATGGTGTGGAAAAATGGGTCCTGGCAAGAAGTTGAGTCCACTTTTTGGCCAAAAAGTGGAAGTGTTTTCCCTAATTTTCAGAATTTCACACATTTGACCTTAAAATTTGAAGCACTTAGAGATGGAATCTTCGAAAAAGTCACTAATTATAAAATGTAGTAAGTTTGGAGTCTAGATTCCAAATATGTAATTTATTTCAATACCCAGATTGTACAAATTGAGTTTCAATAGGCGTTTTTAAAAACTATTGTTTAAAAGTCAATTTCTTATACCATACCATGCACATGTACGACATCCATATTTTGACCTAAATTATCATATTTTTCTAAATCCTTTTGGGAAAAGATTTGTGACTCATTGAAGCTTGTTTTTTTTTTTTGTAATTTTTTATTGAATTTTTTTGTTGAATTTTTATTAGGAGTATTTGTCGTTTTGAAAAATCGTCATGTACGACACACATAAGATGACCTAAACTTATCATTTTTACTTTATTTGAAATTGAAAATAATTTTTTGAAGTTTGTTCTCATGCATTCCATTTTTCAAAAATGTTATGTTGATCAAAAGTTATTAAAATACTAAAAAACCTGATAATTCAAGTTTATAGACTAGTTTCATTAGAAATTAATTGAAAAATAGAAAAAATAATCAAATTATAAAAAAAATTACACATTTGGAATCTAAACTGTCTCATATGTAATGGGTTTTAATTTTGTAAAAAAATCTATAAAATAGGTCTTTAGACATATGTCCAAAGTCACTATTTTCTTGTGACATTAATAGAACCTTCAAGTTCTAGGTCAAATCAAGTCCAAAGCTTAGGTTTAGGTCCCCAAGCCATTTCCCGAACCCAAAAACAAGCCAAAAACCTGCCCAAAAATTTGTAATTTAAAAAATGGGATCCCGTTCATAAAAAACATTTTTTATGGTTCTATGAAACGGGATCCTATTTTGTAAATTACCAAAAACAAAAAGTTTTCAAAATAGGATCCTATTTTGAGAACTTTCCTAAAATGGAAAATTTTCAAAAATTGGAAGTTTTATAGATGGAAATTTTTCAAAATAGGATCCCATTTTGAAAACTTTCCATTTTTTGAAAAATTTCAAAACAGGATCTCGTTTTGAATTTTTTCCAAAAATGGAAATTTTGAAAAATGGGATCCCATTTTTTAAATTTAGGCTCAAGATCTTGAGGCTAAATGGGATCTCACTTTTTAAAAATGGGATCTTGTTTGTTAAAAAGCAGGATCCCATTTTTTGCAAGCTGATTTCATTTTTTTTCCTAAGAAAAAATCTTCCACGTTTCGTGGACTCATCTTCTTGCATTTACCCAAATGATCTTGAATATTGAAAGTTTAGAGAAATTGTTGAACTTCACTATTCTTGAAGGGTGTCCCATTGCTTGAAACAATTGCAAAAGGAAGTCCAAAGTGAGTAATTATAAGATCTAGGAGGAAATGACAAATTATTTCAGTAATTGTTAAATGAAGAGGGATAGCTTTGACCCTTTTTGTGAAATAGTTAGTTGTGGTGATGATAAATGCATGTCCAACAAAAGAAGACATAAATTTTTCCAATAAAATCTAACCCCCATACTAAAAATGGCCAAATGGGAACATTGGCACACAACTCAACAGCAAAAGCATGAATCAGATTGTTATGTTCTTGGCATTTGTGACATTGTTTAATATAGGTGAAACAATCCTTCTCCATATGTCTCTACTAATAACCCATAGAAATAAGTTTTTGCACTAACAAACATCCTCCAAAATGACCTCCACAGGCACCAACATGAGCCTGTTCAAGTGCTAGGGGTATTTTAGAATCCTTAAGACAATGTAATAAGAGACCATTAAAATATCTTCTATACAATGCATCTCCAAAAATTGCATATTTAATTATGATTTTGCATAAGCACTTTTCAGTATTCGTTGTGGTAGGTTCAGGAATGGTACCATCCTTTAAGTAATTGTATATCACATCATACCATTCACTTGAAGATGTTTGGGTTATGGCTAAGATGTTTTCTAATGAAGTATCTGTTAAAGGTTTTATGATGGTATGAATAATGAATGTGTAATCAATAGAAGGATCAGATGAAGATATGAGAGAGGTTGTACTAGCCATTGCATCCACATGTTGATTATCTTTTCATGGGATGTTATCAAAGGTGAATGAGTCAAATTTTTCTAATAGTTTTATGATAAGTTCTTTGTACTTTGATAATTTTTCATGTTTAGTTTGATATGTGTCATTGATTTGTTTAATAATTAATTGTGAATCGCCAAAGATTTGAATATGTCTAGCATGAAGGGATAAGGCAGCTTGTAATCCTACAATCAATGCTTCATACTCAGCTATATTATTTGTACATAGGAAGTTGAAATGATAGGATAAGGGAATAGGGTTACCATCAGGTGGAATTAGGACCACACGCGCATTGGAACCTATTTAGCACTTAGAGCTATCAAAGAATAACTTCCATGATTTAATATTAATGGTTAAAATATGATCATCAGCAAAGGAATCAAATGGTTGAGAAAGTTGATGGGGAAGGAGCATCAACTGAGTGATCGATTAAGGCTTGACCTTTGATTTCTTTTTGTGAATTTTTTTTTAGATAAAACTCTATTAACAACATTACCCACTTAGCTAAGCAGCAAGAGAGGTTAGTTTTATTGAAAAGGTAATTAAGAGGATCAAATTTGTGAGAACTTGTATTTCAATGTTTAGTAAATAGTGTCACAACTTACTAGTAGCGAATACAAGGGCCAAACATTGTTTCTCAATTGATGAATAGCATGTTTTGTAATCAATTAAAGTGTGACTGATGTAATAAATAGGGTTTTCTTTACCATGGCCATCGTGCTGACCCAATAATGCTATGAGAGCATGGGAAGATGTGGTGATGTACAAAATAAATGGTCTATGAGGTACAACAAGTTATAAAATGGGTGGAGTAGCTAAATATTCCTTTAGAATCTCAAAATATTGTTTACAATCATCATCCCAATCAAAAGGAACACCCTTTTTTAAGAAGAGAAGTGAAAGGTAATGTGTGATTAGCCAAGGATGTGACAAAACGTCGAATAGCTTGAATTCGTCCTTGTAACATGCGTAATTAAGAAATATTCTTTGGAGGTGGAATTCTAACAATTGTATAAATTTTCTTTGTGTCCACCTCAATGCTTCGATGAGATATGATAAATCCTAAGAGTTTACCACTTTCTACACCAAAAACACACTTTTTTTAATTCAAGCGCATGTTATATTGCTTGATTCACTCAAAGATTTTACAAAGGATAGTTATCTTGTCTTGTCAAGTTAAAGATTTGGGTAGGATATTATTAACATAATCTTCCAAGATTTTTTGAATGTAATCATGGAATATTAATTTCATTGCACATTGATAAGTTGCACCTGCATTCTTTAAACTGAAAGGCATGGTGACCCAACAAAATGTTCCCCAAATAGTGGTGAAAGCAGTTTTGTATTGATCATGGGGATTAATAAGGATTTGATTATAACCAGGGAATCCATCCATGAATGAAAAAAAAGCATGTCCAGCAGTTGAATCCATGATCATATCAATATTAGGAAGTGGAAAATCATCTTTCAAAGAGGCTTTATTCTAGTCTAAAAAATTAGTGCACATCCTAATTTTATTATCAAGTTTTGCAACTACAACAATGTTTGAGATCCTAGGAGAATAATCGATAGGTCATATAAAGAAAGTATCAAAATTTTTCTCAAGTTCTTCTTTAACTAGTAGTTTCACTTTAGGGTGAATTTTACAAATCTTTTTATGAATAGGTTTAACATTATTATCAAGGACAATATTATGCATCACAATTTTTTGGTCTATTCCCGGCATATCAAAATATTTCCAAGCAAATATTTTAGGAAAACCATGAAGTAAAGTAGTTGTATCTTCTTGTTCTTCGTCATCAAGACACTTCTTTATTTTAATAACTTTATCATTTTCATCTATATCCATAAGCACACCAATTATATCTCCTAAGGGAAGTGCATTAGGCTTAATATTTTCAAATTCCAATAGTTCTTCATTGACACCATTTGTTTCTTACTAGGAAATATTTATGACACAATAAATATGTTGAAAGGAAGAAGGTGAAGATGGGGTATCATAGACACCAAGTATGTGTTTCAAAGTTTCATCAATATCAATATGCAACAATGAAGGTGGAAGGGTAGAATCAAGCAATTTGGAATGAATGATGGTGATTTTATGTTGTGGTTGACATGTGATCATATTGATATTTAAGGATGGTCGTTGAGTGGCTTTAGAAAATGAATATCCCAATCCTATTTTTGTTTCTTGTATATTAGGTTCAATAGGAACATAAATACCTTTTTAATTTTTTCAACACCCTTTTCCATTATAGCCTAGTTGCTTAACAAATGTATAGCCTTTCCCATAAATTATTTCCATTTCACATGGGGTAGATGGGGATTGGTTATCTATCTCATCAAAATTTGTTGCGTATGTTTCATTTTCATCTATATTATAAGAGATAGATGTATGAGATGATTGTTCAAAGTTTTGAGTGGACATAATGGTTGGTTGATCAAGCTTTTCATCATATTTTTTCATAAGCATGTAATCGCCCATATATGAAGGTGTGAAATCTAAGGATCCCAAATTGTCACCAATTAATGCAGATAGTAATTTTTTCATGTTGTTTGGTATGTGCAGGATCATCATGGAAAAAATAGGCCCTTAAGTGGCAACAAATTTAGAAAAATCAGAGTTAGGAAACTTGACGTAAAATTTTTGAATAAGTTATCTATATTATTTCAAAAATATGTAAGAATAGAATCTGTAGCAAATTGAATGTAGTTTCTAAACTACTAGATTTTTAAAAAAAAAAAGAAAATCTATTTAGTGAAAATCTAAAATTTCAATGTAGTGGTACTGAAATTTTAGGGAAAAAACAAGAAGTAGGTGTTTGTCTGACCAACCTAACCACAATAAAATGATAATATTTTTCTATAAGATTTTAGATATAAGTAAAGGACTTATGCCCTAATGTGATGCATTTTCTTTTTCCAAGTAAATAATTAATTATGAATTTTTTACTAAAACTTTTTAAAAAATATTAAAAACTTGTATGTCTCACCACCTTAACTTGGTCAAAACTTCATGAAATTATTTTTTTCTTTTTTTAATCCTATAGTATCTGAAGCATAGAATGTGACACATGTTTTGGATTCAAAAAATGTGATATTGTTTGAAAGCTATAGATTTTTTTCAATCAACCTATCAATCAGGACTTTAGTTGTAATTTGAATAGAAAATGAATAATAATACATATTAAATTCAAAGTAAAGAATAATTTGTATCGGTGGAAAGCTGAGAATATTCTTTAAAAACCCTTTTTGGTTCAACAATTTTTGGTAAAAATAGTTGTTAGCCACATACCCATCATATTGCCACTTTTTGGCCCATCATGATCTTGCACATAACCTATTTATTGTCAAGGGGACTAATGTGTGAGGTTGGAATTAATGTTTTGAAAGGACTTGTTATTCTCCTTTCAAGGTACAAAAAATTCTTAGGTTTAGGGTCAATTTCAATTTGATATATGTGATTGTTATAAACATACTTCATGATACAGTGAAGAGTTGAGGGGATTGCATTCATCTCATGAATCCATGGTCAACCTAGAAGAAGATCATATGGAATTTCATAAGGTATCACATGGATAGGAGTCTACAAAGTAACCACTCCAACTGTAATAGGTAAAATGATGTCCCCTAGCAATTTCTTTTTTATATTATGAAACCCTCAAATAGAAATGGAATTAGGTTTTACTTGTGATCTATCCATTTCCAATCAGTCAAAAAGACTCACACTACACACATTAAGAGGAGAACCATTATCTTTAAGAGTACTCTTGATACCTATGTTATAAAATTGAGCAATGATCATAAAGGGATCATGTTGTTTTCATAACTCCAAAGGAGGAAGCTCATGTTAATGAAAAGTAATGTCAAGACTATGATTTTGAACAAGAGTGGCCACATCACTCGGAGTAGTTCCAGGAGGGACTATGATTTGTTGCAATGTACTTTGAAGGATGGTATTATAACCTAGTGAGTTTTGCAGCAATTCCCAAAGAGAAATCTTGGCAGGAGTATTCTTTAATTGCTCAACAAGATCATACTCCTTTGTATGTGGGTTATAACGAGTAGCACTAGGCAAATTAGGTAAGGGTAATGGTGGTAGAATTATTTGTGGTGGTTGTGCGTTATTTCGTGTGTTATATGTATGAGCAACAATATAACCACTAGATTGTTGTGATACATTAGAGGGTAAGTTTACGTTTATTGGAAATATGGATCAGATGTGAAGGGGGATAAAGGATAAGTTTTGGTTGAACTACATGAATGTCCTTAACACTTGAAATGACATTACAAACAATAGTGGATGAATTAAATGAGATAGTCTTGAAGAGACTCATCTTTCAAAGGAAAGTAATCACTCCTAAAAGGTTGTAAGGGTGAACTATCATGTGTTGTAAGTGGTTTACTAAAAAACCTTAATGGATGGCTTATGTGAGATAAAGTCTTCAAGGGCTTCATCTAACAAAGCAAATTCATCACAATCAAAGGGTTTGAGGGAAGGTGTTTTAGTAAGAGTTGGAGATGTCTCATTACAAGTGTTAGAGGATGAAGTGAGTGAGAGGACACCCTTGAGGGTTTCATCTAACTTGTCAACATCATCTCTACTAAGTGGCTTGGATGAGATGTTATTAGGAATTTGAAGCATGTGTTTAATGGGATTGTTTGAGGTATTGTTTTACTAATTTTGGAGATTTTCTATAGTTTCTTCAATGTAAGATGATCTCAAAGGACTACAAAAGATAATTGAAAATGGAACTTGTAAAATTCTAATACTATCCATAAATTCCCTGAAGAGAAATGAAATCTATACTAAGAAAATAGAGAAAATTGTAAACTAAAAAAAAGAGGTACTGAAAAAAAAAAAGAAGCTATAATGCAAGAAATGAAAATATGGAAATTCTGCTAAAAAAGTGTAAAGGGATTGATTCACCCTAGGTGGTGAATGAGTCCCAAGAGATGAATTTTTTAATGTTTCTTCTGATTGTTTTCTATTTTTTCTATAAAATTTGAACTCTATACATTGCAACTTTAGAATGTAAATGTAGAGATGAAAAGGAATGCCCTATTTTAAGATAAATAATGCCTTTACTAATGCAATGTTTCTAAGAGTCTTAAATAATGCAAGAGATTACAATAATGAAGACCTAAAATGCAATAAAAAATGTAAATCAAAATGTTCTTATGCTGAAATGTCGGGTTCACCAAAATGTGACATAGATTTTAGGACCTAATGGGCTCTCTTACACTTATAGGGTTTTTCACCCAAAAGGAGAGAGATTATACCTTAAAATTCTTATGTAACACTCAAATTAGGATATATACAATATAATATAATGTAAATGAACTAAAATAAATCCAATTGATTGATTAAAATGACTGAAAACAAATGAAACACTAAGATTTATGCCTTGTTTGAAAACAAAATGTGATATGTGAAAGATAGAATTAATGAACAAAAATGCAATATTTGACTAAACAGAGGGTTGTTTTTGAGAATGTGTGTACCTGAAATGTTGTAGAGGACTAAATGACAAATTGAAAACCTAATGAAATATGAAATTTACCTAACTAGGACTCATTCGTTAAGGGTGGCGAATCGGTCCTGGGTCAGGTCTTCTTTTGAATAGAACTTAATTTCTAACTATCGGGGGCCTGAAATAGCTTCAAACTCAATTCTAAATTTTAGGTGGGACTTATTTACCAACCATAGAAAGTCTTTCCACCTATAGATTCTTGCACATTCAAGACTCGTATATGCACCTTGACACCTGTACAACAAATTCTGACAGAGTCCTAATTCCAAGTCTCTAAAAATCCCTGCAAAATAGTTTAAATTTGTTGGTCTGATGGGGGTTTTCCTTGGTTAGACCCCTAGATTGGTAATCAACCCTTGAATGGAGAAAAATATTCAAAAACCCTAGCCTTAGATGTGTTAAAGACTAGGAAAAGGTTGAATCATGACAAAAAGCCTATTCTATTGCTCTAGAATAGGTTATGCAAAAGTGATTGAAAGGATGCAAGATCTCTATACTAGAAACCTTACAACACATAAAACATGGATGTGAAGTGACATGAAAATGCTAAATAAACATAATGAAAACCTTAGTCTAAAGAGAGAGTAATAATGGAAGATGGAATCAATAGGAAACCAAGTCCTTAGGCATGATTTGGTGCTAGTTTCACCTCTTCACCCTAGATTTCTTGATGATTCACCATAGGCATCCATCATTAACCCTTTGCAATGTTGAATCTTGACAATGTAAGTGAGATCCAAGACCTACAAAAACCCTAGTTTGTTATCCTAAAACTTCAAATCTTTCATATGAAATTTATTGTAGAATGATTTTTCCTCTTGAAATGATAAAAAGTGATCAAAATTTGTGTAAAATGACTTAAAATGTGTATTTATAGGAAACAACACCTTATTTTTCCATTAATTAGACCTAAGAAGCTGAAATTCACCAAAAATAAGAACAAAATTAATTAAATTCTCGCTTGATTTTGAAATTTCCCTCAAAGGGGACTGATTCACCAAGGGTGCGAATGTGTCCCACTATTACTTTTTGAAGGTGGGATGTCGGGGTATGATTTATTAAGTGTTTTTTATTGGGTTTTCTATTATTTATCATGTGAAACAGGCCTCTAGATCAAAATTAATAGGTCTAAGGGGCCTATAAATGTCGTTTTAAAGGGTAAATGATATGGACTCAAAATTGGGTCTAAGTATGCATGAAATTGTCTCTTTTTTGAAGAGCTTGCAATTTTCAATGGCACGGGAACCAAGAATGATAATGAATTGATGGTAATGTATGCCCCCCACTTTAAAGGAAATGTTACAAGTTGTTCTATGAGCAATTACTTAATCAAGTTTCACAGTCAAACTAATTAGACACAGGCAGTATAATGCGTAACCTTTTTGTATATGTTAAAATTTAATTTAATTTTTTTTGGATCAAGGACTTCAATATCTGGTGTACTCATATTTTTCAATTTTTTTTGATAATCTTCTATTTTTCCACATGTGAACAATAAAGAAATTCATTTTCGATGAAAAACCTATGTTTAATAAAACTTAAAAAATAAATACATAACAAAACCAAAACATATTAAAATTATATTCATTGGATATATTGTTTGAGGAATACCATAATCATTTGAAATAAATTTTAAATGAATTCATTTGATCCCCCAAAAGCTAAATCAAAAGTGATTTTTTATCAGCATTTTGATAGGTGTAAAGGAGACGCATTTATAGGTATGGTTTAAAACTAGCGAGGTTCTATCCAAGGGGGTTTGATCTAGATGATTTGATCAAACCCTCTTCAATTGGAATCCTTAAAATGGAACTTTTTAAGGCTTAAATCATTATATTTTCTAAAAATATGTGATTTCAGCTAAAATTAGTTCTCAGGAATTGTAAACCACTATTATGACAACACCCATAAATTATGCTTTACTTTGAATTTAATAAGTAATTATTATTAATTGTCTATTCAAATTATGACTAAAGTCCTGATTGATAGGCTGATTGAAAAATATGTATAGCTTTCAAACAAGATCACATTTTTTGAATCCAAAACATGTGTCACATTCTATGATTTGCATACTATAGGATTAAAAAAATAAAAAAAAAATTTCATGTAGTTTTGACCAAGTTAAGGTGGTCAAACATATGAGTTTTTATATTTTTTAAAAGTTTTAATAAAAATTCATAATTAATTATTTACTTAAAAAATTACAAAAAAATATGCATCACATTGGGGCATGAGTCCTCTACTTATATCTGAAATATTATAAAAAAATATTATCATTTTATTGTGGTTAGGGTGGTCAGATAGACACCTACTTATTTTTTCCTAAAATTTAAGTACCACTACATTGAAATTTCAAATTTTCACCAAATGGATTTAAAAAAAAACAAACCTAGTAGTTTAGAAACTACATTCAATTTTCTACATATTCTATTCTTACATATTTTTAAAATAATATAGATAACTTATTCAAATTTTTATGTCAAGTTTCCTAACTCTGATTTTTCTTAATTTTTTGCCACTTAAGGGTCTATTTTTTCCATGATGATCCTGCACATACCCACCAAGTAATATGTTTCAAAGTTAGGTTGCATCATGTGAAGAAAAAATGAAAAACAAGGAAAGGGAGTTGCCCCTTAGAAAATATTACACAAAACACATAAGGGATCTATGAATTGTGGGTCAAGATGTTCGTTGCTACAATGTGTTTTTAGGAAAGAGCGAAAAATTGTCATCATTCCCTAAAGTACATAGAACTAGAAGAATGACACAAAGAGAGAAAAAACAAAGGAAAATGAAAGATTGTTTTGGGTCAACATGGAAGAGAATTGTAGTCTCAATGCTTTGCACAATCCCCAAAATGAAAACACAAACAAAAAGAAAAAGACAAAAGAAAATGAAGGAGATTTTGGGCCAACATGAAGGAGACATTTTGGTCTCAATGCTTTGCATCATCTCCAAAAGGATAACACAAAATAAAAAGAGAAAAAGACAAGGACCTTGTGGGTCAACATGGAAGAGATATAAGGAATCTATATGCTTTGTGTCATCCTTAAAAGGAAAACAAAAACAAAAAAGAGAAAAAGACAAGGACCTCTTGGGTCAACATGGAAGAGGCATAGGGCATCTCTATGCTTTGCATCATCCCCAAAAGGAAAACACAAAACAAAAGGGAAAAATACAATGTATGACATATATAAGAAGAGATATACAAATAGAAGAAATGTACAAAGAGACGGAACATCAAATGCATGATATAGGGGAACAAAATACACACATGAAAAGAAACAAGTAATGCAAATGCAAGTCAACCAGTAACTAAGTTATTGGTTTCTCAATCTTAAATGGATAAGTAGAACATGAATAAAAGAGTTAAGAGACAAAGACAAATGCATTACAAGGAAAAGGCTAACAACTTTTTTCCCTCCACAAAGTGTAAAGGCAAGAATGAGCCAAGGTGAGTGATGGGAATGAATCATGCAATAGTGAGAATAGGGAATTCTACAAATATGACATGATTAGGGAATTATGGTGTTTTAATGTATGATGAGGAAGAAATTGGTATTAGTGAAGTGATACTTATCTGGTATGTCCTTCAATGTTTGACATTCTTCATTACGATGTCGAAGGATGCGATGATATTTGAAAAATTGTATGTTAGAGTCTTTCAGATGAATAACCAACCTATTCATAGGTGGTAAAAGTATAAGACCTTTGTTGAATAGAATTTGAAGTCTCTTTTCACATTCAAGTGGAGGATGTGTGGGAAATTGAATCTTTTTGAGTTTGTAAGGTAATTTTCACTTTCTAGATGCACCTTGTTCATGAATAGGAGGAAGAGAAACCATATGGATCCTAACATCCTTATCATGAGAAGGAGATAATGGTTACTCACGTGGAAGGAGAATGTTTAAGTTAGTAGGATCATTCAAGATCACTGTTCCAACATCCCAAAGTCTCCTAGGTTGAAGAGGATGTCTATCAAGATGAGAAGGATCTTGATATCTTAGTCATGTTGTGTGTGCTTCTGTTGATTATTGTTCAAGAAGTTTATGGATGTCATGTTCATGTTTTGTGTCACAACCTTGTTTAATTAAGATGGTAAATCTTTTACCATGTGTCATTTCAAGGTGGATAGGAGTGTTGGTGACTTTGTGATCATAAAAGGATTGTGAATTTGAGTTGTGAGAGGGACTAGGTCCACTTGAGGGAGGAACCATAGGTCCTATAGTGATTTCAGGATGCAAGTATGCAAAGTGATCATGAGGTGCAACAATGGGAAGGTCTTGTGACCACATGGAAGGATAAAAGGTTGTATTTGGTTCTAGGTTATCAAGGCAATCATTGTAGAACTTGTTCATGCTAGTATAACCTTCTACAATGATGTGTACTTCATGTGGAGGAAAATCATGAGGAGTTAAAGGATCATGAGGTTGTTCGAGGTCATTAGGGTCATAGAAAAAGGAACAATTGGACATGTCTACCAATCACTTTAATGAATTCAATGAATTATTGAAAGAGAATTCCATAATGAAAATAAACTAAGATGCAAACAATAATGAAAAACAAAGATTCTATAGAAGAAAGAAGAATGCAGAAACATGAAGCAATAATCCCAAAAAATGTTAAAAAGATTACAAAGATGTTTAAAAATTGCAGAGGGACCGATATATCCTTGGTGGCGAATGAGTCCCAGTATATGCAATTTTTTAAGTATTTCTTCATAAATTTTAAGAAGATTTTAATGTCCTATAGAATGAAAACAATGATGCAGAATGCAATTTTTCTATTTTTTCAATGAGATGTAATGCAAGAATGAAACCTAAATGAAGCTTTCACTAATGCAAGATAAAATGTTCTAGAATTAAAAAAAAATTTACTAATTTAATGTTCATACATAAGCAAACTAGGATGCAATATGAAATAAAAAATGAAAAGTGCTCAAACTTTAGGTTCACCAAAATGAACCATTAATTTTTGGTTCCTAGGGCTTCTTTAACTCTTCTAGGGTTTTTAACCTAAAAGAAGAGAAGTAGGCCAAAAATGCTGATGGTTTATTCAATTTAATGTTATATGTTATTCTATCTAACATAAATGAATCCAACTAAATGTAATTGACTGATTTAGATGAATGAAAATGAATGCAAAACTAAAATTAAAGCTATGTTTGAAAACACACTATGATATGCAAATGACTAAGTAAATGAAGAAATTATGTAGAACAGAAAGAAAAGGGATGAATTTGAGTGCACTTGGATGAAATGTGATGATCCTGTAGCGTTATGGATGCTAATGGAAATTACTGATTTTTCATAGTGGGACTCATTCGCCTAGGGTGGTGAATTAGTCCTCCTAGTGAAAAATTGTTGGAAGCAAGTTTCTATCTATCGAGATCCAAAATATTAAAAAAAATAGATTTTCAATCCTAAGGTGGGAATCATTCACCATAGGTGGTGAATAAATCCCCTCCCAAATATTTGAAAAATCAAGAGACAACTCTGCAACACTAGATCTAGAAATGTCTACTTATCGAGTTGCCAAAGTCAATTTTGTAGAAAACAGACAAACAACCTTCTCCAAGCTTGAAATAGACTTAAGTTGACATTCAGTTGACTTATAAACCAGTCTTCAACATCAAAAATCTTGTCAAATCTACATACATAGTTCAAACCCTTGATTATGCAATTATGAAGTAATGCCAATGGTTGCTTCAAAGTGCTTGAATGGTGCTTGAATACTTGAGTGAATAGGTTGATAAGTGAACTTGATGAATGGGGGTTAGAATGAGATGAAAATAACTTATTTATACACAATTTTTCCTTAGTTACCCATTCATACCTCATCATAGGTTGACATCAAGTTTTTTTGAATAAGATCCTGAAAGGAAATTTAAAATATTTTTAATTTGGAGCTAAGGGGGACTCATTCGCCACCCATGGAAAATGGTTCCCACTTAGGACCTAAATACAAGTGTTAGGAAATATGTTGTATTTAATGTTTTTTGTAAATATAATACTCAAATATACACTTAATTAAACATATTAGATCATAAAGGGGTTAATAAAGCATGAAAAAGGGATAAATAGTGAAGATGTCCCTAGAAAAGTGTGAAAGCTTGTTACAAGACTTTACAACACTTCAAAATAGGGCTTGTTGATGAATAAAATGGTGATTTTTAAGTGAATTATAATTAATAGAGTCTAGAAGAATGTAGAAATGTCTTACAAAACTTCACAACACCTTCACAAGACGGCGTTCTTTGAGTTTTAGTACCTAAATAAGCATGTCCAAGCCATCTTACCTCATCAACTCAAAGCCACATAGTTCCAACACCATGAAACAAGACCTAAAAATTTTTGAAAATGATAGGGGTCCATTTTTCTATGACACACCCTTAAATGTCATACAACCATCATAACATGTAATATTCTCTCCTCAATCCTAGGCACCCAAAATATGTTAATAATGTCATATGAAAAACGCCTTACAATTTTCATAAAATTCATCACAAATGTGCAATCAAATCTACCATAAGATCCATCATATAATCCATTAGAACTGAACAAAATATTTAATTCTCTTATAGCCTATCATAACCCAACTTGGGCACCAACTTTATCCATGCACAAAGATTCCTTATGAAGCATCTATAATTTTTCATAAGTGAAAGATTCCACAATGGGATTCCTACCTGCTCTTGTGATGATGATGTGCCATCCAACCACCTCTAATGGGGATACAACCTAGTTGGTGGGTCATAATATATGACATGAAAATATAAGCAAATAAATAATACAAATAAATACAGTGATACATTAAGTTAAAAATATTATGACTCTAAGGTTGAGACACCTTAAACACAACATTCTCCCACTTGTCGAAGAATTTCCCCTTCTTAGGGCCCCAAGGCCCACAAAATCATAACACCATTTGAACTTATTTGTTATCATTGGTTTCATCAGTGTATCTACAACATTCACCAAATTTTCAACCTTTTCCAAGTTCACCTTTCCATATTCTACCATAGCATGAAAAAAAAAAATGGACATAAAAGTGCTTTATTTTTGCATGGAAGGTAGGATTATTTGCTAATAAAATGACACTCTAACTATCACAACAAATAGTAATATGTCCTACATATAAAAAAAATTCAAAACACAATATCTTAAGACAAATGGATTCTTTACAAGAATAAGTGCATTCCATGTACTCTTCTTATGTCATGCACAAAATAATTATAGCCTACCACTTACTCATCAAATTGATAGCACCACTAAACATCATAAACATGTAACCACTAGTGGATCTTCTGCTTTTAATTCCACCTACCCAATATGAGTCGACATGTCCATTAATACTCATAGAATGTTGAGGTCTAATTGGATGGCCATGAAAACACAAGAAATACTTGAAAGTACCCCATAAATATATCAACACTCTCTTAATTGCATCCAAATATATCTATCTAGTATTAGCCATAAAATGACTAAAGACTCCCATTGCATGTGCAATTTCTTGTCACACACACACCATAGCATACATAAAACTACAAACAACACTTGCATATGGTACTCTAGTCATGCCCTCCATATTAATAGGATATTTTGGATAGTCATTCACAAAAAGCTTCATCTCTTGAATCATAGGAACAACTAATTATTTTCAATTTTTCATGTTGAATCTCTCCAACACCGAGTTCAAATAATTTCTCTAACATAACCAAAGCTTTATGTTTGTTTTGTCTCTCATTACCTCCATTCCTAGAATGTACCTAGCCACACCTAGGTATTTCATCTAAAAAAATGTTGACAATTGAAATTTCAAATATAAAATTCATACTTTTACCTTTCCCAACAAACCACATATCATCTGCATATAAAACAATAATGAGAATGTGACTATTATCGAATTTATAATACACACAATGGTCAAATTTAGATAGAAAATTACCAAGCATAGTTATAGGGGGATGTAAGCATGAATTTTGTAAGGGATGTTCTCTAGCATGGGATTTGTTATGGGTTTGTAGCTATCATGCAAGCTTGTTAATTAAAGAGTCAATTCGTTTGCTAATTTATATGGCTTTGTAAAAGACACTTTGTAAATCTCCAATTATATATATATATATATATATATATTGCATATCCTACCTTTTTCTCAAAAAAATGGTCAAATTTAGATATTTGAAATCCCAAAGACAACACATAGGTATCAAACTTTTGGTACCAGATTCTAGGAGAATTTTTCAAAGCATAAAGATAATTCTTTAGTTTTCAAACCAAATTTTCTTTACCTTTTTTAACAAAATACTCTAGTTGTGACATGTCAATATCTTCCTCCAAGTCACCATGAAGTAATTATTTCTTCACTCCAATTATTCAAATTATAAAAGATAATCTACTAAAACTAATAATAGGAATTGAATAGATTCCAACTTCATAACAAGAGAGAATATATCACCATAATCAATTATCTCCACCAATGAAAACCCCTTAGCAAAAAACCATGCCTTATACTTTTAAACACTTCCATTAGGACCATACTTTTTCTTGAACACCCATTTATAACAAAGATGTTTTCATCCAATAGGAAAAGGTACTGGAGATCCCAAGTCTTATTTTTCTTTAATGAAGTCATCTCCTCATAGCCATAGCCATATCCTCTTTAACAATCCTAGGCTCATCACTCATAGCTATAGCCTCTCTAACAGTCCTAGGCTCATCAAAGTTAGAAATCAAAGAAAAAATGAAACTAAAATCCAATAATGAATAACTAAACCTTTTTTGTTACCACATAACTCATGTAGAGAGCCTCAAAGGATGAGGTTGAGGTTCTTCTTCTTCTTTAGAAATTTTAGAGCTACTTGAGCTCTCCTCATCATCAGGTCCAATAGGAATGTGAAATTCATATTTCATTTGAGTAGGTGGAATATTAACCACCTACTTCTTTTGTTTCTCCTCTTTCTCTAGACGGAACACAATAATGGGAGGATTCATCTCTCTAAATATTACACTTATTCCATAAAGAACATTCTAATCCTGTAGATCCCAAAGATTTCACCCCTTCATGCCAATACCTTAACTAATAAAGACACACTTAACTTCTTTGTTCTAAAACTTTGACATATTCTTAATAGGAACATGAGCATAAGATTCACAACTAAGTATTCTAAGATGTCTCATCAAATAATTTTTACTAGACCAGGCCTCCATGGTTGTATTTCCAATAAGCATAGATGTGGGAGATTTTTTGATTAGCTAACAAATAGTGGCTACCACTTAAGCTCTGAACTTATGCTCAATGCTAGTACCACTCAACATACACCTAGCTCTCCATCAACATTCTATTCATCCTCTTTGTAGCTCCAAATTTTTGTGAAGTGTATAGATTTTTATTATGTTTCTCCATCTTCTGATCTCTAAAGAACTTTTCAAACTCTACAAAGAAAAACTCACCACCATTATCAATTCTCAAATACTTAATATTTCTTCTAGTATTATTTTCTACCAAGGCCTTAAACTCCTTAAACTGACTAATGACTTCAAATTTAATTTTCAGAAAATAAATGAATGTCCTACTATAATAATATATGAAAGAAACAAGACATATATGTCTGAAAATGAAGGAACATTCACAGGACCAAAAGTATCTGAGTGAACAGAGTCCGAAACATCAAAAGACTTGTGACAACTAGAGTAAAAATAAAACACAATGTTCACAAAAGTTGAACTCAACATTACAATCATCAAGTCCTTAAAAAGGGCTCTTAGTTTTGAAGGTTCAAAGACCATTTTCACCAATATCACCAAGTTGTTGGTGTCATAACATTGTATTCTTTGTAGGAAGCTTCATTTCAATGGAATGAGCACCCTTAGGTACCAAAAATGCATGGCCATTGGATGTAGCTACAAAAGACTTCTTCACTACATGAACTGATGATGAGGAAGAAGAATACAAATGTGTCTTCTTTTTCTCATCAAAATAAATATTGCACTATAATATGCATGCATCTAGCTTGTACAAAGTGCCAACTTAAATACCCTAATCCAACACCATAGCTCCTCTTCTCATCTTGTATCCTCCACTAGAATGACCACCCTTAGATACCCAAAATGCATGACCATTGGATGAAGTTGCAATAGACTTCTTCACTACATGATCTAATGGTGAGGAAGAAGAATACAAAGGTCTCTTCTTTAGTACATTAGAAGAAATATTACACTATAATATGCATGCATCTATTTTGTACAAAATTCCAACTCTAACACCCTTATCCAACACCATAGCTTCTCTTTTCATCTTACATCCTCCACCTGAGAAAACAAATTACACTCTTGAATAATTTAGTTTACTCACATAAAGAAGGTTTTGTGTCAAACTTAGTATATGAATGAAACCATCAATCCCCTTCACTATTCTGCCAGTAAATTTTATTTTGACTCTTCCACAGCCAACTATTTTTAGGTGATGTTCATCACCCAAGTACACCTTCCTACCATTGTACTCTTCATGAACTTCGAAAACCAACCTCTATGATGGGTCATGTGAAAGGATGCAACTAAATCTTACAACCTCACATCTTTCAATGAATGGGTTGCCAAGGTTACAAAGAGTGCTTCTACTTCATCCTAGGATGATTTTTTAGATTCAAATTTTGAGAAAGGATTATTTTTCTTATTCTTGCATTTTTTGTTATCTCATGGTAACTCAGATCATAAATTCATTTTCAACTTTTTGACAATGAGACTTGGAGGAATCATAAGTGTAAATTCTAGGATCGAGAATCATGTGTGGAAATAGAAAAAGGATACCCTACTTTTTAGGAATGGAGCACAAGGTTAGGGTTCCTATTTCACACTTGTTGCACTCAAGGACACTTTAGAGATTTCAATCAAATGAATAATGGAGGAACAAATATGACAATAAGGTATCTTGGGGTATCATTAGAGATTAATGAGAGGTTCACCACCAAGCTAGGACTTGGAAAAATGTATGAAATGTAAGATATAATGATTGAAATCAATGATGCATAAAACTTCACTAAAATAACTATAAATGCAAATAAATTAAAACAAAAAACTAGAAAAGTATAGAGGAGCACCTAGAAACCTAAGAGAGCTTGAATGGAGGATTGAAATGCTAAATAACCTAAAATTTTGGCACATTGGGCCTCATACACCAGTCTAGGAATTTTAGTCCTAGGTCACAGTTTCTGGTCTAAAACACATGTCTAGAAAAAGGGTATTCAAAATTGCAAAAATCTAAAAAATTTACTAAACTATGAATCATGTGCCAAGACTAGCATATGAGTCTAGATAGGCTTTTTTGAAACTTCAAGGTCTAAATCTAGTGTTCAATGTCTACTTTGTCCTTCCCAATTGGTTTTTGAATCTAAAACACTAGTTTCAGACCTGTAGATGACCTTTTTGTGAAGATAACATCTTTGCCAATGAGGTGAAAACTCCAAAAAATTCCTTCAAGCTTTTAACCTAATCTTAAAATATCCTTCATGCTCCAAGACACCTAGATTTGTAAACATGTATGTAAAAAGGAGAAAAAAATGTTGATTGTTAGTGAATAGGGGTTTTCCTTGGTCAAACCATGTTCGGGTATTTACACCAAATGATGAAACAATGAAACAAGGACATGAACCATGAAACGTGAGTAGTTATACCTTAAATGATATCTTGTAGATGATACTATGTAAATATATGATCTAACATTAAATGAGCATGAATGATATAGATCTTGATCTTGAGGTAAGTGTAGGACAATGCTTGACCTTGAATCTTGAATGCAACATCACAACACTAGCTAAATAACATTCTTGATAGTTGATATCCTTGATGTATGATGATGGATCTTGAACTTCTGCAACAAATGATGAGGAAATATGCTCTTGAATTCCTTAGAAATGATCTTGAATGCTCGCTTGATGATCTTGTAAAGTCTTGGAATGCTTAACTCTTGAATGCTTGACTTGATATCATGTAGTCCTTCATCTTTCTTAGGTGAAATAATGAATTGAGACCTCTTTTATATAGGACATCCATCTAATATCCCATTTATTAGATACCATAGGCCTACATTCATGAAATATGAACTTAAAATATTGATTTCCCACTCAAAACACTAAAAATAGGCCAAATTGGATTCATACACCATCTATAGTGTATGGGTACCACCTGGGTGGGACTCATATTCCTAAGGTGGAGTCTAAATCCCATAGGGCCTACTTGTGGAGAGAAAGTATCGGGGTGTGATGAAATAAAATTTATTTATTGATATTATTAGGATTTTGATTGAAATATGTGTTGGGATGAATAATATATGGTCAAGTAGGGGCCTAATAATAATGATATTAAAGTAATCAATGTAAGAGGGACCAAAGCTCAATGTGAAAATGTAAATAAATATACTTTACAACATCAAATTAAGGAAAAAATAGGTCTATTTAGCTTAAAAGGTCCCTAATTCCATTGTAGATTTGTACAACACATTACAACACTAGATAAGGTCCACCTAGTTTACAAGTCTCCTAAATTTAATGTGAAGGTGTAAATAAATACACTTTACAACACTAAATTAATGAAAAGTTAGGTTTATTTAGCTTTAAAAGGTCCAAGAACCTAATTTGGATGTGTGAAACACATCACACCACTAGATCAAGGCGATATCAAGTCCAATTTATCATTAATTATTCCAAAATTAGGTAAAGAATTTTTTCATTTCTAAGAGCATACAATTTTTGTCACTACATTTAGCCCCCACTTTAGTGAGAGGATGAACTTGCTTCAAAATAACACAAAAGTGGGCATTCAAGACAACTCCAAGTGTACCAATGCAGATAATGAAGGATGATAAAGATCAAAGGAGGTGGCCAAGCTACCCGAATCTTAGATTCTTCATGAAACCAACATGAGAACAAAAGGAAACATACAAGGTGTATTATTTGCAACATAACAAGATGCACAAACATACAATTAAAAATAAATAAAGAAGAAAGAAAAGAATAAGATGGGTGGATCCAACTTTGACAAAAATGTGCTCACTCTAGGGCCACAAAACTTCAGGTCATCTACGGGGTGAGTATCCACAATACACTCACTCTAGAGCCATGTATCTTTGGGTCATCCATAGGGTGAGTAACCAAAAGGGTGAGATGCGTGATCAGTATGTGCCCACATATGCAAGTAGCTAAGGGAAGTCATTCCTCCTTTTGGGTCTCATACAACTAGACCAAAGCTATACCTCTAGATAAATTTGATAAGGAAATGCATAATAATGATCTTCAAGCTTCACGAGACAAGAAAAAAATTTTATACTTGGATTTCATGAGAAAATAATGAAATTCAAGCATCATGAGGTAAGAAAAACCTCATATGTTTGGAACTCATGAACAAACAAGATGGCTCCATAGGAAAGAAAAGTGTGTTATGCAAGATGGCCATATAACCAATGTTGTAAATTCAAAATAGTGTAAGGTACATTCAAAGATATTTTTCTTAATTTATGTAATGTATCTTCTTAGGGAACATCATGCCTAATGTATCCAAGAGAGGAAAAGTCAAAGAAATATCACTCTCTTAGGGGAAATCAAACCCAGTGACAACACCAAGAAAAGGATCCATCACAAGAATAAAGAAAACCACATAGTGAAACATGTGTTTCAATGTATTTCCCCACTTTAAAGTGGTTGCTAATACCATTGTTGTGAGAAATTTATTTAAAGTAGAAGAATACATGAGAGGCTATTTATAAAACCCTATGCCAAGTCATATGTTCTTGAATGAAATTAAGTCATGGATAAGTATGTCACATACAATCCAACTTAAGGAATGTTGTCAACATCCCAAGCTTGATCTTATATGTACATGTGATCATCTATCCAAAAGAAACAATGAAAAGTGATGTACGAGGACAAGGATATCTAACCCATTTCCCCCACTTAGTGTAGGACAAGGATGAGCCAAAATGAAAAGAGGAACTAGGTGCTTCAACCCAAGGAAGAGCACCACAACCCTTAAGATATTGAATTTTTTATTCAAAGCCCTACATTGATTAGAAGAATGACCATCAACTCTATGATATGCACAAAATAAATTCTTGTAGTCAATTTTCTTTCATATTCATGGAGGGAGGTATATCAAACAATCTTTGAGGAGTCTTGAAAAGATACTCTCTTGATCAATGGTAGAATATGTTCCTTTAATTGCACAAGATGTCATACACACACTAAATGATAATGTTTTAGATAAAAATGGAGATAAGGGTGGAAAACCTAGATCTTTCTTGAAATAGTATGTGCATAAGAGCGAATTTGCACCCCATGTCTAAATCCATGTTTTTCCTTTTCCACTTTAGAAAAATAAGTTTGGAGGCTTAATTCCACCTAAGCCCACTGTTTGCAGCACACTTGGCACTTGTTTTGAGTGTTAGTAATGGCATTTTCTATCATAGACACCTGTGTGACACACTAATGTCCTTGTGGTGTGTTTACATCCCTAATACATTCCTATGTCTAGACCTTAAAAAGGAATTACACATCCCATTAGAGGTTGATTTTTAATTCCCTCCTCGACTGACCGACCCGAATATTGTTGTTTTCTTTCTCATTCCTTCATATTCAATCCTTGAACTTGCATTTTGAAAGGGGGAAAGGTCTCTTAACCACTTCTAGACTTCATCCACAAGCTTCACAATCTCTCCATAAGCTCTAAGAAGCTTCTTCACAACCTCTTCAATCTCCAAACACTTTACACTTCACAACAACAACATCAAAACTCCACCTCTTTAGTAGAACACATGTGGAACAAAACACCCTTGCAGTAGAGGCTTGAGTTCCTCTCATTTTCTCCCCCATTATCCTTGAGTGCTCTTGGTGGAGGTGGAAAGCTTTCAATCCTCTCATATATTACTTGGTTGAGTAGCATAACACTATTTTTTAGTGCTTTAAGTTTTCTTTATTTCATTTCTACTTTTCTCTATCTATCTGGCTGTCTATGGAGGTGGGAACACCAAAACGGGGTCTGAATGAGGTAGGCCCCTATACAACTACCAATTTTTTTTATCTCCTTCTTATGTGTAGGTATCGAAGATACTCAAAAGCTAGAAGCTTCATCACTCGCACGATTGTAAGTATTCCCTTCCTTTCTTCTCCTTATCCTCATCATTTATTCATTACTTTACTTCAGTTCTACTACTTTATCACATTTTTTCATTTTCCTACATTTTGTTAGTTCTTAGTAATTGGATTTCTAGTTGTTGCTTCGGAATTTTCTGAGACATTCTTTCTTTTTGGTCCCTATGAAATGCTAGGGCACCTCTAAGATGCTTAGTAATTGGATTTCTAGTTGTTGCTTAGTAATTTTCTAAGACATTATTTCTTTTTGGTCCCTATGAAATGCCATGGTGCCTCTAAGATGCCAGCGTGCCATGCTGTTGTCTATATTATGTGTTGTCATCCTTCGGCCAAGAGCTTGAATAGTCTGTCCAGAAAATCTTTGTGACTTGCTCCTTCAGAGTCTAAAACTCTCACTGCTATTCCATTAAGGTATTATAGGGAACTTCACCCCATGAAGCTCTCTAAGTGAAGAGAATTCATGAGTAGAAAATCCCCCTATATTACCATTTTTGTGAACCTAACGTGAAGAACATTGTTCTTCAAAAAAATTGTAATGGATTTAATATCTTCTTTTATTAGTTTTGCATCTAATATTATCTAAATTATTAATGACATTCCATTTAATGCATGTGATGGTGACTTGGTATGTTTGATTCTTCTCACAAATTTCCTCCTTCTTCAGAGGATATTCTATTGCATGAAGATGAAATCATTGACACCTTTCTTAATATTACTCTACCTACTCTCCATTCCAATGAACCCTCTTCTAGAGATGATGCATTTGGGAAGATGAAGCTCCTTCTCCTTCCAATGCCATCTCTTCTAGAGATGACACATTTGTGAATTTATAAACCTTCTAGTCATTCGAATGAACCTTCCCCTAGAGATGATGCATTAGTGAATGATGAACCTCCTTCCACATCCAATTCTCCTTGGATCTATGTTGAGATTGTTCCATCAAATAACTATTCTATATTTGATCCTATTTGGATTGATGTTGAGAATATGAATTCAATTAGTTTTTCTACTAGCTATGATGATTCTATAAATGAAGTCTATGCTTCCCCTCAAAAGCCTAAGAGATTGGTAATTTGTGAGACTCCAGCTAGTACTTCTCCTAAAAGGGTTTGTTTTGTTGATGATGCTCCATTTAATGGTGGTTATCCTAATATTTTTGAGGCTCCCTCTTATAGATAGGTAGCCCATACTTATCATGATAGAAGAAATAAAAGACCAAGGATACTTCAAGAACCTAAACCTTCAACTAAAGCACCTAGTGATAACAGTCTTGTTGAGCAACCTCACGTTACTATAGAGAAGATCTTATTGTACGAATTGCTTCAATCTACTCCAATTTATCAAGGTATGCTTTAGGAAGCCTTACAAAAGATCCTCTTTCCTTCTTCCACAAGATGATGGATGCTAATGCGTTGATGGCATATATTCATGTGGATTCCTCAAACATTAAATTTTATCCTCAGAAGCTCCCGCCTCCAGAAGTAGAAAAGAAAGTGGATCTCTATTGGTTATAGTTAATATTAATAAGATTGGAATTATATGTACTATTTTTGACACTGGCACAATGCTCAATGTATGTAGTATTAATCTATTATGCAAGATTAATATTGAACCATCTTCTTTTAATACTTCTTATGTTGTCCTTCATGGTTTTGATAATGTCGGTTGACAATCCCTAGGCACAATAGTCTTTCCTTTGAGGTTGGGACTTGTTACTATACCTACCCTTATATATGTTGTCACAAAAAATTTACTATGTAACCGTCTTCTTGGTAGACCATGGATTCATTCTATGGGTGTAGTTCCATCTACCTTGCATAAATGTATTAAGTTCATTGCTAACAATAAAGTAGTCACAATCAAGGCTGACCTGAGGTTATGAACCTATGCAAGATGGAAGTTGTTGGTCAAGCTTCATTTGTGCCTACTCTTACTCCTTCAGTATCTTCTAATATCTCGATGTGTAGCAGTGCCTACTACAAAGGATACTCATAAAGTAAACATCCATAAAGAAGATCCTTTTGAAGAAAGGATTCCTAAGTGTGCTCCTTCTACCTCTTCTCAAAGGAATGCATGTCTTGGTGATGATTGAGGTCCTTTAGACTTTACAAAATCTTTTGTTGGAGAATATAAAGTTGATCTGATCCACTTAGACCTTCCAACAACATCATCCAAACTTGTTGTCAATGATTGTTATTCTCTTGTATTATGGGGTAGTGTGAGCAATAATTGTAACATCCTTAGTGTTGATCCTCCTTCTATGGAAGAAGATTTACTTTCTGCTAAAGAGGATAGTGTTGGTAGTCTTGTTAATAAGGATTATGGTGGTCTCATAAAGGAGTGTGATCCCCATTGTTGGGACAATGCTCTTTATCAAGACCCTCCATTTCAAGATTTGTAAACACATTATGGCCTTGGCTTTAAACTAGTCTCTAAATGTAGCTACAAGCATAAAGGTTGTGGGTGCAACAAGCAAGGAATTCAAGTCCCTCTAGAATTTGTGTGTTGTAAGCATAATCTAGGGCTTGGTTGCTCAAATGAACAATCTAAAAGGGAACCATAGTTGAATTGTGATGAATTCCACTCAACCTTGTTATCATTGATTTATTTATCCTCCCTTGTCTTCTACCTTCCTTCTTCTTGTGAGAAGTCAAGTTCTTCTCCACAAGAGAAATGGTTGCTTCCTACTCCTCATCCCTTATCTAAGAAAGAGCATTTTTTTATGCACCTTCTAAAAGCTCACTTAATCACTCTTCCTTCTTCTACACACACGAAATCTCATGAACATGATAAATATTCTTTTTGTGCATACCATCAAGTGCTTGGCCATTCCACTAACAAATGCAAAGCCTTACAAGATAAAATACAATGTTTTGGTGATTCAGGTGCCATCAAACTCCCATTTGGTTGATACACCATCCTTTTCTTTGCATAACAAGTGATATTGAGGTTTACCTCTATCCTATCCAAAAAATATTGCATGGTTCTCCTCCCCTACATGTTGGGGACAATGATAGCTCACTTTGGAGATTATCTCTATATATATATCTTTGGAGATTTGCTCACTTTGTGGATAATGTTGGGTGGACCCCTTTTCTATTTTGAAGGGTTCCTGAGGAATGTCTTTGAAATCTTTTATTTCAAACAAATTCATTGGTGTCTTGGGGGAAGCCTGACTAGATATCTTTCATATCTTTGCATCTAGCTTGGGGGCAACCTAACTAGACCTCACCTTTCAAAATAGCACATCCCTTGAGTGGAACCCTCTCTTTTTTTCATGTTGGGTTCTTGAGGGACCCCTTTGAAAGTTTTATGATCTACATGACTGGCCACTTTAGACATGCTCTATATGCAAGTAGATGTGTCGCCACTTTTGACACAATCTATCTAGAGGTAGATGTGTTTCCACTTTTGACATGTTCTATCTATAGGTAGACATGTTGCCACTTCCTAACTCTATAGAGTTCACTTCCTTGGGGTTTCCTTCATGTGAAAAGTTATTGAAGTATATATTCCTTGTAGGTCTGTAAACTTGTAGGGCACTTTCATAGTGATTCGGTGATATGGGTTCTCCTCCTCAAGTGGGGTTTTCTTTTATCACCTCTTTTTTGGTGTGGGTTCTACTCCTAAGTAGGTTTTACTTTCACCACACACTTTTTAGTGATATGGGTTTCCTCCTTGAGTGAGGTTTTCTTTTATCACCTCTTTTGTGGTACAGGTTCTACTCTAAAGTGAGTTTTTCTTTCACCATGCACTTTTTAGTGATACAGGTTTCCTCCTTGAGTGGGGTTTGCTTTTATCACCTCTTTTCTAGTGAGGGTTCTACTCCAAGGAAATTTTTAATTTGACCACATCCTTTGTTCATCCCTCCCCTCTCTCTTGTATATACTAGATCGAAGATATGCACCTTCTTCATCTTGAGTATATTCTCCCTCTCTCTTCATCTTAAAATTATTCTATGTGCTATTATTTGGGGATGATGCATAGTATTGAGACAACCTTATACATCAAGGTCTTTTTACTTTGCTGACTCAAATCCTTTAGCTTTTTATGCTCCAACACTACTATCTATTGGAGGTTCTTATCATCTAATCTATTATCTACTTCATCAACAGTTCATGTATACATTTCTAACCTTAATCTTTCTTGATCTACTTTACCGACCACTCATTAGTGTTAGTGCTCGCTAAAGTTGGGCCAAAATATATAAGAGAAAATTTTCACCCCAAGTGCAAATCCCCTTTTTTCCTTATCCACTTTAAAAAAACCAAGTTCACATGCTTAATTCCACCTAATCCCATTTCTTGCATCACACTTGGTGCTTGTTTTGAGTGTTAGTCAAGTCATTTTTTTCCAGAGACACCCACACAACAACAAACGTTTGTACGATGTGCTCACATCCCTTATAGATTCCTGTGTTTGGAGCTTATAGAGGTGTTACACTTCCCTTTAGGGGTCTATTTGTAACACCCTGCTTGGCTAACTGACCCAAAAATGGTCATTTTCTTCCTCATTCTTCATATTCAATCCTTGAACTTGCATTTTGAAAGGGGGAAAGGTCTCTTAACCACTTCAAGACTTCATCCACAAGCTTCACAATCTCTCCAAAAGATATAAGAAGCTTCTTCGCAATCTCTTCAATCTCCAAACACTTTACAATTCACAACAACAACATCAAAAGTCCACCACTTTAGTAGAGCAAGGGTGGAACAAAACACCATTGCAGTAGAGGCTTGAGTTCCTCTCATTTTCTCCCCCATTAGCCTTGAGCTCTCTTGGTGGAGGTGGTAAGCTTTCAATCCTCTTCTCTATTACTTGGTTGAGTAGCATAACATTGTTTTGTAATGCATTAAGTTCTCTTTATTTCATTTCTACTTTTCTCTATCTATCAGGCTATTCGTGGAGGTAGGAACACCAAAATGGGGTCTGACTAAGGTAGGCCCCCATACAACAACCTAACAATTTTTCTCTCCCTCTTGTGTGTAGGTATCAAAGATACTCATGAGATGGAACCTTCATCACTCACATGATTATAAGTATTCCCTTCCTTTCTTCTCCTTATCCTCATCATTTATTCTTTACTTAACTTTAGTTCTACTACTTTATTGCATTCTATCATTTTCCTACATTTTGTCAGTTCTCAGTAATCGGATTGCTAGTTGTTGCTTAGGAATTTTTTGAGACATTCTTGCTTTCTGGTCCCTACGAGATGCCAATGTTTCATGTTTTCATTTGTATTATATGTTGTTGTCCTTTGGCTGAGAGCTTAATAGTCTATCTAGAAAATATTTTTCACCTACTCCTTCAGATTCTAAAACTCTCACCCACTATTCTATTGAGGTAATATAGGGCAGTTCACCCTATGAGGGTCTCTGAGTGAAGAGAACTCATGAGTAGAAAATCCCCCTATAATACAATATGGTATGTTAGTTTTTTTTATGTATTCATTATATGTATGTGTAAAGAGATTGTATCCAATACCATAACAATCTTTCAATTTAGATGGAGGTTTATACTTCTGAGAAGGAGTGGCTTCTTCATGGGCACAAAAATACTTTTTAAAGTTATATGGCTTCTTCATGAGGGAATGGAGTTATATAGCCCTCATCACCACCATAGGGTAATGTTGTAGAGCCAAGTTGAGAAAATGAAACACAAGGTTGTTTTAATTTAGATTGTGACATTTTTCACTCTCCTATAAAGTAAGATGTAAAACCCCTATTGTCATTAAAACTTTTATCTGAAAATGAATCATTGGTATATGGCTCTTTGGATTTTAAGGGTGATATTTTGAATTCTTTATTGAAATGATGTGTAAAATACAACAACCCGTAGTTATCACTAAATATTTTAGGGTTGAAATCAACTTGTATAGGTTCATTTTTTTATTTTGGAATGAAATTATTAGAGGAGTTGGAAATGTATGATTCATAACTTCATTCATCTACTTCAACTATGTATATCTTTATGTTGTATTTAAATTTTATTTTATGGTGGAGAGTAGAGGGGGATCCTTTCATAGCATGAATCCATGGTCTCCCTAGGAGAAGGTTGTATGAAAGGGGTCTTGGCATGATATGGATAGGGGTAGGAAACACTACAAGTCTAACCTCAATAGGTAATGTGGTCATCCCTAGTGGCTTCCTATTAACATTTTCAAAGCCACAAATATGAAAATTGTTAAGCTTGATAAGAATCTTGTCCACACAAATTTTGTTTAGGAGGCTAATGCTAGAAACATTAATAAATACTCTATTGTCTATGAGAGCGCACCTATCTGTAGTTTCATTAATGATCACCTTTATCATCAAGGATTCATTTTTGTTTTGAATCTCAAGTGAGGGTAATTCATGTTTAGGTAATGTGATTTATGATTGTGTAACTTGCATATGATCAAATGAGGGTGTTAAATTATTTAATTTCATATAAGATTAGATCTCCTCCTACTTTATTTCCAAAAATTCTTGAAATATACACTTTCATGTAGGTGATAGTTGAATGAGTTTCCATATAGATATATTAGTGATAATATTTTTAAGGTCTTTAACATGAGGAAAAGTATGTTGATGCAATGGTATTGAAGTAGGAGGGGTTTTTGGTTTCCTACATTTTGATCAACTATTTAATATCTTTGTTTCTTCAAAATATTGTTGTTAAGTTTCATAATAGATTTCAATAAATCACTTACTTTCTTATGTGATTCACTAATAGGGGGTGAATTTGGAAGCTCAATACTTAAAGGAGATCCAATTTGTATCATCATAACCTTAACAATATTGTCTTTATTTGCATGATCTCTTAGTGAAGAGGGGTCTAATGATACTTCATCATCTTCATCTAAGGGAGCCTCATTACTAGTGTTTGAAAGGAATGTGTCAATGTTCACATCTTCTTGCACCATGATATTTTCCATAGGAAAATATTTTTTAGGAAAACTACAAACTAGATGTTCATGACATTTAAAGGTTAGTTCTTCTAAAATTACTTCATAATAGATAGGGGAAAGATCAATGGTTGAATTTTCTTGTTTATCAATGATGTTTTTTAATTGTTCCATAATGTTTTCCCACATAATATTCTCATGACTTTGATTGGTTGTGTTTTCTAGCAACAAATTATCTTCTTCACAACTAGGAGAGATACTGGGAGAAGAACAAATATGATTTTCTAGGTTGTCAAAAATTTCACTCCTTTTTCCCATAGTGTGCTCCAAAATAGGATAGGTGGGGGAAGAAACATAAAGAAATTTGACATAGATCTTAAAGGTTTACTTATCTTACACCAACATATCTTCATTATTATCACAAGAGGACATGTTGTTAGGAGATGAATGTGGGTATGTTTCAATGGTGTCTTTTTGTCTTATATTATCATCATGAATAATTATTATTATGTCCTATTCTTTAGTAATGTCTTGCCTAATATGAGAGGTAGGAGGAGAGAAACAACACAACTTATCAGAATTCCCATTGATTAGTTTGAACACTACATTATCTTCTTCACAAGTAGGAGAGATATTAGGAGAAGAAAAAATGTGATTGTAATGATTACCCAAGAATTCTTTCACTAGAATAACCTCACTCATACAAGGAATAATAGGATAGGGATCAATGATGAACAAAAAGAGAGGGGAAAGGACCTCAAATTTATATGCACTTAACCAAACTTTCTAACATGCAACAAGATCTAAAAGTAGAACATGAATTATGATAACTATAGATTTTTGCAATGAAAACATGATGTAATCATTGTCTTATAAATTTGAAATGCAACAATGATAAATAAAAAATGAAAAAGGATAATACATTTTTCACATTTTGAACATGATAATTTAATGATTATGTTATGTAACAATGTGAAAATAAAAATTTGAAATTAAGTGATTCATGAACTAAGCCAAATTAAGCTAGATTAATGAAATGAATGTAACAAAAACTTGGAAAATTGAAAAAATAACTAATGACAACAAATATAAGTGTAGAAACAAGGTTTTAAGTGTGCTAAAAGGTAGTTTTATGGGTTCATTGGGACTAAATCGCCCAAATGGGCATATGAGTCCCTATGAGGGTTTTTTTGACAATTTTCTACAAATTTTAAGTGAATTTTATGATTTTTATGTTGTATGACATGTAACCTAAGTAAAAATGTAGTATTGACTTTTTTTTTAATGATTCGAGATGTACTTTTACTAATGAAAAATTAGAAACACTAAAATGACAATTGACTAATGCAAACCCTAATGCAATGTTAATGCAAGCTAGATCTAGGATGATGAACTTCAAATCAAAAAATGAAATGTTCTAAATGTAAGGTCACCAAAATATGGTAATGAAAAAAGGATACCATACTTTTGAAAATTGGGACACAAGGGTAGGGTTCCTATTTCATATTTGATACACCAAAGGACACCTTAGAGATCTCAATCCAATGAAGAATGGAGAAAGAGATATAACCATACATTATCCTAGGGTATACTTAGAGATTGTGAGGGGTTCACCACCAAGCTAAGGCTTGGAAAAATGTAAGATCTAATGATTGAAATCAATGATGCAGAAAACTTCACTAAATGAACTATAAATGCAATGAAATCAAAACAACAAACTAGAAAAGTATAGGGGAGAACTTGGAAACTAGAGAGACCTTGAATGGAGGCCTAAAATGCTAAATAACCTAACATTTTGGCACACTAGGACTCATATGCTAGTCTGGGTGTATCAGTCCTAGATCATGTTTTTTGGAAAAAGGGTATTCAAAACTACAAAAATATAAAAAATCACCTAAACTAGGACTCATACACTAGGATTAGTGTATGAGCCTAGTTAGAGTTTTCTAGAACTTCTAGGTCTTAATACAGTCTTCAATGTATGATTTGTCCTTCCTAATTAGTTTTTGGATCTAAAACCTTGATTTCAAACTTGTAGATGCTCTTTTGTGAAGAAACAAACTTTCCCAATGAGGGGACAACTCCAAGAACTTCCTTTAAGCTTATAACCTAATCCTCAAATATCTTTCATGCTCCAAGACACCTAGATCTACAAAAGCACATGTAAATAGGAGAGAAACTTATTGATTGTTAGTGAATAGGGGTTTGACTTGGTCAAACCTTGTTTAAGTAATTAAATGAAATGATAAAATAATGAAACAAAGACATGAAACATGAACAATGATACCCTAAATTATGCCTTATATATGGCTATTATTAAATAAGTAATCTACTATGAACTGGCCATGAAGGATGTAGATCTAGATCTTGAGATAAGTGAACAATGCTTGACCTTGGATCTTGAATGAAACATCACAAAACTAGATCAATAGCATGCTTGATATCCTTGACATGATGATGGATCTTGAATTATTGCAACACATGATGAAAAAATCTGCTCTCGAATGCCTTATAAATGATCTTGAATGCTCTCTTGATGATCTTGTAAAGTCTTTGAATGCTTAAATCTTGTATGCTTGACTTGATATCATGTAGGACTTTATATTTATTAGGTGAAATAATCATTTGAGAGCTTTTTTATATAGACAATCCATCTAATATCTAGTTTATTAGATTGCATAGGTTGACATTCATAAAATTTGAACTTAAAACCCTAATTTTCTTGCTCAAAACCCTAAAAATAGGCCAAATGGGACTCATATGCTATCAATGACATATGCATCCCACTTGGGTGGGACTCATATGCCCAAGGTAGCATATCAGTCCCACAAGCCCTATTTGGAGAGAGAAAGTATTAGGGTGTGAGGAAATTAAGTTTATTTATTGATATTGTCAGGATTTTGATTGAAATATTCCTTGGGATGAAAAATATAGGGTATTAGGGGCCTATTAATGATGATATTAAGGTTGTAAATGCAAGAGGGTCCAAAATTCAATGTGAAAGTATAAATAATTATACTTTACAACACCAAATTAAGGAAAAAATAGGTTTAATTAGCTTAAAAGGGCCACAAATCCAATGTGGATGTTTACAACACATTACAACACTAAATTAAGTCCATTTAGTTTACAATCCTTCTCAATTTAATGTGAAGGTGTATATAAATACACTTTACAATACTAAATTAAGGAAAAGATTTATTTAGCTTTAAAAGGGCCTAAAATCCAATGTGAATGTGTGAAACTCATCACAAAACTATATCAAGGCAATATCAAGTACAATTTCTCATTAATTATTCCCAAATTAGGTGAGGAATTGTAATTTCCAAGAGTTTAAAATTTTCATCACTACATAAAATATTTTTCTTGATTCCTATATAGAGAACTCATTCCCTAGTGGGTGAATGAGTCCAAAGACAACATTTTGTAATAGGGGCACAAGATTTTCTTGTTTTCTGATCTACATGAAATAAATTGTCTATTAGCTCTATGTTTCATCTACTCAAATCTAGTTTTAAATTTTGTGAATGAGTTAATTTGGTGTTTTTAATATTTCTCCCAAAACTATGTTAAACTATTTTTATCACTATTTCAATTAGAAAGACACCCTACAACACTTTTGATGACATGTTTATAATAACTTAGATTTCACAAATCTGAAGGGAATTTTTTGATTCTCTTAGTTTAATTCTTAATCTATGAGATCCAAGTCTTAGCTTTTATTTTTTTTCTTGTCTTACTATTTTTAGTTTGTCTCCTAAAATTATTGTTCAACAATATTTACCTCATCCACAAACATAAAGGAAATTACAAGATCCTCCATAGAATTGACTCACCTAAGGGATGGAAGTTGATTCTATATTGTACGATCTCATTTCCTAAATGAAATAGAAGAATAGGTAGGTTCATTCACCCCATTTTTCCTTTCTAATTATAATAAGTTTTCTTCAACATTCCAAATTTAGTATAAAACCTTATGTGTTTGAACCCTAACCTATTTTTCCATGTTTAATTTTGGTGAATATTTGAACATTCTAATTTTTTATTTGGACTACATTTAAACCCTAGATCTAGGATTTTAGTTAATTCATTGTATTTAGGGTTTCTAAATTTGGCATAAATTTGCATTGTATTTTAGGTATAAATATTCATTTTGCATTCATTTTAAATCTAAAAGTTCAAAAAACATGCATAAAGTTAGATTTATTTTGCATTGTAATTATATAATAGTATACTTTCAGTAACTTAAATCATAAAATTAAGTCAAATTTTAATTTTAAAAAAGTATCATATTTTTCATAATTTTTCATCAATTTCACTTGCATTTAGACATCAAATTTTAGAAAATTCTATCACAAAAGTTACAATCTGAGACTTGGAACAAAGAACACATAAAACATCTTAAAAATTGCATCTTTTTATTTTTAAAAACCTTGAACATAGATCCATTTGTGCATGGGTGAATGAGTCCTTCAAGGCCTATAGAAACTAACTTTTCAAAGAACTTTCTTGTTGTTTTATGCACTTCCTAGATCTACTAGTAACCCAGTGTTTTAGTGTGGAAATTTTTCAGGAATTTCTATTTTATGGATCCATCTAGATCTAATCATCCATTTAGTGTATCCATTTTAAATCATTCCAAAACTGTTTCAGTATTCCAAATCATTAGATCTATAGGGAAATTGTTGACATTTAGGAAACATTGGATAAGTTGGATGGATTACTTTTTACACAATGTTTATATCTTTCTAAACCATAAAAAAATAGGGTTCACCAAAATTAATTAACAAGATGATGAACCTCTTATTTTCCTATATTTCATTCAATTATGAGGGCTATAATGTGTAATTAATTATTAAAAAACAAAAACTAACTAATATAATAGTAAAAATGTAGGTTTTAAGATGGTAAAATGATGTGTACCTATTGCAAAAAGTAGCTTTTCAAGCCTCACTGAGTACTCATTTGCCTAGTGGTGAATGGGTCCCTGCTAGAGTTCTAGAAAATCAATTTCTAGGTTTTGTTCTTCAGTTTTTGCACTCCTAGATCCTATGTTTTCAACTCCAAAATAGCAAAAATAAATTTTATAGAAGACTTTCCATGATCTTGCATGAACAATGACAAATTTGACAACTTTGCAACTTTGACAACTTTCTTTTCCAATTTTTCTCTCCACTTGATCTTCAACCTAAAGTCTGTAATCACACATCAAAGGAGAAGAAAATATTGATTTTTTAGGGAATATGGGTTTACCTTGGTGAAACCTCATTTTGGTAATCAAACCTCTAATTGAAACAATGCATAAACGGAAAGATGAATGGACAATGTAATATCATAGCTCACCAATCCTCAATTGAGACCTTGGATTACAAATCCAAAATTTAGTGTGAAGGGGCCTCAATGAATGTAGATCTTGATCATAACATTTGATTAGAAATAACACCTTGAATATTCTTGAATAGGATCTCCAATGCTACATCAACACATTTTCTCAACAACAAGCTTTACTTTGACATGATGAAATGGATCCTTTATTTCTGTAATAAAATTTAGTAATCTACCCTTGAATACCTTATTCAATTCTCTTGAATGCTATTGTGAAAGTACTCTTTATTCCTTATGAATATCTAGGATGGTTGCGAAAATTTCTAGGTGAAACTAAGTGAAATATCCTTTTATTTATACTTATCTGGCTTTTAATTCCTAAAATTTAATTAACACAAGCCAACATCAGATCTAGGATTTGAAATAATTAAAATAACACCAAAAACATATCCCAAGGTGGGGTATCCTATGTTAAGTGAGGACCCATTATCCATAGGGTGAATAAGTCCTAACATACTTAACTAGTGATGTAGGAGCATCCAGTGGTGTAAGGGCAATCCTTCATCACCCAAAAAAAGAGTTTCATTTCATGTCCATAGTTTCTTAGATGTTTTTGCATTTTGGGATACCCTTTTCATCATAATGTAATTACCAACTTATAGTCATGCTTTTCTATTCCTGGGTTGAAAGATATTATAGTTTTAGTCTCCTAGAATTGCACTTGAAAACCTTCCAAGTCAGATTTGTTGCAAATTTTCATCATGTTCTTGACTTCTAGACCTTTCCAATGGTTCAAATGGTTAAAAAAACAGAGTCCCAAATCAAAAGTTATGGCTCCCAGAAGTTGGCACACTTTCTCGAAGATACTAATTTTTCAATGTACTTTTGAAATTTGAATTTTAAGTTGTAATTTTTAGTGTCAAAATTCCAAATACTCAAATTTGAATGTTTCTTTGGCTCCAAAAATGAAGGGATCTCTATTTATGGGCGGGTTTCTAATTTTTGTGTGTCTTTTTGGGGACAAGTTCGCATACTATGAAAAGGGGTTTTTTTGTAATTTTGTAGTCTGCATATTTCTAGAACTTGAGGATATCAGATCCTCTACATGTAAGAAGATCATTTTTAGAATAATAAAATAGCATTCTCTATTTGGTGTGTTAATTTTCTGTCTCATGTTCTACCCTCGTCAGGTGGTATTAGAGTGAGGTTTTCTTGAGCATGTGGATAGATCACCAATCGTGAGGTCATTCGCACTAGAACCATGATTGTGGGTCAAGGTCAAGAAATATTCCTCTGAGAGTGATTCCTAGTAGGCATGGTGATGCTAGAGGCAGTCGAGGTGGCATAAATGTTGGTGGAAGAGATCCACTAGCGGCCAAGGGTTTTAGAGACCTCTAGAGATAGATTGATGCATTATAGGAGCAGATGAGAAGAGGGTTAAACCCGAGAAGGAGAGAAGAAAGTGAGGATGAAGAAGAGGAGGAAGATTTAGATGTAGAAGAGGAAGTAGAATAAATTGATCAAGACCAAATGTGGATAATAAGGGTCATTTCAAAGATTGAGAAAATACCCAAAGTAGAAGTCCCTAGTTATTCCAAAAGTCTAAACCTGGAAGAGTTGATCGACTAGATCAATGAGTTGGAAGAATGTTTATAGTATAAGGAGATAGAGGACCCAGATTGGGTCAAGTTTGCACTAATGAAGCTAAATGTCCATGCTAGTATTTGGTGGAAAGATGTCTAGTTGGAGAGAAACCAAAGAGGAAAATTCAAGGTCACCAGATGGGATTGCATGGTTGAGAAACTGAAAAAGAGGAGTTAACAGACAAGTTCAAGAGTTGTTGAGAAATAGTTTGATTTGAGAGAGCTTGAGCCCATGTCAGTACCTATAGTACTAGCACCAAAGAAGGATGGGGAGTGGAGGATGTGTATAGACTCTCAGGCCATCAACAAGATAACAATTAAGTACAAATTTCCTTTCCAAGGATGAATGACCTGATGGACTGCTTTGAGTGGAGCTCAATGATGGATCTAAAGAGTGGTTATCACCAGATCCAAATTTGAGAGGAAGATGAATGGAAGACTACCTTCAAGACCAAAGAGGGCCTATACGAGTGGTTAGTCATTCCTTTTGGGCTAACCAATGCACCAAGCACATTCATGTGGCTCATGAACGAGGTACTAAAAGAGGTTTTGGGAAGTTTTGTTATTGTGCATTTAGATGATATTTTGATTTTCAGAGGACTTTGGATGAGCATTTAATGCATATTCAGAGAGCCTTTGAGAAGTTAAGAGAGGAGAAATTATTGATTAATATGAGGAAGTGTAGTTTTGTGAAGGATCTAGTGTACTTGGGGTTTGTTTTCTTGGTAGAAGGTTTCAAGATGGATCCAGAGAAGGTGAAGGCTATTTTGGAATGGCTTACCCTAAGAACTGCCACTGAGGTGGAATCTTTCCATGGTTTGGATAATTTTTATAGAAAGTTCATTAGAAACTTAAAAAGTATTTGTCCACCCTTAACTAAGACAATGAAAGGGGATACAAAAGAGTTCAAGTGGATCATTGGAACAACGAAAAGTTTTCAACTGTTGAAATAGAAGATGACAAAGCAACCTGTTCTAGCCCTCCTAGATTTCAATAAGGTGTTTTAGGTGGATTGTGATGCCAATGGTTGTTCCATTGGAGTAGTGTTGATCGAAGAATGTAAGCCCATTACCTATTTCAGTGAAAATTGAAATGATGCCAAGAGAAATTATTATGTATATGATTGGTAATTTTATGCAATAGTTCAAGCACTAAAGAAATAGAGGCAATATCTATTGTTGAACGAATTAGTTTTGTATTCTTATCATCAAGAATTATAGTATCTGAATAGTTAGAGAAAATTAAATCAAAGGCATATGAAATGGTTAAATTTTTTACAAAGCTATACCTTTTTTCTAAAGCATAGGAGTTGGAGGTCGAATAGGGTTGTAGATGCTTCATGTAAGAGGCAGACATTGATGATAGAGATGTAGATTGAAGTGGTTGGGTTCAATGAACTTAAAACATTGTATCTAGAAGATCCCAATTTTGTAGAGGCTTGCAAAGTTTGCAAAGAGCTTGTTATAGTGGACAGGATAGGATGGCTAGATTTCATAATCAAGGATGGTATGTTATTTAAGGGAAGCCAATTAAGTATTTAGAGGAGTTCCATGAGGGAGAACCTGATTAAGGAGAAGCATAGTGAAGGAATGGTGGGACATTTTGGTTGGGATAATACCATTGCCATTATCAATGACCATTATTATTGGCATAAGTTGTCAATGGATGTAAAGAAGTATGTACATAGTTGTAGGGTATGTTAGATGGCTAAAGGAGTGAGCAAGAATATAGGGTTATATCAGCCCTTACTTGTACCAAAGAGGCCATGGGAGGATATAAGTATAGATTTTGTTCTTGGTTTGCCAAGGACACAGAGAAGGAATGATTTAGTATTTATGGTGGTTAACATGGTTTCAAAAATGAAACATTTCATTCCATGTCAGAAGATGCATGATTTCATCCATATTGCTGACTTGTTCTTCAAAGAGGTGGTGTAGCTACATGGTCTACCAAAGAGTATTTTCTTAGATCATGACACCCAATTTGCGAGATACTTTTGGAGGACCTTGTCGAAGAATTTGAGAATGGAGTTGAAGTTTGTCATGCCCTTAGCACACATGCCCCGTTCGAAATGGGGACCATATTTTCTTTCACCTTTTTAGGGTGTTTTGTTGTCGCCCCATTTTGTCTTCCCCTGTTTTGGTGTCCTAAATGGTCACTATACCTCCAAAGTCTCATCTTGAGTTGATCGTGTTTCATCCCCTCCAATTTTTCTAAGTCCTGGTTCCTTCCAGACTCTCCTTGGTAGTTTTCTTTTACCAATGGCCTTGGGGCCCAACAGGTCTACCTAACTAGTTTTCCCTTACCAAGTTTCCTCTAGGTCTTCACTATCTTAAATGCAGAAGGCTTTCACCTTCCCAAACCCAAGGGCCTGACCCCTTCTTTGCCACCCTATTTAACTCATGATATAAATTGACTGCTTTTCCTCCTCTCGAGCCTGTCTCACTAAACTTCTGCCCCTAAAACTCCATGTCAACTTCATCATCTTTGATGGCCAACATGTGCCAATAATCCATCCTTTGAACCCCAAGTTCCCTTTCGCTAGTGATTTGTAGAGTGAACTTTGAAATGACTACAAAGTCACATCTTTTTGGCCCTCTGGCCTTGGTCATCTAGCTGTTGTCTGGGATTTAAACTGACCAGCCCTCCTATCATTCGTATAGGCATTAAATGGGCATATTAAATTATAATTGGGGTATAAATATCTGGCTTGACCTATCATTTTCATATGTTAGGTTAGCAAGAGGAAGTTAGAGATATTTTGAGGATCCCAGTGCCATTGTTGCCTACCACCTTCACATCCATTGCCTTCATTTGTCGATCATTAGCATATTCAACAACTTCTTTAACTAGACTTCTTAGCTAGGTTTTCCATCCACCCTCCTATGGGGTTTTTTTGTGAATTCACACTTAAAAGATGAACAAAATGGGCCAAAAAAGCTTCAACTTGATAAAACTTGACAACACCCAAAAAACCCATATGCCCAAAGTCTAGAAAAACTTCCAAAACATCTTCTAAGATTAATCTAGAACTAGAACTCATTGTCATTGTTATTTCCACAAGGAATTCACACCATGTGGGCCCACGCTGACTCATTGCCATCAAAACTTAGCAAATGGACAATAATCTAACCAAACGGTAAGATGCCCTATCAGGCCTGCTACCATGGACTTCCATTAGTACATCATGTCAGACTTAAAAATCGACAAAATTTGAAGTTTGACCTCCATTTTGAATTCCCAGACCCACTCCCATGAGACTCCATCCTCAGGAATCTGTGACGTTTCTACCATTCTTGAGTAACATTTTTTCCCTCTCCACCTACACAGTGGGGCCAACTTTGTGTTTTGTCATTTTGGATTAAACACACAAATTAACTATTTTGTCATGTCCCCAATCCCTAGTCCACAGAGTTCCATCCACTTAGGTCCCTCACATCTTCTCCATTTCAAATAGTCATCTAGCGATGTCTTCCTGCCTCTCAGGTCCTAACCCTCTAGTTTCTCCAAAGACCAAGTAGAAAGTGAACTTTGGCATCTTTTCCCTCACCTGGTTCTGCCCACTGGGATTTTGTTCTGTTTTAGCTTGCTTGAAAATGAAAATCATGTCTTTCTTTCTAACCTTTGAGACCTACCCTCTAAATCACCAAAAGAAACTTAAGAGAAAACCTAGTGGCCAAGCTCAATGTTGGGCCTAGTCTACCAGGCCATTGTCTCCAGATTTTTGTGCCATGACAACTATTCTAAGAGGTGAAACACAGACAAAATTCTTCCCCTTTAGGCCCAAAAATATTGAAGTAAAAAGAAACATTGGTCGTCCTTCAATATCATGGGTCTCGAATTCTAGAATTCTGATCCCAGAACTCCATTCCTTTCTAGTCATTCCAAATGGTGAAGCCCTGATAGCTTTATGGCCTTGTACCTTTGGGCACCCCAAAAGTGATCCAAATGACTTCAAATTTGAAAACCAATCTTGACCCATGTGCTCAAATTCATTCTTCTCCTACATTGGCCCTTTAAACGGTCAAAATATGAAGTTAGGAGAAATCACATGGATTTTCCTACCTTGTTTTCCCTTCAAAACAACATTTCTACCAGGGAAGTTTGGCCCTCCAGGCCCGAATTGTCCAAAATCCCTCTAGTAGATTACTAAAGACATCTAGAAGTAAAATTTTGATTTCATATATGATAAATTATCTAATTGGATTTTTTCCATGGGATTTTTGACCAATGTTCATGCTTTCGTGATTGGTTGTGCTCATTATTGCTATGTTTGCAAGATATATTACATTAGGTGCAAGACCCTCAAGGGAAACTATAGAAGAGGACAAAAGGAAAAAGGTAGGAAATGATCCTCGTGGAAAGGAGGATAGAGACCAAATGAAGTACCAGTTCCAAGGAGAGCCTTTTCATTTGAAGATTATCATAGACTAGAAAGAAATCATAGATACCAATATCAACCACATTGATATTGAAGAATTCAAGAAAAGGGTCAGAATCCACCCTGAGACTGACAATGCCAAAATGATAAGGTAAAGTGGAATTGCTAAAGCTGTAGGATTACCTTTGTCCCTCATAGCCCTTGAATTGGTCATGGTCTGTTAGTAGGCATATCAGCCACATACACAAACTATTGTTGAAAAAGATGGAAACATCCTTGCTGACATGTCAAGTGAGGTGATTACAAAGAACTTTCACATCCCCACCTTTTGGGAGATGGAGATGCCCACCATAGTGGACTCTAAAGCAAAATGGTACAAGGACCCAATGGGATACAAGAAGCTAATAAATTAGTATTGGCTTAAAGAGAAAAGGGTAGCACTGTAAAGGTCCCTCAAGAACTCTTCCATAGTGACATCCACAAGGACTACCATGACCTGGTCATCATGTTGAGCAGGGTGATGGGCCTCGCCACTGCTGCATATTTTTAGGAGTGGATGGTTTATTTTATAGAAAAAATCCTTTGTTGGGATGAGGTTGTCACCACAAAGGTCTCCTTCTACTAGGGATACATAGTAAGCGACTATTTTCATGAGAAATTCATGAATGTAAAGAAGACCTCCAAGTTGTACATGACCTCCTATCTTGTGTACTCACTGGCCGAGCAAAGATAGTACAATAGATTTTTTATGGAACTTGATGAGGAACCAAGTCATGCACTAAAGGTCTATGACCGATATCCCCAGCTCTAGTTCAGGAACTTCAAGAAAGAGTATTGTAGAGAGAACAATGCCTTCATTGGCCACATCATCAGATTTCTTGGAGGGGATTTTGAAAGAAGGGTCTCCGATAGTGCTCAAGCATTATTGAAACAATACGCCTTCCTATTCATTCAGTACCCCAAGTTCACCTATATTCATGTCCAATGTTTCACAGAGAGATTGAATAAGCTACCCTAGTACCCCAATGATCCGATCATACTGTTAGAGCTCTCTCAATAGTTGCAGCATGTGCATTTAGTCCTCAACAGTAAAAATTTGATAGGGATCCATTTTCCCTTAACTTTTAGCTAAGGGATGTACAAATTACAAACCTCTCAATGTTTTGGGAATTTTGAGAAGGAATTGGTAGAGTATCTTGTCCGCTTACACACTGCTCACCTGTAGATGGAACCGTATGGGCATGTAAGGAAATCATTAAGACCAATGTAGGCCCATGTGCATCGCGTCAAAGATTTCTAAGTAAATTTCCAAGATGGAAAGGAGGTGTGCACATGGCACTACATTCGAATGACTATGTATGTCATAAAAAAAGTGTAATTGTTTCCTATACTGATCAAGTTGAAGAGGATGAAAATACCATCATGGACCTCAAGTATAATGTAGTCACTAACTTGTCGCTACCAGTAATAGATTGGGATGAGCAGGAGGTCAATGAACTCAATATTATAACCAAGCCAATTTAAGCTTGTACATAAGAATGGGTTAACAGATAGGTAGCCCAAAAGAAAAAAGTGGTTTTCCTAACATATGAGGGGCTCAAGAGTGATCCTAGTGCTATAGAAGATATTTACACTACAAATTCAATAGGAGGGACATCTAAATCTCCTCCACTCACAAGATTGAAGAAGAGGAAAGGGATTGAAGTGGAATAGTCACCAGATCCAAAAGTGTATTCAAGAAAAGATTTAGGAGGTTCACCCTCTAAGAAGCCCAAATAGATAGGAAGCATCACAGGGCAGCCAACAATTCAAGAGGATCCCCTTCAAGAGTTGAGGAAGGGAAAATAGATTAGCCAAAACCTCCTCTAGATCTCCTTGTTTCTGTGACCCTTCCATTTGTTTCCAAGGCCATGGTTGCCACATCCCCAGTAGTGGTGGACATCTCTATCCATCTCGCTTCCTCTCCACCAACTAGGCCTATAATAATGGTTGACTCCTCCTCTATTGTAACTTCTCCACTTTCCTCCACCTCCATGTCACCCACTACATCGCTTCCTCTGATAGTGGTGATAACATCAATTCCCACACTCACACTATCGGAGGATTTATCAAGGTATATGTAGAATGTCCCCTTCAAGATTTCCCAAATATTTTTGGATCCCACCATCAAATCTGCCTTAGTACAGGTCCTCACCAGGACTTCTCCCTCACAACCTCTGATAGGACCACTAGCAATTGAGGCCACAATGCTAATCTCTGAGGAATGGGTGAAGCGGGAGATGGAAGCTTCAAAATAAATTAAGGAAGAAATCGATGAGTACCACAAACATCTAGAGTATGAACACTGGAAAATTGATACGGTGGTCTACAAAAAAGAGTAAACAGGGTCTTCTGAAAGTGGAGATGAAGAGGAGGGTGTAGGTGGTAGAACTATTGTACAAACCTTTAATGATGATTTCGAGGTGGAAATGGCCCAAAAATTGAGGGACAATAAAGAAGAGGTAGAAAGGTCACCTCCCAGAGAAGAAAGGCAAGAAGATGGCAAGGCAACAAAAAATGTAGAAATCCCTATAGAGGAACAACAGGGGAATGTATCAGCTCCATATAGAGAATAAGAAAATGTTGAAGAAGATAAACTTGAGGGTGAGGTTCTAGCCAATAAAAGTCTTGAAATTGAGTAACCCAAGGAGAATGTACATAAGGATGAACAAGATGAAGAAAGGGAAGAAAAGGAAACTAAGAAAGAAGAAAGTCCTTAGGAGTAATTTCCTACTAAGCCTTCCATCAAGTGCCTTGTGTTCATCCAAGACTCTGATTAGGAAGAGGGAGAAGACACCAAAATGGAAGAAAAGGATCCTAGAGATAAATAAATAGAGATTCAAACAAAGGAGGGAAAGGGTGATCAGGAATTTTCTAAGGGAAAATTTGTTATGCCTAAATGGTTGGAAAGACAACTTGAAAAGAAAACTCATTCCCCTAAGGATCCAAGAGCAAGACTGGAGGCTATCTTAGCCCAAGCACATATCACAACTAGGAAAGAGAATAAGCCAAAAATTAGATCCAAGGTAACATTGGATGCTTCTAGATTCTTAACTATGCAAATAGCAATGCTAGTGTTGGGAAAAGAAGTGGTTAGATATAATATCTCCACCATTGACTTGGGAATAGCTACTAGAAAGTAGAAGGTGGAGCACCTCAAGGAATTTATTTCCATAGTAGTGCATTTGATACAATAGGATAAAGTTTCAAAGGACAAGCTTGAAGCAAAAGTAGTTGATTTGATAGCTTACATTCAACAATGGTCCTCAACTGAGGAAATGCCTACCACATCGACAACTCCCCTAAAATTGTTGTCCAAGGAAAAAATTGATAAGATTGAAAAGAGAAAGAATTTGTACAAGACTATAGAAAGTTGGTTCCAACAGGTTCTATACATTAGAAATATGGGTATCATCTTGGTTGTTTGAAAATCCAACAAGTTCCTAGACTTCTAGTAGTCTTTGGAAAGCACAAAGAAACTTTTCTCTGACTTCCTAGCAAGATATGAGTCCACCTATCCAAAGATCGAGGCTATCCTCAAGCTACCAAGTGTGACATGGGAAAAGGAGCTTGCACTCAAAAGGGACAATCACTAGCTGATGGATGTATGAAAATGAGACTTTGAGAATAGGAAATAAAGATTGGAGTAGGTGATTGACAAAGTAGATCTGGATATTGAGTGGGTTAAAGAGATTAGGATGGATTTTGTCTAATATTTGAAGCTAATGACAGGCTATGAGATACCCAACTTAAAAATGGACCCACATAAAGTAAGGCTTCATTTCTAGAAGAGGATAGAGGATGGAGGATGGGATGTTAGATGAGATAAACATGGATTTCATGAGTTTTTCCACCCAAGCCTTTGCCCAATCAAAGTTGTTCTGGGACCACACTGCTAAGTATGATGAAGACTGGAAAAGGCTTGAGGACAACTCCAAGAAGTGCAGTTATATAGTATTGTGGTCCAAGGTCATAGAGGTCAACAAACTCCAATTGGTAATTTTGAAGTTCATGGAGTATGTAGCTTTGAAGAAAAAGAAAGGAAACCCTATTATTAGTGAAGATATTTTAAAGGAATAGCTACAACAAAAGGGAAATCAATGAAAGGACAAGATGCTACAGTGTTTTCACTAGAGGAAAAAATAGGGATGAGGACAAAGTTGTATTTTAAATTGTAATATATTAGGGGGTAGGTAGAACCCTAGTTTGTAGTGAATATTGGCCCTACAATGAGATTAAATCTTATCCATTCGTTCTACCTTTTGGGAACTATAAATAGGGAATCTCCTCTCATTTTCAAGAGAGAGTTAAGTTGTTGTAAAGACAGGCTACAAAAATTTCTAATGAAAATACATTGACTTGGTGCATTTTTTGAGTTTTCCACACGTTTGATGATTCAATCTCCAATGTTAGAAGCTTTATTTAGATTTACATTAATGTTCTAGTTAGCTTTAAACTATTTAGATAGATTTTGGTAATGTTGTTCTATGATTGTAGAAATCTATGTTGTGTTGATTCCTTCTAGTCCATACTTTTTGCTATTTGCTGCTAGTAAATTGTCTTGTAAAGTTAGTCTGGGCTGAAATTTGAAATTGTTTTTTAAACTTTTATCTTTATTCATGCATGTATGTGGTGAATGAATGATAATATATTTGCAGAACATTGAAAATAACACATATTTTATGATACTATAGGTTTCTTGGTTAAGTGGAATCTTGTTTGAAGGAAGTTGTACATAGCGAAACCTCCATGATCACTATGCATCATTAGTTGCAAATCCGAGAACCTTCTCTCTTCCCTACTATTTTCCTTTTTTTTAGAAATAGCCTACGTGAAGGTTCATTGCACATTGTAAAGCCAAAACTTAAATAAAACATTGAAGTTTTAGATTGTTGTTTGAACCTACAACAAAGTGAACCTTGACTCCCATCTCAGAAACTTTAGATTTTAATATCCACCATGCATCCAACTTCGTAATTCTACCCTATGATTACTATAAAAATTAGATCAAACATCAACTAAGGAGTTCCATGCAAGTCATGACTTGGCACCTGAGAGACCCTGGGGCAATTTTTAGCAACTTGTTGTTGGAGATTTTCTTTCAAGAGAGGTAGTGCACCTACACACTACCTATGTTGAAAAAGTGTGGTAAAACACTCATCAACAAAGTTCAATTCTATAGACCATCCATAAATATATGGGAAAATAGAGGTTCTGAATAGGAGTTTGAGTAACCTACTGAGATTCTTGGTAGGAGATAAACCTAAGGGATGGGACTTGATCTTACCCAAGGAATAATTTGCTTACAACAATTCTATTAATAGAAGCATTGGTAGATCACTATTCTAGATTGTGTATGGAGGTAGCCCCAGAATAGCTCCAGAATTGAGGAAGATTGACCAACAGAAGAAGATAAGTGCCAAAGTCAAAGACTTTGTAGAGCACATCAAGGATACACATGAGAAGGTAAGAGAACATATTAACAAGATGAATATGTAGTATAAGGCCAAGGCAGATCAGAAAAGGAGGAATACGGAGTTTCAAATTGGTGATGAATTAATGGTCTACTTGAGGAATGAAAGTTTTATAATGAGAACCTATAACAAACTGAAGATGAAGAAATTTGGTCCCTATAAGATTTTGAAGAAGCATCATTCAGGGAATGCATATGAAGTAGAGTTTCCAAATGGAGTCAAAATTTCCCCTGTGTTCAACATTTTAGATTTGATAGAGTATCATGAAGGTGGTGTAGAGAATGCACTAGCAATAGGGCAATATCACATTCTAGCACCTACTTCAAAGGAGGAGATTGAAGCAATCCTAGATAACTATGTGAGGAGTACCAGAAATAGGTAGTATGAAGAATATCTAGTGAAATGGAAAGCAAGGCCTATGGAAGATTCATTTTTGCTATCTAAAGCAAAGGTTGACCATTTGGGTTTTCCTCAACCATCTAAGACATGACAAGGTCACTTCTTAAACTACCCTAGTGTCTGATACAAGAGCATCTAGTGGTGTAAGGGCAATCTCGCATCACCCAAAAAAAAGAGTTTCATTTCATATTCATAGTTTCTTAGATGTTTTTACACTTTTTGATACCCTTTTTGTCATAATGTAATTCCCAATTGATGATTTTACTTTTCTATTCCTCGGTTGAAAGATATTGTAGTTTTAGTCTCCCATAATTGCACCTAAAAACCTTTTAGGTTAGATTTGAGGCACTAAATAGTTTCAAAATGGCCCTAAAACTTTATAAAATGGCATAGTATATTTTGAGCGCATTCTTGACTCTGAGACCTTTCCAACAGTTTAAATCATTTGACAAATGAAGTCCTAGGTCAAAAGTTATGGCTCTTAGAAGTTGGTGCACTTTCTAAAAGATACTAATTTTTTAATGTACTTTTGAAATTTCAATTTCAAGTTGTAATTTTCAGTGCCAAACTGCCAAAAACTCAAATTTGAATGTTGTTTTGGCTCCAAACAAAAAGGGGAGCTCTATTTATGGGTGGGTTTTTGATTTTTATGTATCTTTTTGGGACAAGTTCACATACTATGAAAAGGGGTTTCCTATAATTCCATAGTCTACATATTTCCAAAACTTGAGGATATCAGATCTTTTGCATGTAAGAAGATCATTTTCAGAATAGTAAAATAAGATTCTCTATTTGGTGTGTTAATTTTCTATGTCTCGGGTTGCACCCTCATCAGGTGGTATTAGAGAAAGGTTTTCTTGTACGTGTGGATAGATCATCAATCATGAGGTCGTTCATACTAGGACCATGGTTGTGGGTTCAAGTCAAGAAAGATGCCTCTAAGAGTGATGCTTGGTAGGCACGATGGTGTCAGAGATGGTTGAGGCAATAGAAATGCTAGTGAAAGATATCCACTAGTGGCCAAGGGTTTTAAATCCCTCTAGAGATAGATTGATGCGTCACAAGAGAAAATGAGAAGAGGGTTAAAGTCGAGAAGGAGAGAAGAAAGTGAGGATGAAGAAGAGGAGGAAAATTCAGATGTAGAAGAGGAAGAAGCAATTGATCAAGACCAAATGTAGATGATAAGGGCCATTTCGATGATTGCAAAATTACCTAGAGTAGAAGTCTCCAGTTATTCCAAAAGTCTAAACCTAGAAGAGTTGATTGATTGAATCAATGAGTTGGAAGAATATTTCGAGTATGAGGAGATAAAGGACCTAGTTTGGGTCAAGTTTGCAAAAATGAAGTTGAAGGGCCATGCCAGTATTTTATGGAAAGAGGTCTAGTTGCAGATAAATCAAAGAGGAAAAGGAAAGGTCACCAAATGGGACCGTATGGTGGAGAAATTGAAAAAGCAGTTCATACCAATGGACTATGAGCTAGATCTACTGAAGAAATTGCAGGGGTAAAAGCGAGGAAGAAATTTTGTGAAAGAATACATTGAATATTTTCACAAGACGATCATAAGAGCAGGTCATATAGAGGCCAAGAAGGAGATGATAGCTCATTATCTTAATGGGTTATGGCCAAGAATTCAAGAGGAGCTAAGCCTAGTTAGAATGACCACTATTGAGGATGTGTACCAGTTTGCTCTGAAAGTTGAAGAGAAGTTGAAAAAAATATTTGTCAAGAAGCAAAAAGGACAAGGTCAGAGCGAAAAGGGTAGTGGAATATCTTTTGGAAGCCGGAATGATGATGAGAAGAAAAATGAAGATGTGGGTACAAGTTGAAACCAGAAGAATGATAACTTCTACCACCCTCATGATTAAAATAGTGGTGACGAAAGAGGTAGAGGACAAGGGAGATCTAGACAAGGATCTAGAAGAGGTGGTTTTAGAGGAATGTGTTTCCAGTGTGGTGAAGGACATCAAGCCTATGAATTTATGCAACATCAAGGAAGGGAAAACAAAAGGTTGAAAGGTCGTGGAAGGGTTGCACATGTAGATGAGAAGGCTCAATCTGAACATTCAGATGATGTTGAAAGGGGATAAGTATTGGAGTGAAAATGAAACTAAGAGTGGGCGGTGAATTAGTGTCTTAACAAATTTTACCATTTTTCAAAAAAAAAAACCATAACACATATTTGTTCTCAATATTTCAATGATAAGTGCATTCATGAGTTGAATGCAATCATTCATAAAATAAAATGAGAAATGTAATTGCAAAACAATGAACAATAAAGCATTCTCATAGTGAAGTAGTGAAACAATAGATGAACAATGAGACACAAGATTTGCCAAGTGGAAAACCATCCTGGGGTATAAAAACCACTCCTAAACTATGGCCTTTTAGGCTCTTATTTTAAAATCCACTTTTAACAATGATTTATAGGGTAATTTATGAGCACCAACTCAAGAAGCATCAACCCCTCTTTTTGAAACACCAATTTCAAGGATCACCAACCCCTTTTTCAGATTACATAATTACAAAAATACAAAGGATTTCTCTATATTACAAATAAGCTCATAGAACCCCTCACACTGCTAATCCATCTAATACCTTAAAGATCCAAAACAATGAGTCCCTAAAATATTACATAAATTAAGGTTTTCATAATTACACTCTGCATCATATTTTTAAGATTTTATTACAAAGATTTTTCACAATTTCAATTTTATACAAGTTATGCTATCACAAAATCACATCATCCAACCACAGTGATGAAACACTATAACTAAATATATATCAAGAACACTATTTCTGATTTAAAGAATATCATACTATCTGAAACCCTCATGTTGCTTTTAGAAAATTGAACTAGTAGAATGATGATCAACAGATGGAGAAAGTACTATGTAACGCATATACAAAAGGCCATTTCAAAAAGAAAACCAAAATATTTTAAGTAATGTTCCCTTTTCAAACTTTAAGAAATTTCCAAAACCCATATCTAAAAGTATAAAAATATGAACAAGTAATATAATTTTCTTCTTTCAAAAACACCATATGTAGATTACCATCAATTTCTGTAACAAATGAAATAAGTCCATTTTGAATCCACAAAGATAATGACAGAGTTCACAAAATGCATGACTTCAAGAGCAAATAGAAATGAAATGCATGATATCCTCTCTGAACCCACCAAATATTTTCATCATTTGAGCAGAATGAAACAAAAACTTCCATAAAACCAATTTCCAAATGAAATAGATAATACATGTACACACATGAAGCTGAAAAAGAAATGGATGATGAAATTGTAATGAAGTATTTACCAACCCAACTAAGCAACACCATCAAATCTCCTTCTAGATTTAAGCTTTTAGCCAAAGAAAATCATCAAATAGAGCAACCATACTCATTATGCTTAAATAGAGTGAATTTCTTCCTAATAATGCCATTACAGCGAGCTAAAACAATGTGAATTACTAATTACAAACAATCCATGGCAGCAGTTAGGGTTCCAAGTTCTATTCACAATAAAAACACAAAGTCATTTTTCCCTATTCTTTCACCAAGTCATTCGATGAATTTTCAATATCATAATGAAATTTCAAGTCTGCAAAACAACTAAATATTTCAAATGTTTTTTAAAAAACCATCATAATGATTTTAAATTTTCTATCAAAAACCTTTTACCAAATATGCCAACACAATAATGATCTTGATTATTGTATCCTTGTTGTCAATTCATTTGAAACTATAATAATACTTGAAGTCTGTGATCAAATCCTTTCACAATGGATGTCAAATTGCTACATCACCAGCCATTGAAATAAAAGTAATGGTTGTTACCAAA
>VDFB02271358.1:268352468-268548141 GCA_007258455.2 Sequoia sempervirens
CCTATGTTGAAAAAGTGTGGTAAAACACTCATCAACAAAGTTCAATTCTATAGACCATCCATAAATATATGGGAAAATAGAGGTTCTGAATAGGAGTTTGAGTAACCTACTGAGATTCTTGGTAGGAGATAAACCTAAGGGATGGGACTTGATCTTACCCAAGGAATAATTTGCTTACAACAATTCTATTAATAGAAGCATTGGTAGATCACTATTCTAGATTGTGTATGGAGGTAGCCCCAGAATAGCTCCAGAATTGAGGAAGATTGACCAACAGAAGAAGATAAGTGCCAAAGTCAAAGACTTTGTAGAGCACATCAAGGATACACATGAGAAGGTAAGAGAACATATTAACAAGATGAATATGTAGTATAAGGCCAAGGCAGATCAGAAAAGGAGGAATACGGAGTTTCAAATTGGTGATGAATTAATGGTCTACTTGAGGAATGAAAGTTTTATAATGAGAACCTATAACAAACTGAAGATGAAGAAATTTGGTCCCTATAAGATTTTGAAGAAGCATCATTCAGGGAATGCATATGAAGTAGAGTTTCCAAATGGAGTCAAAATTTCCCCTGTGTTCAACATTTTAGATTTGATAGAGTATCATGAAGGTGGTGTAGAGAATGCACTAGCAATAGGGCAATATCACATTCTAGCACCTACTTCAAAGGAGGAGATTGAAGCAATCCTAGATAACTATGTGAGGAGTACCAGAAATAGGTAGTATGAAGAATATCTAGTGAAATGGAAAGCAAGGCCTATGGAAGATTCATTTTTGCTATCTAAAGCAAAGGTTGACCATTTGGGTTTTCCTCAACCATCTAAGACATGACAAGGTCACTTCTTAAACTACCCTAGTGTCTGATACAAGAGCATCTAGTGGTGTAAGGGCAATCTCGCATCACCCAAAAAAAAGAGTTTCATTTCATATTCATAGTTTCTTAGATGTTTTTACACTTTTTGATACCCTTTTTGTCATAATGTAATTCCCAATTGATGATTTTACTTTTCTATTCCTCGGTTGAAAGATATTGTAGTTTTAGTCTCCCATAATTGCACCTAAAAACCTTTTAGGTTAGATTTGAGGCACTAAATAGTTTCAAAATGGCCCTAAAACTTTATAAAATGGCATAGTATATTTTGAGCGCATTCTTGACTCTGAGACCTTTCCAACAGTTTAAATCATTTGACAAATGAAGTCCTAGGTCAAAAGTTATGGCTCTTAGAAGTTGGTGCACTTTCTAAAAGATACTAATTTTTTAATGTACTTTTGAAATTTCAATTTCAAGTTGTAATTTTCAGTGCCAAACTGCCAAAAACTCAAATTTGAATGTTGTTTTGGCTCCAAACAAAAAGGGGAGCTCTATTTATGGGTGGGTTTTTGATTTTTATGTATCTTTTTGGGACAAGTTCACATACTATGAAAAGGGGTTTCCTATAATTCCATAGTCTACATATTTCCAAAACTTGAGGATATCAGATCTTTTGCATGTAAGAAGATCATTTTCAGAATAGTAAAATAAGATTCTCTATTTGGTGTGTTAATTTTCTATGTCTCGGGTTGCACCCTCATCAGGTGGTATTAGAGAAAGGTTTTCTTGTACGTGTGGATAGATCATCAATCATGAGGTCGTTCATACTAGGACCATGGTTGTGGGTTCAAGTCAAGAAAGATGCCTCTAAGAGTGATGCTTGGTAGGCACGATGGTGTCAGAGATGGTTGAGGCAATAGAAATGCTAGTGAAAGATATCCACTAGTGGCCAAGGGTTTTAAATCCCTCTAGAGATAGATTGATGCGTCACAAGAGAAAATGAGAAGAGGGTTAAAGTCGAGAAGGAGAGAAGAAAGTGAGGATGAAGAAGAGGAGGAAAATTCAGATGTAGAAGAGGAAGAAGCAATTGATCAAGACCAAATGTAGATGATAAGGGCCATTTCGATGATTGCAAAATTACCTAGAGTAGAAGTCTCCAGTTATTCCAAAAGTCTAAACCTAGAAGAGTTGATTGACAATCAATTAAGGTCATATAAATTGGAGTCTCATATAGAGGCCAAGAAGGAGATGATAGCTCATTATCCTAATGGGTTATGGCCAGGAATTCAAGAGGAGCTAAGCCTGGTCAGAATGACCACCATTGAGGATGTGTACTAGTTTGCTCTGAAAGTGGAAGAGAAGCTGAACAAAATATTTGACAATGAGCAAAAAGGACAAGGAGGTCAGAATGGAAAGGGTAGTGGAAGATCTTTTTAGGCCAAAGAAATGATGATGAGAGAAAGAAAAATGAAGATGTGGAGTGCAATCCGAAACCGGAAGAATGATACTTCTACCACCCTCGTGATCAAAATAGTGGTGAACAAAGAGGTAGAGGACAAGGGAGATCTAGACAAGGATCTAGAAGAGGTGGTTTTAGAGGACCGTGTTTCCAATGTGGTGAAGGACATCGAGCTTATGAATCTCTACAACATCAAGGAAGGGAAAACAAAAGGCTGAAAGGTCATGGAAGGGTTACACATGTAGATGAGAAGGCTCAATCTGAACATTCAGATGATGTTGAAAGGGGATAAGTATTGGAGTGAAAATGAAACTAAGAGTGGGCGGTGAATTAGTGTCTTAACAAATTTTACCATTTTTCAAAAAAAAAAACCATAACACATATTTGTTCTCAATATTTCAATGATAAGTGCATTCATGAGTTGAATGCAATCATTCATAAAATAAAATGAGAAATGTAATTGCAAAACAATGAACAATAAAGCATTCTCATAGTGAAGTAGTGAAACAATAGATGAACAATGAGACACAAGATTTGCCAAGTGGAAAACCATCCTGGGGTATAAAAACCACTCCTAAACTATGGCCTTTTAGGCTCTTATTTTAAAATCCACTTTTAACAATGATTTATAGGGTAATTTATGAGCACCAACTCAAGAAGCATCAACCCCTCTTTTTGAAACACCAATTTCAAGGATCACCAACCCCTTTTTCAGATTACATAATTACAAAAATACAAAGGATTTCTCTATATTACAAATAAGCTCATAGAACCCCTCACACTGCTAATCCATCTAATACCTTAAAGATCCAAAACAATGAGTCCCTAAAATATTACATAAATTAAGGTTTTCATAATTACACTCTGCATCATATTTTTAAGATTTTATTACAAAGATTTTTCACAATTTCAATTTTATACAAGTTATGCTATCACAAAATCACATCATCCAACCACAGTGATGAAACACTATAACTAAATATATATCAAGAACACTATTTCTGATTTAAAGAATATCATACTATCTGAAACCCTCATGTTGCTTTTAGAAAATTGAACTAGTAGAATGATGATCAACAGATGGAGAAAGTACTATGTAACGCATATACAAAAGGCCATTTCAAAAAGAAAACCAAAATATTTTAAGTAATGTTCCCTTTTCAAACTTTAAGAAATTTCCAAAACCCATATCTAAAAGTATAAAAATATGAACAAGTAATATAATTTTCTTCTTTCAAAAACACCATATGTAGATTACCATCAATTTCTGTAACAAATGAAATAAGTCCATTTTGAATCCACAAAGATAATGACAGAGTTCACAAAATGCATGACTTCAAGAGCAAATAGAAATGAAATGCATGATATCCTCTCTGAACCCACCAAATATTTTCATCATTTGAGCAGAATGAAACAAAAACTTCCATAAAACCAATTTCCAAATGAAATAGATAATACATGTACACACATGAAGCTGAAAAAGAAATGGATGATGAAATTGTAATGAAGTATTTACCAACCCAACTAAGCAACACCATCAAATCTCCTTCTAGATTTAAGCTTTTAGCCAAAGAAAATCATCAAATAGAGCAACCATACTCATTATGCTTAAATAGAGTGAATTTCTTCCTAATAATGCCATTACAGCGAGCTAAAACAATGTGAATTACTAATTACAAACAATCCATGGCAGCAGTTAGGGTTCCAAGTTCTATTCACAATAAAAACACAAAGTCATTTTTCCCTATTCTTTCACCAAGTCATTCGATGAATTTTCAATATCATAATGAAATTTCAAGTCTGCAAAACAACTAAATATTTCAAATGTTTTTTAAAAAACCATCATAATGATTTTAAATTTTCTATCAAAAACCTTTTACCAAATATGCCAACACAATAATGATCTTGATTATTGTATCCTTGTTGTCAATTCATTTGAAACTATAATAATACTTGAAGTCTGTGATCAAATCCTTTCACAATGGATGTCAAATTGCTACATCACCAGCCATTGAAATAAAAGTAATGGTTGTTACCAAAGGTTTTTTCAAAATGACTTGACTCAAAGTTAAAATAAAAGTAATTGATACATATTAAACATTGTGCCATGTCCAAATTTTCAAAAATGTCAACTAAGATAATGATATTAGAAGGCTGTCGAATTCCCACCATAATCTACCAAACATTACTTTCACAAGACTTTACACAAAGTTAATAAATTTAGAGATCAATAGGAAGAATATCACCTCAAGAGAATTCTTAGGGAAACCCAATAGGGTTTACTTCATTTTAGATTCCAATTCCTATATTCCTTTAAAATAGATGGCCTTTGAAAAATACTTTTATTAAGATAGGTCATAGTGATAATACCATAATTCCTAAAGCCATATTTATCAATCAACAAGTCATAACCATTGATACCATGAAGATAGAAAGATGCCAAGATGATATAGATGCCAAACCAAATATCAAATGAAACAATACACCTTCCATACTGAATATCCTGAACTTGTTGCATTATCATCTTGACTGACCTGCAATAATGCTTTATCACACTATCAGGAATCATAACCATCTAAATATATATTGAATTCAAAAATATGAACTAGAAGCCACGTGAGTAATATGAACTTGAACCTAAATCATAATGATTATCCATTTGCAATAAGCAAGAGAAATCAAATATGTATCATGTCAAGATAGCTAAAAACTGAATATGGAGAGCATAAAGATCCTGAGAGACCAAATCTGAAGTGGTCAAATCATGAGACCAAAATAAGTAATTTTGTCATCAAGGAAAAACCATGAACACAACTAAAATCCAACAACAAGCACTAGTGATTAGAGGAGCACTGGAGACTAAAGAGATGGAACCCAAACAAAGGAAGAATCTGTTATGCACAAGGTGGAAATGTGAAAGAAAATTTTGTGGTGTCATCATTGATAGCGGGAGCATTAATAATCTGGTGGTAGAGGAGATGGTTACAAAGTTTAAGCTAAAGAGGGAAAGGCATCCACATCTATATCGAATTTCCTTGTTGTAGAAGGACCACAAATTTTTTGTCAATGAGTAGTATCTGGTGAAGTTCAAAATCAAGAGCTACTATGATGAGGTACTATGTGATATCATCCCTATGGATGCATATCATATGTTGTTGGGGAGGTCATGGTAGTTTGACATGTGAGCTATACATCATGGCCATGCAAACACTTATTCCCTAACAAAGGATGTAGTTCATCACAAGTTGAAACCCCTGAAGGTGGTTGAAGAAAAGGTATGTAGTAGTGCTAGAGTTAGTTATGTTGATGGAGGAAAATTTTTAGAAGCTATGAAGCATGAGCATTTGTGCTATGCATTGATTCCTAGAGTGGGTAAAGAGGATAGTGAGAAAGTTCCAATAGAAGTTTCTAGGTTGTTGAATGAGTATCAAAATATTGTTTCTAATAACATACCTAAGGGTTTACCACCAGTGAGGAATATTAGTCATCAAATTGAATTGATCCTTGGAGACAGTTTTCTAAGAAAGGTAGGTCATAGAATGACTCCAATAGAAAATGAGGAGCTAAACAGACAAGTTCAGGAGTTGTTGAGAAAGGGTTTGATTTGAGAGAGCCTGAGCCCAGGTGGAGTACCTGCAATACTAGCACCAGAGAAGAATGGGGAGTGGAGGATGTGTACACACTCCCAAGCCATAAACAAGATAACAATCAAGTACAAATTTCCCCTTCCAAGGATGGATGACTTGATGGACTATTTGAGTGGAGCTTAGAAAGAAGGATTTGAAGAGTGGTTATCACCAAATATGGATTTGAGAGGGAGATGAATGGAAGACTACCTTCAAGACAAAAGCGGGCATGTATGAGTGGTTATTCATGCATTTTGGGCTAACCAATGCACTAAGCACATTCATGCGGCTCATGAATGAGGTACTAAAAGAATTTCTAGGAAGTTTTTGTTATTATTTATTTAGATGATATTTTTATTTTTAGTAGGACTTTGGATGAGAATTTGATCTACATTCAGAGATCCTTTGAGAAGTTAAGAGGGGAGAAATGATTGATTAATCTGAAGAAGTGTAGCTTTTTCAAGAAGGATCTAGTGTACTTGGGGTTTGTTGTCTCGGTAGAAGGTCTCAAGATGGATCCAGAGAAGGTGAAGGCTATTTTGGAATGGCCTACCCAAAAACTACTACTGAGGTGAGATCTCTCCATGGTTTGGCTAGTTTTAATAGAAAGTTCATTAGAAACTTCAGTAGTATTTTTGCACCCTTGACTAGAAAAATGAGTGTTAGAAACCAAGATTTGAAATGCAAACCAGAAAAGCCTTCCACAGAAGAGAAAAATAGAAAAAGAAAAGCTATTACAGAAAGATGTGCAAATTGATATATTCAAAGTACAATAATTACAAAAGATAGTTTTCTTTATAAAAGAAGGTATACATAACCCTAATCTTATCTTGAGAAAAAAGATAGCTCAATAAGATAAGGATGAGAATAATTAACCTACAAATTAAAATATACCTAAGTAAAGTTATGCAAGTGTAATTAAATATTAATTACACTAACACGCCCCCATAAGTGTAACTTAGGGAGACTAAAAAGATGCACCTAAAACTAAGATGAATGCAATAAAGCATTAATGGGTACTAACAACAAGGCTTGATCAAGTACCCATGTACAAATGCAATAATGAGGTAGAGGAGGAAAACCCAGTGTAACAAAACCCCCCTATAATGAGATGACTATTGCAAAGAAGCATTGGAAATGCAATCTGACAAGCAAGGAAAAATACTTCTGTCTACAAAAAACAAAAGTGAAATCATAATAATGTGATAGTAGACCCAATGCCATAGAACATTGGAAAAATTCACAAACTAGAACAACCCTAGAATTTATGAAGCAATAGTAGATGAGATGATGACATAATCTAGAAACCATGTATCTTGATGCCAATCCCAAACTATGACTAAAATTCTTCCATGGGAACAAGTACCATAAAGACTCTATAACATTAACCATAAAACATGGCCCTCAAACTAAGAAGGGTCTAAACCAATGTGGATCAATAACCATAAAATTCCAATCTAAAGTGTGATCCAATGTGAATCTAATATGTGTCAAGCTAGAGCAATATTTGGCCAAAAGAAACTAAGAAACTAGATAACCCATATGAGTTTTCATCAAAACAAGATGGAGATCAAAGTGAAAACTACACTCTAATCAAATTATTATGCAAGAAACCCCCCTAATGGAACTTTATCTCAATTCATTTATTACAATAACCCAACGATTGTAAAAAGAGAGCATGCTAAATATGCATAAACAGAAAATAAGATGTGGTACTGAAATTAAGTACAAATATTCAAGTTTCACCTTTCTAATTGCAAAAACATCCAAGTGATCTCCAAAACACCCATCGGGAAAAATATGGAATAATGATCAACCTGGGATAGATACAGAAAAAATTGCATGGATAGCAAAATAGATCTCGTCAATACCTTTCCAATGGCGCAAAGAAGATGCAAATTGAAGATCATGTCAAAATGTTATGAGCTCAGAAGCCATAAATGAACATCTAACTTAAAATAGTAATAAATGAATCTAAACAAAAAATACTTAAAAAAAACTATACCACAAGAAATTTCTTGGAACTAGCTTTCCGATGATATCTTGTTTTCCCAATTTCAATACCGTATGCCCAGGTTACACCAAAAAGAAAAAAATTGCTCCTTGAAGGAAAACTAGGGTTAGGAGGGGGAAAAGAGGGCCAGCCATACGATGACATCATGTTGATTTCATCCATTCACTAGCTTAGATTTGATGGTATGGAGGCCGTTGGCTAAAAAAAATGCCCCCCCCACACAAAAAAAATAACGACCATCAAGTTCCTATGCTGATTGATGAAATCTACTTTTGGAATCAGAATGTTCTGATCTTGGGAATATTCTCTTGGGAAAATTTAAGGGGCCCACTATAGGTACGCTAGCCTAGGATTAAGCATTGCAGCTATTTTATGAGTGTTGTCAATTGTTGAATTCTAGTCATTGATAGGAAAGCACTGCCATAGGAGGAAAGTCATCGTCGACTGGTATCTAATGCCGACCAAGGTGATATGGAGCCTGCCTGGGCTACTCGAGCTTGCTACCAAGTGGGCATGGAATGCAAGGACAGCCTGCAAAAATTGACACAGGGAGGTATGACAACATCAGGGTACTCTACCCTATGCTTCAAAAATCACCTACTCTCTATGTACCCTTTTTTTGATTTTTTTGCTTTGATTTTTCAAAAAAAAATGATTTTTATAAAATTTCTATAAAAGAATTTTTTTTTTAAAACAAGAAAGACCAAACCTTAAAAACAAAATTTCCTCTGATTGCATGCATAGAGGTAGTACAAAGGCCATATGGGCAAAAAAAATTTGCCTCACAAACATCTGACATCGAATATAGGCATATTATATGTCAATTTTTGTCTCTCAGATGCTTTGGATCTGATGGTGTGGTCTAATCTACCTAAAAATGCACCAGAAGCTTTGTAACTCACAAATCTGGTAAATATTCAAACCCTCATAATGTTGGCATAAAATGTCATATTTATGTGAAACAAAAGTCGATCTTGACTTTTTCGATAGCCCTAGACTCAAAAATGAGCTCTGATTTCCTCCAATGTGCACTGAAAGTGTCCATGCAAGAGAACCCAAATAGAGAGACAATCTCAAGGTATGAAACCCTCAAGGAATCTCAAACTACTCTGCAATGATTTTCTCAAAAATCTAAGAAGGGGCTGCAAATAAAGGCTTTGATACCATGTTAGAAACCAAGATCTGAAATGCAAACTAGAAAAGCCTTCCACATAAGAGAAAAATAGAAAAATAAAAGCTATTTCAAAAAGATATGCAAATTGATAAATTTGAAGTACAATAATTACAAGAGATAATTTGCTTTATAAAAGAAAGTATGCATAACCCTAATCTTATCTTGAGAAAAAACATAGCTCAATAAGATAATGATAAGAATAATTAACCTAGGAATTAAAATATACCTAAGTAAAGTTATGCAAGTGTAATTAAATATTAATTACACTAACAATCAGATGGGATAGAAAAGAGTTCAAGTGGAGCATTGGAGCAGTGAAAAATTTTGAATTGTTGAAATAGAAGGTGATAGAGCAACCTGTTCTAGCCCTCCTAGATTTCAATAAGGTGTTTCAAGTGGGTTGTGATTCCAATGGTTGTTCCATTGGAGTAGTGTTGAGCCAAGAAGGTATGCCCATTGCCTATTTCAGTGAAAGGTTAAATGATGCCAAGAGAAAGTATTTTGTATATGATCAAGAATTTTATGCAATAGTTCAAGCACTAAAGAAATGGAGGCATTATTTGTTGTTGAAGGAATTCACTTTTTATACTAATCATGAAGCATTATAGTACCTAAATAGTTAGGGAAAATTAAATCAAAGGCATATGAAATATGTAAAAAATTTCAAAGCTATACCTTTTTTCTAAAGCATAGGAGTGGGAGGTCGAATAGGGTTGCAAATTCCTTCAGTAGGAGGTAGACATTGATGACAGAAATGTAGATTGACATGGTTGCATTTAATAAACTCAAAAATTGTATCCAAAAGATCCTAATTTTGCAAAGGCTTGGAAAGCTCACAAAGAGGCTATTATAGTGGATAGGACAAGGTGGCTAGACTTGATAATTTAGGATGGAATCTTGTTTAAGGGAAGCCAATTGTGTATTCTGAGGAGTTCCCTGAGAGAGAACCTGATTAAGGAGAAGCATAGTGGAGGAATGGTAGGGAATTCAAGTTGGGATGAGACCATTGTGATTATCAATGAGCACCATAATTTTCCTTACATTTAACATGATGTAAAGAATTATGTATAGAGTTGTAGGGTATGTTAGATGGCTAAACGGGGTTGGGGCCCTAGCTTAGTTGGCTCAATATTTCCTATTATAGGAGGTTGGTCACGAGGTCTAGTCTCCCCCACCCCCGTGGTACTAGAGGGTGTTTCATACCAGTGTTGTTGGTCATGTTAAAAAGTTTACCAAGCGCACTATAGTTTATAGGGGGTCGTGCTACCCAATTCTCGTAGTCTAAAATAAAAAAAAATGTTAGATGGCTAAAGGAGTGAGCCACAATATAAGGTTATATCATCCCTTACCTATACTAGAGAGGCCATGGGAGGATATAAGTATGGATTTTGTTCTTGGCTTGCCAAGAAAAAAGAGAGGGAATGATTCAATATTTGTGGTGGTTGACAGGTTTTAAAAAATGGCACATTTCATTCTATGTCGGAAGACCCATGATGTAGTACACATTATTAACTTTCTCTTCAAAGAGGTGGTGTGGCTACATGGTATTCCAAAGAGTATTATCTTAGATCATGAAACCAAATTTTTGGGATAATTTTGGAGGACCTTGTGGAAGAAGTTGAGAATGGAGTTGAAGTTTAGTTATATACACCATCCACAAATAGATGGGTAGATGGAGGTTGTGAACAGGAGTCTAGGTAACATACTGAGATGCTTGGTAGGAGATAAACCCAAGGGATGGGACTTGATCTTACCCCAATAAAAAAATTTCGTACAACAATTTTATCAATAGAAACACTATAAGATGGACCAAGAGAAGAAGATAATTGCCAAAGTTGAAGATTTTGTAGAGCACATCAAGGATATACAAGAGAAGATAAGAGAACATATTGACAAGAAAAATATGTAGTATAAGGTCAAGGAAGATCAAAAAAGGATGAATAATGAGTTTTAGATTGGTGATGAAGTAATGGTCCACTTGAGGAAAAAAAGGTTTCCAATGGGAACCTATAACCAACTAAAGATGAAGAAATCCGGTCCCTACAGGATTTTGAAGAAGAATGATTTAGGGAGTGCATATGAAGTAGATTTTCTAGATGGAGTGAACATTTCCCCTGTGTTCAATGTTTTAAATTTGACTGAGTATCATGAAGGTGTTGAGGAGGATGCACCAACAATAGGGAACTATGGCATTCCAACATCTACTTCAAAGAAGGAGTAGATTGAAGCAATCCTATATTGCCTTGTGGGAAGGAGTACTAGAAGTAGGTAGTATGAAGAATATCTGGTGAAATGGAGAGGAAGGCCTATGGAAGATTCATCCTAGCTATCTATGGTAGACGTTGACCATTTGGGTTTTCCTCAACCATTTGAGATGTGACAGGGTCACTTCTCAAACTACCTTGGGTGTCTCATGCAAGAGCATCTAGTGGTGTAAGGGAAATCCTACATCACCCATAAAAAAGAGTTTCATTTTATTTTGGTATTTTCTTAGAAGTTTTTGCATCTTTGGATAGCCTTTTTGTCAAAATGAAATTCCCAACTTACAGTTTTGTTTTTCTATTCCTGGGTTGAAATATATTGCAATTTTAGTCTCCCAGAATTGCACTTGAAAACCTTTTAGGTCAGATTTGTGGCACTAAATGGTCCTGAAATGAACCCAAAACTTTCCAAAATTGGAATTTCCAATTTTTAGTATGTTCTTGACTCTGAGACCTTTCCAATAGTTCAAATGGTTTGAAAAGTGAGGTCTTCGATGAAAAGTTGGTGCACTTGCTAGAGGATACTAATTTTTGAATGTATTTTTGAAATTTGAATTTCATGTTGTAATCTTTTGTGCCAAACTACCAAAAACTCAAATTTTAATGTTGTTTTGTCTCCAAAAAAAAGGGAGCTCTAATTATGGGCGGGTTTCTGATTTTTGTGTAGTTTTTTGGCTAAAAGTTCGTATACTGTGAAAAGGGGTTTTCTTATAATTTTTTAGTCTACGTATTTCTAGAACTTGAGGATATCAAATCCTCTGCATGTAAGAAGATTATTTTTAGAATAATAAAATAATATTCTCTTTTTGGTGTGTTAATTTTTTGTGTCTCAGGTTGCACCCTTGTCAACTATGAAATATTTCAAAATGTGATGTCAAAAGTGGGTCCTAGGACCTAGTGAGAACACATGACACATACCTTGTAAAATTAAGTGTTGTTTAATATTATTAAATGGTTTCACATTTTATCCCTTGGAAATGGAATAAATTTGTCTTGGACTTGAATTTAAAGGGCCAATTAAACTCAAATTAACCTCAATTAATTATTAAATCCCAAATTAGTGTGAAAGTGTAAAGATACACTTCATAATACCCTAAATAAGGAATAATTAAGTCTATTTTATTATTAACTATGCATTCTCAAATTAACTGTGAAAAAGGGTTACTTTTTTCTACACTATATTTTCCCCCCACTTTAGTGAGAGGGTATGTGCAAGATCATGATGGGCCAAAAAGTGGTGATATGATGGGTATGTGTAGGGTATATGGCTGATGGCTTTCTCTTTATGCAAAATTGATGAAATGAAAATGGTTTTTAAAGGATACTCTTAGCTTTCCACAAATATAAATTATACTTTACATTAAATTTCATAAATAATTATTATTCATTTTCTATTTGAATTGTGACTAAAGTCCTAATTGATAGGCTGATTGAAAAAATCTATAGCTTTCAAATGGTATCACAGTTTTTGAATCCAAAATATGCATCACATTCTATGATTTTCATAATATATGATTTTAAAAAATGGTTGAATTTCATGAAGTTTTCACTAGGTTAAGGTTGTAAAACGTACGAGTTTTTTAATTTTTTTAAAAGTTCTAATAAAAAATTCATAATTAATTATTTACTTGGAAAATATTTACAAAAAAATATGTACCACATCGGGACATGAGTCCTCTAATTATATCTAAAATATTACAAAAAATATTATCATTTTATTGTGGCTAGGGTGGTCAGACAAACATTTACTTATTTTTTCCCTAAAATTTAAGTGCTGCAGGATTGAAATTTCAAATTTTCACCAAATATTTTTTTTTTTAGAAAATAAACCTAGTAGCTTAGAAAGTACATTAAATTTTCTACAAATTCTATTCTTACATATTTTTTAAATATTATATATAACTTATTCAAATTTTACATCAAGTTGGATAACTTTGATTTTCTAAATTTCATCACCACTTAAGGGCCTATTTTTTCCATGATGATCCTGCACATACCCGAGAGTATGATCCTATATCAAACTCACACCAAAGTAGACATTCATAGCACTTATGTATGCAACAATGACAAATATTCACAATCATATAGTATCAAAGACCAATAAAATGAAGGATCAAGCTTTGATTGTCCCAACATGATGTGGAATTGGGTTATTTGTCCAAGAAAGGGAAAGGATCAAGCCTCAATTTTCTAACATGATGTGGAATGTGTATCAATTATTTATCCAAGAAAATTCCAAAGAAGAACTTGTTGTCCACTTGAAAGGTTGAATTTACTTGCTTCTATGCTTGTAAGATAAAATAATAAAGTTCTACACTCTCATTCAAGGAAAACCCTAGAGATCTCAATCTAAAGTATGCAAAGGATAAATATATCTTGTAGTAGGGTTTTCCTAAGGTCTAATAATAAACTAAAGAAGGGTTCACCACCAAGATAGGGCTTGGAAAACCTAATGGAATGCAAGACCTAATGATTAAACCTAATGCAATGCAATATTTCACTAAATGAGATAAAAGTGCATGTAAAAACAAAATAAAAAGTTGAGAGATGAAAGGTGTGCACTTGGGAACCTATAGAGGCTTGAATAAAGTCTTGAAATGTTGAAAAAAATAAAGTTAAGGGTGATTGGGAATCATACACTAGACTGTGGTTTTTGGGAAGGAACAAAAATTTAGCAATGAAGTGTCTAGAACTCCAAGGAAATCAACAAATTTGACCAAACTAGGACCCATATGCCAAAAGTTGCATATTAGTCTAGTTATGGTTTTCTATAAATTCAAAGTCTAAATTTTCTCATCAATGTATGCTCTTTCCTTTCCACTTAGCTTTTAGATGTGAAACTCTAATTTGTAACCTTTAGATGTCTTCCAATGAACTCCAATACAAGGTGGGAACTCTGACAATTTTGAACCTTTGGCAACTTTCTCCAAACTTTCTCTTTAATGGGTCTTCAGCCTAAAACTACAAATCAAACACTAAAGAGAGGGGGAAATGTTGTTTTGTTAGTAGGAAGGGGTTTTCCTTGGTCAAACCACATTTTAGTAATCAAACCTTGCAATGAAATGAAATGAAGTAAGAAATGATGAATGAACAATATGCAATGTTACAACTCACCAAAATCTAGAAATAAAGTGTTGTAAACATGTAGAAAGTGGCTCTAATGAATGTAGATCTTGAATTTTTCTTTAATATGATAGATCTTGACTTTAATGCTAACTTGAATCATGAAACCCTAGATCACAATTGTTAGCTAAAAAAAAACATGATGCATGATGACTATGACATGATGCTTGATATTTGAATGATGCTCTAAAACACTTGATAATAAACTCTTGAAGAATCTTGAATTCTCTTGTAAACACTTGAATGCATGAACTCAAATTTACCATAAGGATACTCATTCAACTTTCTAGGTGTAAAATGAGTGAAAGAAACTTGTATTTATACTTGTTTATGCCAAATTTATCAAAATTACAATACTACAAGCCAACCTCAGATCTTGGAGAATGAAATCCTACCAAGAATTTGAATTTAATTTAATTTTGGGACACATGAGACTCATATTCTAGGAGTGGTGTATGAGTCCCATTAGGTGTTAATTATGAGACACATTTTCAAAAATGTTTAGAATGATGCAAAATCATGATTGGGGCCCAAAAACCTAGGTGAGACTCATACGCCCAAGGTGGCATATGAGTCCCATATTACTAAATTGTGGCCAAAAAACCTAAAAACCCCTAATTTTTTATTGGATCATGGTTTATGTTAGGATTATGTTTGGAAAAATGTATTTAATGAGGCTTGTGGATGAAAAATAGGGCCAATTAAATCATAAAGGATGCCAATTATTTAATAGAACCTAGAAAAGTGTGAAAGTACAGAACAACACTTTACAACACCATAAATAAGGAATGATTAGGTTTATTTATTTATCAATGGCCCAAGACCTAATGTGAATGTGTTAAACACATTACAACACTAAGTCAAGGCATTGTTAATGATGTAGAGTCAGGATGCTCAATCTCAATCCAATTTGCAACCTACCTTCAAGAGGCATATAGCAAGATTAAAATGAACATATAAAGTAATTCAATCATTCTTCCAAGTTCAACAATCATTAGAAACACAATTTCCCAACTTCACCCTTCAACCCTTATTTTTGTCCAAACCTAGTTTTAGGGATTTTCACCAATATTTTCCAAAACACCTAACAAACTTAGGGATGATTAAGATACCCTTTTACAAGTTATACAACATACAATAAAACTAATATCAACTCTTTCGAAGAAGTTCAAAGATCTAATACTCCTACCATGGAAAAGGCTAGTGGATTAGCCCACTTTTACAAAGAAGATACCCTAAAAACTCTACCAAACCTTATGAAACTTTGGGCCAAAAATTTAAATGACCAAAAACTACTAAATACACCAGTAGTTTCCATAGATGACTCTTCCAACATGGAAAACCATAAAACCGTTGATTTTAGGCCTTTAAAGGAGCGTTTATTGTAAATCATACCTCCAAACCTTCCCAAACCCTACCAGCTATTCAAAAATTCACAATTATGCTTGCACAAGCTTTAAACTTCATTACATAGGTTATTTCTTCCAAAAAAACTCATAAACCATCCTTTAGTTCCTTACTTTCACAAGGAAAATCATCCAAATTCAACCTAGGGCAACACCCAAAACCCACAAACACACTTCCTTCAACCTCCACAACATTTTGAAACCTATATTACAACAAATTGGGTCATTCCACTGAGTTACAATTGCTACAATAGGTGGAATTCCTTAAAAACTCATTTTATTACTCTCAAACCACCAACTTGCACCAAAACAAAGCAGTTTTAGGAAAACAAAGATAACTCACTCCCAAATTAATGATTTTCAATCAAACCTAAATAATTTGAAATTATACTTAGTTTCATAACATACGATTTCAACCTTCAACCATGATCTGGAGTTGTACAGACTGTGCTATCCAAGCAAAGTTTAGGAAATACTGAAAAAAATGTGTAATTTAGAAAGCAAAACTAAGTTTCTTCATTCAATATCTTAAAAATTGTGTTTACAATGATGGAATCAACTAAAAATATCTCCAATAACCTCCTCTAATTCATATAACCACCTAACCACCTTTCTTTAAGATATTTTTAACCATTTACATTGCTAATTATGCATTGTTTACTAATGATTAACTTAAGATTTTCAACCTAGAATTCCTTCTAAAGACTTAAACCTACATTAAATGGCTCATTTGAACCTTATTACATCATGAGTGGTCTGATGGGCCTCATTTAAAAAAAAATATTTATACTATCACTAACTCCTAGACCAACCCTCATAGAATGCACTTTGTAATCACATGTTTTTAGGTGCTTCTACACTAGTTAAGCTCAATTTTATAAAGAGTACTAAAAAATGTGTAAAAATTTCATGGATGAAATTTTTTGAAACTAAATTTAGCAACCACTTTAGTTAGAGGAGAAACTTTCTTTAAACTCACACTAAAGTAGAGGAGATCACATCAGGAGGGGTTTAGTTGTACCAATGCTAGTGGGATAGGACAAAACTAACCAAGAGGGTTGTGTAAGCCTTGAGGATTGAGATCCTTTAACAAAATAACATAGGTACAAGAGAAAAAAAACTGAAAATGATATAAATAGAAATAACAAGGCATAAGCATACATTTCCAAAGAAAAATAGAAAAGAAAAAAAAAAGAGGGGGTAGATCAAGCTTCGACCATTTGTCCATTGAGATGTGGATCAGATGTAGGTTGTTTGTCCAAAAATAAACACTCAGTTTGAAGCAATGGAACTCTAGGCTATATAATAGGTGAGCAATTCGAGGGGATGAGACACATACACACATGACCAATATGTGCTCACACACACACATGAGTGACTACTGGAAATTCATGCTTCCGATCGGCTTCCTATCTAACCATACCAAAGTTATACGTCTTGATAACTTTGGTAAGGTGTCATGCAATAATGAACTTCAAGCTTCATTAGGAAAGAAAAGCTTCATATGATTGAAACTCATGAACAAACAAGATGGCTCCATAGGCATGTAAAATGTATTATGTAAGGTATCCATATAACCAAAATTTTGTAAATGAAAAATAATGTAAAGAATGTTCAAAGGAGTCTGTCTTAGTTCATGTAAGGTCTTTAACTTAGGGAACACCATGCCTAATGTATCCAACAAAGTATCAATAAAAGAATAGAAGATTAAAAACTTAGGGGATGTAGTGTATCACATCAAGCCACTAAGAGAAATTTAATATCATGCTCTTGAAGGACATCACACCCAATGTCATCCACAAAGTGAAAGACACATCACATTAAGTAAGATGACCACACAATGAAACATGAAATGAAAAAGAATAATGCCAATGTATGCCCCCACTTTAAAGAAATTGTTAACACCATTCTATGAGCTCAATTACTTTAAAGTGGAAAATGATAAATGCTAACAATAAAGAAGAAATAAGAGCTATCTTTGAAAAACCTATGTGAATTCATATGTTTCCAAACAAAGCTACGTTATGAAAAATGAAAAAGAAAATGGGTTTCCCCCAAAATGAAATTCCAAAAACATGAGGGATTTATGGATTTTGGGTTAGTATGTTCTTGCTACAATGTTTTTAGAGAGCTTGAAACTATCATCATTCCCCAAATATTCATAGAACTTGAAGAATGACACAAAGAGAGTGAAAAAAAAGAAAACCCCTTCGGGTAAATATGGAAGAGGTATGCATGTCTTGATTCCTTATGTCATCCACAAAAGGAAAACACAAGACAAATAAAAGATAAAGAGAAAGATTTTGGGTCAACATGGAAGAGGCATGAATGTCTTGATGCCTTTCATCATCCCCAAAAGGAATACACAAGATAAATGAAAGGAAATGATAAAATATTTATGACATAAATAAGAATGTAGGTACAAATAGTGGAATATCACAAAAAGAGAGAAAATCAAATAAAATAGCATGGGGGATCACATTAAGCACATGCAATCACATGAAATAAAACTAAATAATTGAAAAGACTAGTAACATGTGATTCAACCTATTATTAGGTCATCCAAATCCCAATCATGTTTATCATATATGGAAGGCGAACAACTAGAAAAATGGACAACCAAAAATGCATTACTAGGACAAGGTTATCTAACTCTTGACCCCACTAAGTGTAAGACAAGAGTGAGCCACACTAAGTGATGGTAATAGGCTCCTTGCATCTTGAAATATCCTACAAATATTACATGGAAAGGAGCTAAAGGATCCAACTTTAAGGGACTATTTCTATTGAATATCTAAAATTTTAAATATTTTCTTTAAGAAATGACACTTATTAGTACTATGTTTCAAAATTGTATGATATCTACAATGAGATTCTTTTTTTTTTTAGGATTTGGAAATCAAATTTCTAGCACAGTGGTAATATAATAAGTCCTTAGTGTAGAAGCGTTTGTAAATTCCTTTCAATATCAGTTGGTGGGTAAGGAAATTGTACTTTCTATAGTTTGTAAGGTATTTTGTGCTTGCTAGATTCACCAACTTATTTAGTTGAATGTGGAGGAGGAGGAAATAAGATGGTACTATCATCCTTATCATTGTCAGGAGATGTTGATCATGAAATTTTGTGCTCTTTGATAGTCTTATGGGAAACTCAGTGAGTGGGGAACCAATTTGTGCTTCACTAAATGCCTCTGATATTTTTATAGAAATTTGACTCTTCTTTGGGGTTTGGAGAAAAGGGTAGAAGGAAATCTAAATTTGAAACATAAAAATGGCAATGTGCCAATGCATTTACAACATTTCAAACCCAATCATTCCTATGATTGATATAATTAGACATAGAACACCACAACCCTTCATTGTTGGAAAGAGAATGAACAACAAAGGCTAACAACAAACATAGTGTAGACTTTCAAATCTTTCCAGAGGTAGTGTTCATTAAGGTCCAATCAAACATAAAGATTTCTAAGGGTAACAAAAAAAAATTCAAAATTTCATGAACTTTCCCTCCTACTACAACATAATATAATAAAACAACAACCTTTCTATGCCATAGAAAAATGGCCGCTTGTCATTTTCATGGCCTTTCAGGTCTTGTTTCATGGTGTTTGTCTATTTTTTTTTGATTTTATGTTGCAACATGGCTTGAACAAGCATACTTAGGTAATAAAATTTAAAGAATGACTTCTTGTGAAGGTGATGTGAAGTGTTGTAAGACATTTCTACATTCTTCTAGACTCTTTTTATTATAATTCACCTAAAAATCACTTTTTTATTCATCAACAAGTCCTATTTTGAAGTATTATAAAGTCTTGTAACACACTTTCACACTTTTCTAGGCACATGTTCACTATTTATCTCATTTTCATGTTTTATTTGACCCCTTTATGCTCCCATGTGCTTAATTAAGTTTATTTTTGAGTATTATCCTAAAAAACACCATTAAATACAACATATCTCCTAAAACACATTTTTAGATCCTAGGTGGGACCCATTCACCATGGGTGGTGAATGATTCCCCCTTAGCCCCAAATTCAAAATATTTTAACTTTCCTTTTGTGATTTTATTCAAAAACAATTGATGTCGGCCTATGATGGGGTATAAACAGGTAGCTAAGGCACAAGTGTGTATAAATAAGTGATTTTCACCTTATTTCAACCCTAATTCATCAAATTAACTTATCCACCTATTCACTCAAGCATTCAAGCATTTTACAACATATTTTCAAGCACTATTCAAGCACTTTGAAGCATCCATTGACATTACTTTAGACTTTCATCATCAAGGGTTTTGTAAGTTAATAGAAATTTCATGTTGTTAGTGTATCATTTTTTTTCTTTTCATTATTTTATTAAAGGTTTGATTACCAAAAGTGGGGTTTGACCAAGGAAAATCCCTATTCACTAACCTTAAACTATTTTTCCATATTGTATGTTTGTTTGTAGACCTTGGTATGCATATTTGATAAGATTTTTGGTGTTGAAGATTGGTGTACAAGTCAACTATGTGCTTCAAGTCAACTTAAGTCTATTTCAAGCTTGAAGAAGATTTTATGTCTGTTTCTTGTAGAATTGACTTTGGCAACCCGACAAGTAGTGATTCCTAGATTTGGTGTTGTAGAGTTGTATCCTAATTTTTTAGAAATTTGGGAGAAGACTGATCCACCACCTATGGAAAATGAATCCCACCTTAGGATTGGAAATCTGAATTTTGTCAGATTCTAGATCCTGACAGAAAAAAACTTGGTTCCAATAGTTTTTCACTGGGAGGACTAATTTTCCATCCTGGGCGAATGAATCCCATTGTGAAAAATTAGTGATCTCAACCAACATCCACAACATTCCAAATTCACAATATTTTTCCCAGGTGCACTCAAATTCATCCTGTTCCTTTCTATTTTGCATAATTTCTTCATTTACTTCATTGTTTACATGTCATCTAGTGTGTTTTCAAATATACCTTAAATCTCATTTTTTCATTTTTTTCATTCATTTAGATCAATAAATTGCATTTATTTAACTTCATTTAGGTTATAAAACATCACACATAACATTATTTCAATGAATCATTAGCATTTTTGCTCCTATCTCTCTCATTTTAGGTGCAAAACCATAAAAGAGCAAGAGTTGTCCATAGGAGCCTAAAATCAAGAGTTCACTTTTAGAAAAATAGAGAATTATAATTACATAATGAATTTTTTAGAATTTATTATTCTACTATACAAGCATACAACATGGAAATCAACTACTTAAACTATTCAAATTCAACTTACAAGACAAAATCTTTCATTTAGAACAAAAAAATGAAGAAAAAAACCTTCATCAAGGATACACATGCACATTCTCAACAATTTCTTCTCAATAGTTCATGTTTTAAATATCAAATGAACTTTAAAATAGAGGTCAGATGCCAATCTGACAATACTCGAATACTTATAAGATATAACATGACAAAGAAAAGTATTTTTACAACTTTACTCATAAAAATAGTTCTATATCCTAAGAAAACTAAAGAAACTTTTCCTTCGCAAAGGAAACTAGAACTTGGAATCCAACCCTTTCATCTATTGCCACCCACTTTTATAGTTGTAGAAAGAGGAAATCACTGCCACAACACAAAATAAATCACTACCAAGTGTTGTATTTTGATAGTATATGATTTAATTGTAGATCCTTAGTTAGGTCACGACAATATTTGCTCATCAATTCTTATATTTTGCATTAATTCTTTTAAGATATTTAGCAACGATAGAGGTTTGTAAAGATCAAATCCTCAAAAAAAATCTTGAAAAAGGCCTAGTTGACCAATCACATCACCCAAAGATACCAACTCAAAGCTTCCATCACAAAAACCAAGAAAAATAGAAAGGATAGCAAGCTCTAATAAACTCCCAAAATATATCACTTCATAAGAAATACAATCTTCCCATAGTGAAGAGATGGTGTGTCAAATAGGTAGAAACTTTTGAGCTCCTGAATACAACTCCTTAGAAAATTTCCAACGAGCCAACATGTGTCCTGAATCTATCTCAAAAGCAAGGTGAAAAATGAAAGTTTCACAACCACCATGTGGCGCATTGCATACCTTTCCAATAACTCTACCTAAGTGCGGGCACATCCAAAACTAAAAACATTATACAAGTCAAAAGTCAAAATGATCAAGGAAAAAATGCTTCACAATTTTGGAGACTCATAGGGGGTTTGATGTAGAATAGGGAGGAAAACCTTCCAACAATCACAATTTAATCAAACTCAAATAATCTTTCTACCCTTACAACTCTAAATTAACAACTCTTCATAACTCCATCCTATTCTCCTTATAGTATATCAAATAGAGAAATTTGTGCATATATTTCAAAATATCCTTCAAACCCACCAAAGGATTTTCAATCTAGACATGCATTTGGACATATTTTAACATATCTCACTTGTAGATAGGGTATTTTCAAAACACACCCTCCAAAAAGTTGTTACTACACTAACTCGTAAGCCAATCATCCCTGTTTTGAAAAGCAAATGCAGACCAAATACCTTTTCAACCCAAAATTCATATTCCAATGTTCTCCACATACCTAAATTGTCCTGAATCCATAAGTTTTACCAATGGAAACCACCCCCAAGTTATCAAAACAAAAAACCCTTCTTTTGTCTAGTTTCAAGCTTGTATAGTTAGGGTTGAATGGAACTATGCACTCTATGTGTCTACTATACTAACCAACACCTCAAAAAATTCAAAATATGTCTACACATGCTCACAAAACCATCTCCCATCCTTCACCAATACTATTTCATCAAACTTCTATTCTTAGCCATCAAATTTAGGCAAAAATTCAAGAAATCCTACCTAGGGAAGCATACAAATTCCTCCAAACAACCTTCCCAACTCAAATAAACCCCACAAAGATATAAAAATATCCTAATGTAACCATTCCATGAAGCTAGAAGAAATTATAATGGTAGAGTGGGTGATTAATGCATTTTTAGTGCCCTCAAACCCTCCAAATGGAGTTACACAACTTCCTATAGAAAAATACCAATAAAACTCTTTAAAAATTATGAAATTCAATCAAAAAAGAACCAAAATTGTGTTACTTCATGCATTAATTTAGTTCAAAAACTTTTTTATGAAAATTATTCTATACAAGAAAGTACAATAACCTAAAGTAGAAAACTTAAATGAAAAACACAAAAAATTAAGAGTTTCTTATTACTTCCTTCAACAAAATCTTCAACAAAGCTTTTACATCAAGTTTCTCTAGATTATTTAAACTTTTCCCTCAAAACATATAAACTACCAAAACCAACTAAAACTACCTTTTTAGTTCCATGACCATTGGTCTTCCTAAATCCTGCATTTTTTGCAACTTTTCATGACAACATTTTGCAAGTCTTTACAATATTTACAAAATATGAACCCCAAACCAACCCAATAGACTTATTACATTATAAAATGGTCTATTGTGACCTTATTTGTACAAAAAAAGACTCTATCACCCCCAAAAACCTATAAAAGACCTTATTTACAAAATATACAAACATGGTGCCCCTACACAATACACCTTGCTAAGAAAGGATCTCAAGTCCCTTTAAGGAATAAATTGTAGTAAATCATGCTTGATCATTCCACCTTCTGGTTCTCCAAATTCTCCTTTTTTTGGCAAGCCTTTCCACTAGACCAACTATTGATGAATTGAATCATGCTTTGCACTCTTGAATTTCTTACCACATTGACACTACTCCATCTTTATATATACTAAATTTTTGTATGTTCTCTGACCTTCCTTTCATTTGGAAACTATGTGAAACCCACCTTCAAACTTGTATGCAAACATCTACTAACTTGGTCTTGAACTTCCCTCTCCTTTACTCTTTTTGCACACTTGAATTCACCTACATGACCTTTCCATTTACTGCTATTCAGTTCACATTTTCTCTTTATCTCTTCCATCAAATTCTCTGCCCCATTAATCTTTGTATCATCAGGTTTATAAACCTCTATCTTGACATAATATTATTGCCCCTTAACCTCTTTTGCAACCTAAGAACAAAGTATTGTACCTACAATAATCTCAATGGGATTTTCTAACCCATCTTGCATTCCCATAGTCAACACATCCTTAGCCTTCTCTTCATTTATTTTTTACATCAACACGCCATATTTTCCTCCATATACTATAATCCCAACATCTTCAATCCTTGAAGTGGCTACAATCTCCTCAATTTTACCTTCCACTATATTCATATACTACTCCTTTCCCAAAGTTACCAACTTAGCTTCCTTATTCTACTCTTTAACATCTTCCTACAATTGTGTTAGTGTAAAAGTGGTTCCATCCTCAATCTAATATGTATTATCTCTTCCATCATACATGGCATGTATATGAAATTACCATGGTCTTCCAAGCAACAAATGACAACAATCCATAGGAAACACATCACAAAGATTCTTGTCCTTTTATTAACCAATGTTAAACAAAAATAAAGCTTTCTCATTCACCAAAATATACTAATTATCATTCAACCAAGATACTTTATAGGGTGTTTCATGAGGTATCTTCTCTAACTTTAGTTTATCAACCATTTCATTTGACACCATATTATCAATACTTCTAGAGTCTATCACTACCTTACATACCTTCCCTTTGCACTAGCAAGTGGTCTTGAAAAGAATTATCTCTTGATTCATCTCACTCTCCTTGGATGCTTTAATTAGTGTTCTTCTCACCATCAATGATTCCCCAACTTATGGAGCAGCAAGCTGATTAGGAGAATGAACACTCTCACAATCATCCTCTTGTACCAATTTCACTCTTTTATAAGCACCACTTAAAGTAGAACCTTGTTTCTCTAGACACCTCCATGCTACATGTACAAACTAATTACAATGAGAACACCTTCCTAAAAATGAACTTGAACTCCTACCTTGACCAAATCTTCATCTAAAACCTCTAAAGCCACCTCTTTGATCAACAACTTGATCTTTGTTTTTTCTTGCATCTTCGTATTCCTCATAAGTCTTCCTTGACCCTATTACTTTATTGATGCTTCCTCTACCTCTTCCTTTTATTTCTTACCTTCTTTTTATTTTCTCTTCTACCCTAGCAGCCAACTAAAAACATTCCTCAACTATCCTAGGTGTAGCCAATCTCAATTCATCCTGGATTTGAAATATTAACCCACACATATACCTTGAAATCTTTTCATTTTCATCTTCAATATGACCACACCTAATACTAAATTTATGAAATTATTCAATTTAATCAATAAAATCATTATGCTTCTACTTTAAACTTTACAAATTCTTAAAGGTTTGTATAACATGATCACTTGGAAAGAATTGGATTTTTATCTTTGACACCATCTTATCCGATGAACTAATTTTTTCTTTTCCCTTTTCAATATTTCCTCTTAAACACAATTCCACCATGAAATAAAAGGACCTTTCAATTTAGTTTTTACAAACTTTACCTTTTTTTATTCAATAACCTCCTTATACTCAAAGTAATTATCCAATGCATCTATCCAATCCAATACAACTTCAACATCCAACTTTGCATTATACATTGAAACATATATTTTCTTACAAAAAGCATCTCCTCTAATAGTCTTGAGAATTTTCACCATCCTTCTCTCATCGTGATCCAAATCATCACCTTGGACTCTTCCACCTGCAGGGTTTTCATCCTCACCCTCTTCCTCTCCCTCTCAATCACTTTCCTCTTCTTTGCTTTGTATCCCATGCTAAAACTATAGCTAAAAGTTCTTCTTGTGTTTCCTTTAACAACCTTATTTCCCTACCAAGGGCTCCATTTCCTTTAGGAGGAATCTTGATCCTTCAAACTACAACTTTCCTTTACTCAAACTTCAATATTTTCCCCTTCAAAAGACCTACACCTATGTTTTGGTACCAATTGATGTAGAGAAAGGAGACAAACCTTATAACCATCTCAACTTAATTAAACTCAAACAATCTCTTTGTCCTTACAACTCTAACTCAGAAACTCGTCATAACTACATCCTATTCTCCTTATAACTTATCAAATAGATAAATTTTGTATATCTTTCATAACACCCTTCAAACTAACTAAAGGATTTACAATCTAGACACCCATTTGAACATATTTCAACATATATCACTTTTTGATGGGTTTTTCTTAGAACACACCCTCCAACAAGTTGATGCTATGCTGCCCCTTAAGCCAATTAGGCTTATTTTGCAAAGCAAGTGCATACCAAACACCTTATCAACCAAGAATTCCTATTCCAATGTTCTTCATAGACCTAAATTGTCCTAAATCAACAACCTTTTCCAATGAAAACTACCCCTAAGTTATCAAAACACAAAACCCTTGTTTTGTCTAGTTTTAAGCATATACAATGAGGGTTTAATGGAACTATTCACTCAAGGCCTCTAATATAATTAAAAAAATCTCAAAAACTTCAAAATAGGTTTGCACATGCTCACCAAACCATTTCCATCCTTCATCAATGCTATTTCATCAAACTCCTATTCTTAGCTATCAAATTTAGGCAAAAAGTCAATAAATCCTACCTAGCACAGCATACAAATTCCTCCAAATTTCCTTCCCTAGTTAAATAAACCACATTAACATCTAAAAAAATCCTAATGCACCCATTCCATCAAGTTACAAGTAATTATAATGGTGGAATGGGTGATTAATCCATTTTTAGTGCCCTCAAACCCTCCAAATAGAGGTATAGACCCACCTATAGAAAAATACCAATTAAACTCATAAAACTTTATGAAATTCAATAAAACAAGAACAAAAATGATGTTACTTAATTCCTTCATTGATTTCAAAAACTTTTTTTACCAGTATTCTTCTACATGGGCAAGTAAAATAACCTGGAGCAACAAACTTAACTAGAAAAAACATAAATTTAAGAGTTTCTTATTACTTCCTTCAAAAAAATCTTCAATAGAGATTTTAAATAAAGCTTCTCCAACCTATTTAAACTTTTCCCTCAAAAAATAAACTACAAAAACCAACTCAAACTAGCTTTTGAGTTCCATGATTGGTGGTCTTCCTAAATCTTGCATTTTTTTGCAACTTTTCATGACAACATTTTGCAAGTCTTTACAACATTTACAAAAGATGAACCCCAAACTAATCCAATAGACTTATTACATTATAAAATGGTCTATTATGAGTGTATTTACATAAAAAAATACTCTATCACCCCAAAAATATTTCAAAGATCTTATTTATAAAGTAGACTAACATGGTGCCCCTGCACTAGGGTCTTTGCTTGCAAAGGCATGAACCTAGGCCTCTGGTAATTCTTGGAGTTTGAGGAAAGCAGAATGTTGTGCCTCCTAATCTACATCAATTGGTAGGATGAGACTATACATCTTCCTATATGCTTATTCTAGCTCAGAAACATCTTTAAAAGAGACAAATCCCCATCTGGAAGAAACCACTCCAAGGTGATAATAGAATCGAGAAAGAGGATCTTGCACTCAATATCATTAGCCATGGGCATTGTTCTTGAACTTGGGATTTTGACAAAACTTTGGATCTTGTGTCATACTACATCTGTGACCTGCTCAACTATCAACAAATATTCATCTAGTGGAGCAAGAGGAGGTAGTTGATAGTTATCCAAGATGTCAAAGTCCTTGATCTCAATGACATACTTGTTCAACATTTTTTGACACTCTAAATTTTTTTGCAACCTTGTGATAGTTGATGATATCATTAGATTTGATAGAGGTGACCCACTAATCAAGAACCCCCATAATTTTTAGGGCCTTATCAGTGGCTACATATAACTAGGAAATGAAGCTTTGTGATTCTGCCACTCGAGGTGAGCATTTTTGCATAAATTGATAGGCCATCAGGCCACCCTTAAAATTCAATTCTCGAACATCTCTTAAGAATTGTAAGTCAAGCCCAAGAATATTAATACCAATTGTTATCCACTCCCAATGTGTGGATATTAGCTTCTTCATTATTGGGAGGGTTTCAGATCCTAGTGAAACAACTAGCTCTTGGTTAAACTAAGCCTCTTCCTCTTGCACTTTTCTCCATTTGACTTCTCTCTTTGAGGACATTTTTAAATTAAAAGCTTAGCCTTCCGATCTCTTTTTTTGACTCTTTTTCTTCTACTTGGACTTTTTAAAGATCATAAGAAGTTCAAGATCTGACATCGTTCAACTCTCTATTTAATATTTTCCTAACTGTGTTAATGATCTTGTGTTGTAGAAAATAGTACCCTCTACTTGCCATGGGAATAATTCATGATAAGTTGGACTTAATAAGCATTTATTTAGTGTTGTGAAATGCTTTACACATCCACACTAGGTCTTGGACTCTCTCAAATTGAATAAAATGCATGTCTTCTAAAGGTGTTGAAAAGAATTGTAAATGATTTTCACACTTTTTCTAGACTTATATTAAGCATTTGAATCTAATGATCCTTCCCCCCTCCACTTTTGAAGTAAATTTTATTTTAATTCAAAAGTTAGCTTTTCTCTCTTCTTCTATAATTAAATAATTTTCTAAATTATTTAATTATTCATTACCCTTTTCTTCTATAATTAAATAAATATTATTTATATAATTATTCCCCACTTTCCCTCCAATATTAAATAATTATTTTTAATTATTTAATATTTTTTCCTTTTCCCCCACTTTTGAATTAAATATTAATCAAAATTTTGTTTTTCCTTCTTCTTCTATAATTAAATAATTATTTTAATTATTTAATTATTCATTAGCCTTTTCTCTCTGTAATTATATAAAATTTAATTATTTATCCTTCATTTATCTCCCCAATTAAATAATTATTTTAATTATTCCTTTCCTCTCTATTTAATAATTATTTTTAATTATTTAATGTTTAACACCCCACCATTCCTTTATAATTAAATAATTATTTTTTAATTTTTAATTATTTTTTCCCACCTTTCTTTTGAAATAAATAAAATTAATATTTTATTTATTTCTTCTATATTGCACACCTAAAATAAATAATTTTTATGAAATAATTTTCTCCGACAACCCCTTTTTGTGCCAATCTTACCCTCCACCTCAAGTCCTTTTTAACTATCCATGTCTTTCTTCTCTCAGTTAGCCTCCACCCTTGATGAAGTTATTTTCTAATTTACATTTGTACCTTGATCAAGATCCTTATTCTCAACTCTCCTCCATAAAAGGAGACCTTTCATCCATCCATTATCCAAGCAATTCATTCATCATTCATTCATATCATCAAGTCAAGCAAGCAAGAATCAAGCATTCAAGATAGAATTCAAGCTCAATTCTAAAGCATTCAAGAGAAATAATTTTCATCCATTGTTGAAAAAAATTCAAGATCCATCATAACAAAAGGTACTAAATTCCATTATTTCATGTCCCTACTTCATCTTATTTCTTCATTTGGTTTAATTACCTAAAAGGGGTTTGACCAAGGCAACCCCCTATTCCATAACATTCAACATTTATGTTTCTTTCTTTGTGTGTTTGCATATTTAGGCTTGGAAATAATACAATAATAGGTTCCAAAATTTTTGAAGAAAACCTCTTATTTTCAAAGCCAAAATATTAATGAAAAATAACTTCTAGGTGCATAGTTTTTGTTTTGCATTTATTGTATTTATTTCATCTTTTTGCATATCACAATGTGTTTTCAAACAATATGCAGTTCATTAGTTTTGCATTCATAATTAGTCAAATAGATCATTGAATTGCACTTAGATCATTTCAGGTATGTGTAGGATCATGATGGGCCAAAAAGTGGTGATATGTAAGTGATATGATGGCCCTGTGGCTGATGACTTTTTTTTAACTGAAAATTGATGAAATAGAAAGGGTTTTTAAAGGAGATTCTCAACTTTCCACCAATATAAATTATGTTTTACTTAGAATTTAATAAATAATTATTATTCATTTTTTATGTTAATTATGACTAAATTCTTAATTGATAGGTTGATTGAAAAACATCTATAGCTTTCAAATGGTATCACACTTTTTGAATCTGAAACATCTAGCACATTCTATGCTTTACATACTATAGGATTTAAAAAAGAAAATTTAATTTCATGAAGTTTTGACCAAGTTAAGGTGGTTATACATACAATTTTTTTATATTTTTAAAAATTTGTAATAAAAAATTCATAACTAATTTTCTTGAAAAAAAATACAAAAAATATGCATCACATTGACATATGAGTCCTCTACTTATATCTAAAATCTTATAAAAAAATATTATAGTTTTATTGTGGTTAGGGTGGTCAGATAGAAACCTACTTCTTATTTTTTCCCTGAAATTTAAGTACTATTGCATTGAAATTTCAAATTTTCACCAAATACATTTAAAAAAAATAAAATAAGCCTAGTAGTTTAGAAACTACATTCAATTTTCTAAAGATTCTATTCTTACATATTTTTCAAATAATATTGATAACTTATTCAAATTTTTCTGTCAATCTGCCTAACTCTAATTTTTCTAAAATTTTCACAACTTAAGGGCCTATATTTTTCTATGATGATCCTATACATACCCTTTCGTTTAGTCTAAACAACATCATACATAATTTGAGTGAACAAAGCTAGACTTTCATCCCTTCTTTCTCCTTTTATGTGAAAAACCATAGAAGTGCAAGAAAGGAGTAGGGTGCCAAAAATCTATGGTTCATTTTGGTGAACCTGCATCATTGAACATTTCCTTTATGATTTCCATTGCATATTGCATCCTAGGTTTAACTTGCATCAAAATTACATTAGGATTTGTCTTGTTTTTACATCCTAGGGTTTACAAAATTGTGTTAGTAAAAACATCATATAGAATTCATTATTGCATTTCATTTCATCATATCATAAAAAAAAATTGCATTTACATTACGTCTTTGCATAGTACAAACCTCGAAACACAAAAAACATAAAAAATCGAAAATTTTCCAAAATACCCCTACTAGGACTCATTTGCCACCCTTCGAAAATTAGTCCCAGTACAAATTTTGCTTCATTATTTTCAACATTCAGTTTCCAGTTTTTTAATTTCTATTTGCATTAGTTAATTTTCTTTAGTAAAATTATTTTATATTCCATTTAAATCATTAGCATAAGCATCATTTTCTTTAATTATGATTATGGATAGCATCAAAGTTTGTAAATTTTTATTCAACATTAGTTCCTAGTTCATTTAGATCAAATTCATTAGAAAATGAAAAAAAACACATCAAACAATCAAATTGAAAAGATGATTCAATTTAAGAAAACCATAACATCCAATCCCTTTAGTAATGATGACTTCGACATGTTATATGAATCCCTTAAAGTCTTCATCTCTCCTAGATCATCCACTAAAGGTTTGACACAAGAGGATGAAAGCATCAATACTCATGATAATCATACTTGTTCTTCTCTCGATATCTCTCCCATTGGTGATGAAGGTATCTTGGTGAAAGAAGATACAATCATTGAATATCCTAAAAGTATTTCTTTTTTCCTTCCTCCTCCCCCTTGGAAAGATAAAAATAAGATCATGGCCACTATTCCCAACACCTCCCCTAATTGTGAAAATGCTTTAGTGAATGATCATGACAAACACATTTGTGTGGAAGATATGATTGAGATCTATGAAAATCCTATCTCTCAAGAAGACATTCTAGGGAATGAATATGTAAGTTTAGATAATCATGAAAATCAAACATTTTCTTCTCCCACTATCTTCTCTATACATGAAGAAGATAGTCTTGTGTTAGAAGTCATCCTCATTGAGACTCATGAGAATCTTATTCCTCCATTTCTTGATACCCCTACCATTTGGGATGACTTATTTGAACAAAAAAGTCCAATAATTGGTAACCATGAAACTCCTAGTCATCCTTCCAATCTCTTTCCTAGCAATGAGAGTTTCTTAGTGCATAAAAATAGAAATGTTGACATATTCCATAATTCCACACCCTCTAATATCTCTTTTGTTTGTGGGAATGAAGTGATAGAAGAATGTGAAATAATAGACAATAATGATAATCATAGTTTCTCTTCTCCCAATATCTCTCTTGGGTATGTGCAGGATCATCATGGAAAGAACATGCACTTAAGTGAAAAAAATTTAGAAAAATCATAGTTAGGCAACTTGACATAGAAATTTGAATAATTTATCTATATTATTTAAAAAATATGTAAGAATAGAATTTGTAGCAAGTTGAATGTAGTTTCTAAAATACTAGTTTTGTTTAAAAGAAAAAATCTATTTGGTGAAAATTTGAAATTTCAATGCAGTAGTACTTAAATTTCAAGGAAAAAATAAGAAGTAGGTGTCTGTCTGACCACCCTAACCACAATAAAATGATAATATTTTTTTACAATATTTTATATATAAGTTGAGGACTCATGTATCGATGTGATGCATATTTTTCTGTAATTTTTTCCAAGTAAATAATTAATTATGAATTTTTTATTACAACTTTTAAAAAATATAAAAAACTTGTATGTTTGACCACCTTAACTTGGTCAAAACTTCATGAATTTTTTTTTTAAAATTTAATCCTATATTATGCGATGCATAGAATGTGGCACATGTTTTTGAATTCAAAAAATGTGATACTATTTGAAAGCTATAGATATTTTTCAATTAGCCTATCAATCAGGACTTTAGTTGTAATTCGAATAGAAAATGAATAATAATTACTTATTAAATTCAAAGTAAAGCATAATTTATATTAGTGGAAAGTTGAGAATCTCCTTTAAAAACCATTTCCGTTTCATCAATTTTTGGTAAAACAAAAGTCATCAACCACATACCCATCATATTGTCACTTTTTGGCCCATCATGATCCTGCACATACCCTCCTACATGTGTTGAAGGTATTTTGGAGTTAGAAGATACATCCATTGAGAATCATGACAATGTTGAAAGATCCTTTTCTATAACTTGTCCTACTTTAGAAGACATTATGGCACAAGAGAATGGGATCATAAACATATCTCTTAGTCTATATTCAACTTCTCAATTCCCCTATTTGTGATAATGTATTTTGTGAGAAATCACGGCAATCACATTATTTGTGAGGGGAATATGTTGGCATTAGATGATCAAACCCTTAAGACCTATTTTTATTCTCCCATTTTGGAAGACATTATCAGACAAATAGATGTAATCACAAATAATCATGATAATCATAATTGTTCTTCAATTTCTTTCCGGTAAGTGTGGAATAATCAATGAGTAAAATAACAAACAACACTTATTAATAAGACATTTTATCAAGATAAACAACAATAATTGATCTAATTAACACAGAAAAACTCTTGAAAGCATCTCATTTCTCTCTATCTCCAAATAGTTATTAAATCACCGAGGGCTCTCAGATTTGGTAAGCACTATAATTGTTAAAATTCCAATCTAGAGAATGGAATGATTATGATTATAATACAAAAGCTATGTGATTCTATTTCTAAGTGCAATGATGAAATCCTTATGATACAAATGACCTAAAATAGATAAATGAAGCTACTGTAAAATATGATGAATCTAAATGGAATGCTATGATTATGATTCTATTGATTGCTATTGCTAAATGATAATTGCTAAATGGTTGAATGCTTGGTTACTATTTTTGCAAAGTAAGTTTGCAAAAAGTTGGGATCCATTTCCTATGGAGAAAGCATGTATATATAAATTCATGACATTGTTCTAAGATGTGGCAGCAAGGAAAAGGTTTGGATTTGATCTTGAGGATTGAATGGTGAGAGATGAAGAAGTTTGAGCTGACCATGGGGATTGTTCCTCCCTAGAAAAACATCTTGCCAAAGGATAGGAAGGATCAAAGGAAGGAGATTGACAAATTGATTTCCAATTTTTCTTCACAACTTTCTCATGAATGCCAGTTGAATAAATTAGACATAAAATATCTAATTAAATTATTGGTGAGTGAAAACAGGAAATTTCCATTACTTGAATATTTTGATTTACTCAAATTAGCAAAAGAGAATAATTAATGTAATAAAGTAACCTATAGAATTTTTTTAATTAAATAAATATATAAGAGATATGATAATTAAAGAACAAAATATTTTAAATTTCTTTATTTAATTAAGAGGAAATAATATGATAAAAATAAAAGAATTAATAAGTGAACTATATAAATAAATATATCTATTTATTTATTATGTAGATGAATTTAAGGTTAATTAATCAAATAAATCATATTTAATTAATTATATTCTCCAGACAATTTTTATGTGTATATATTTTGCCCCTCTTTGAAGTGATGTGTTTACGTATTGCTTCAAAGAAAATTTTTTCCACTACTGGTAGTATTGACAAAAAAAATTAGTATGCCCTAGACATTGATTTTCAGGTGATGATGAATATATGCCCTCTTAGGAGATAACTTGATGAATTTTTTTTTTGGGGAATTTTTAAAAAAAAATCAAATTTTTTTCGCGATTTTATGATATTTTTTATGATGTGATAAAGTGTTGTTGATGAAATAATTTATCTCCTAAAAAATAGTTTGAAAGATGCTCTTGTGTTAAGTTTTAAATTAATCCTCTAGTAAATGAATTAAACAAATTGCATAAAAAAACCCTTTAATTAACCGTTAAAAAGTTAAAAGGGGTAAATTTGAATTCATTTGTGCATTTTGAGTTTGAAAAATTGTGAGAGAGAGTGATTTGGAGCAATTTTGGAGTAAGATGATGATTCCTTACCATTCTCACTAGTTTGAGCATGTGTGAGACACAACCACCCGATCACCTATGAACCTCCAGTACATACCATTTAACCTCCTCATTATTCATGTTTTCTCATTTTTTGTGTCATCTTGGATTTTATATTTTTTTATTCTTTCAGTGCATCCAAGACCCATAGTAGTGCTTCCAATGAAATAGCACTTAGGATAGATTTTGTAGCACTTTGATAGGTTAATTTAGCACTTTGAATGTTATAGTAGTTCAAACAGATTTTTTAGTGCTTTAACTTTCTATTTTAGTGCTTTTCCTAGTTTAGTGCATTGACCCTATAGATTAGCACTTTGACCCCCCAAAATAGTGCATCCACTATAATGGCACTTGGACTTCCTAAATTAGCATATTTTCATCCTAAAATGGCACATATTAGGAATTAGTGCTTTGAGCACCTATTTCAGCACTTAGAGGTGTTTTAATGGCACCTCTAATATTGTGGCACATAAAAACACTATTTTAGTGCATTTAAGTCAGAATGATGAAATTAGTTAATTTTATCCTTGATTTGGTCGATTTTGATCATGTCAACTGTTGGTTTGATATGATCAATGATCTCAATAAAGTAGATGATATTCAACCTCATGATAGGTGAGGTTTGATGATTGATTGATGATAATTATCGTCATGATAGGTGAGGAATAATTATATTTTGATTTATTTACCTCATGATAAGTGAGGTTGATTTGATGTTTTTAACTCATGATAGGTGAGGTTCAATGATGTTCGCTCATGACATTTGATAAAAAGTATCACCAAGAATTGATTAAATTTGATAAGATAATTGATGTTTGATGTTTTTGACAAAGAGTACCAAGTTTCAAAATTTTATGATGATAGGAGGCTTTAAAAAACCTGTAGATTTGAGAGTGGCTCCCTAGGACTTTCGATTTGATACCATAGCTAGTGCAACTAAAGAAAATAGTGATTACGTGGTGTGGTTTGTCTTCATTATTATATATGCCCTTGATTAGGATTAATCGAGATCTCCTTACAATCCTAACAGAGAGGTGGCATAGTGAGCATAATACTTTCCACCTTCCTAGTGGTGAGATAACAGTCACCCTGAGGATGTCTAGTAGATTCTATGGATACTAGTTGTTGCTGATATTGTAGTTTATGATTCTTCAGAGTAGGTTGGGACCGATGCTCTTCGTAGAGTATTTCAAGATGATTCTATTTCTAGATATTGGATTCCATGGCATGATATGGTGAATGCTTATGCCACCCAACCTATAGTTCTTGTTGGTTTCATTGTAGGGTTCCTTTGTCCTAATCATAGGTCAAAGGGACTTTCAGTTGGTTGGGTCCATGTGTTGGAGAGAATGATTATGCACAGGATGAGATATGCTTGGGGCATGTGTATGCTTTCCAATCTTCATCAGGATTTGCATTTAGTTGTTTATCTTAGAGGTCATAGTTTTTCACTAGGATTTACTCTACTATAGGTGTGGGAATGGAATCATATTGCTATTATGCTTCTAGTGTTGGTTAGGTAGTGACCTATCGTATAACCTTATGTGCATATATATGCTAGTCGACTTACTCAGCCTAGACTGGGTAAGTTAGATCATTGGAGGAGAGTATATGATAATATAGAGGCTATTAGATGGTTTCCCCAATTATATTATGAGAACTGGGATGATGATGACATTCAGTTTCCTTATCTTTGTTAGCCGATGATATTGATTGGTTGGACTCGTTGGGTTTTAGAGATATTTTTTCTTAGACAAGTTCTTAGACAACATGGTATTGTTCAGGGTATACCCTAGGGTGTTTCCCATTATGCTCATCAACAATTAGATTATATAGAGTGGAGCCCTATCCTTTCATATGATGCCTCTATATAGGATTTTTAATATATACAACCTCTAGTTTGGGATATTTGTCCTGATATTGTCGAGCCACCTATTACAGCTGATTATGCAAAGTATCTGGCATTACATCCTTTTCCTTGGATTACCATTCCTGATGAGTCTACTCCACTACTTGTTGAGGAGGAGGTTTTTGTTCCTCATGTTCATTGATAAAGGAGAGAGGAGGTTGGTGAGGAGGAGGCAAAGGATTTTGAGGATAGTGGTGATGAGGAAGGTAGTGATGACGATAAGGATAGCAATGATGATGATGAGGGGTATGGGGGTGGAGATGGTGGTGGAGGACCAAGTGTAGCCAATGGGTTAGGTGGAGCTAGTGGATTAGTGCAAGTTTTGGATGTTAGAGAAATCATGGTGCCTCATAATAGGTGATCATTGATGACTCCTACGGAGCAACATGTGTAGATTAGTGTATTCTCCTAGCAGTAACTAACATAGATTTCTAGTTTATAGGTGTAGGTGTATAATTTACAGGGTTAGTTGGTTCAAACTCAAGGTATTTTATTGAAAACACAGACAAAAATGTAGACATAGGCCCAATATCATACACAAGCTCTTGCTCAAGTATAGGGATATTTGGTAGTGGCTCAAACATAGATTGCCTCATTGATAGCTGAGAGAGATGTAGCTAGATGGGCTATAGAGCTAGCACAATTGATAGTTGAGAGGTTACAGAGATTGGTTGATTGTACATCTTTAACAGATCATATGAGAGAGTTTTTCCATTTAGGTTGGGAGGTAGAGTACTAAAGAGGTAAATACTATGATGTCATTCCTTCAGACTAGAGAGTGATTTATGCACAGTCTCAATCTGGTAGGTCCTAGTTGAGGATTGTGAGTATAGGTGTGACAAAACCTCTCTTGAGAGACCTAAGAGATCCTGGTACATTTAGTGGTGGAGGGATTAGTCCCAATATGCCTACACCATCTAGAGCTAGAAACACATAGCTTCATGATTGTACCTTATATTGTATTTTGAGATGTGATGTACACTCTGATTATTCTAATTTATAGCCATTTTTGATGATATATCTCTCTTCATTTTAGACATCATTTTATACTTGAGATTATGATTTTGATATCTATATTATATGCAATGGATTTTATCGATCTATTACATGTTCTATATGATTCTATGATGGATGCATTTATTTTCTATGTTCTATATGGCATGTGATGTTCCTTATATTATGATGTTATGGATGCAATTTATAATCATGATGACATGCTTATGATTTGTGATGTTCTATATATGATGTGTAAATATGATTATGTGCATAATGATGATGTATGGATGCATGATGTATGTAGTATTTACATAGATGAAATAGATGTATGACGTGTTTCCAAATTATAAGATAATGTCCCTATATGCATGATAATGGATATGATGTTTTAATGATATATGGCGTGCAATGTAAGTGAGATCTATGCACTTTATTCTTGTGATATATTTTAAATGCAAATACATGATGTCATGAATATAATAGTATAGCAAATGTATGATATATGATATGATAAATGATGAAATGATAAAAATAAATGCTTTCCAATGTATGTAATGAAAATGATTATGCATATACATGATAATGATGATTTTTTTGTTAATGTCAAGTATACTCAATCCCTTATGAGGAAATATATCATCATTTTTGAATCCTTTACCAAATTTTGTAACAAACACACTGCAGATGTAGAACTATCATAAATACAATCTATTTTACCATGTAAATTGACATGAGAACATTGGAATCTTAACAGTCAATTTATTGTGCTTTGTATCATCATAGAGCTTTAAAATTATATTAAAAGTGAGTAGAAGCAATGATGGTATAATTTTGACCATGATGACCTGAGTAACACTTCCATGATTTTTGATATTGCAAGTGAACACAAGTATCTAGGTATAATTAAACCAAGATGACCTGATTATTTCTTGTGTAAACAAACAAGAATCAATCACTTTCCTATGTGAATTCCCAATGTCATCAATGATAGTTTGTAGAGCTCATCTCACAAAAATTCACATAATAATGTTAACTCATAGACGATAGAAAAATAAAATTCCATTGTCCTTCCTAGCTTCTCTAGTTCAGTACATTATCAAGTTGCTCCAAAGAAATGATAATAAAGATCAAAGTACAACTATCAAACCTTTTCTTAAAGTATTTCAACCATTATTCAAATTAGATCATCCATTTTGAATTGATTTTTTGTTTGATTTGTTGATTTTTTTGGGATTTTTCTAAGATTTTGACCAAAAACCTAACTGAAATACCTATCTTAGGGGCCTTACAGGCTGATCAAAGATTAGCCTTGCCTACATTATACACACAGAGACCATTTAGTACAACTAACAACTCTGTTTTTGACTTTTTGACCAATTTTTGACCTGTTTTTGGATTTTGATATGATATGGATGTTTGATGCATTTATGATGGTGATTGATGTTTAATGTTAGGTTGCATCTTGATCATTGTTTTTGTTGCATTTGTCTTACTGTTATTTGTCCATTTTTTTAAACTCAAATTTATTGCCGCAAGTGAGGTTCATATCTTTCCCCCAAGCTATGGTGGGATATGACCATATTGCAAGGATATGATAATGGATGAAAAATTATGGTGAAAGTGAATGACCATGGCATGCCACCAATAGATGGAATTGTTGGTTTAAATTACAATTAGCACTTGTTTCTAGGTTTTCACTACATGTTTTTGTTACTCCTTTTTATTCTTTATGATTTTTTTTGTATTTTTCTCTTTTTTGATTTTGTTTGTATTTTTCTCTTTTTTGATTTTGTTTGTATTTTTATTGCCACTAAGATGCCTATTTGCTAGGTTTTCATCAAGGTAACCATTTTTCCAGAACTTGAACCATGGACTAGGTGATTTAGGTGTAGAAATTTCTAAGATGGATACTATTAATAGGTTCATCTAATAGATCCCCTTTAGGTGTAGAAAATTGATAGGCTCTACATCCATAAACTAATATGATGACAAAGGGACCTATCTAATTAGGTTCAAACTTCCCTTTCCTTTCTCTATCCTACTGATTTCTAGGGTTTTCCTTTAGAACTAAGTCACCAACGTGAAAGACTCTATGATTGTAGTTTCTCGACATCCTCTATTGATATGTTGCCAATTGGTTCACAGCTTGTTGACAATGTTCATCCAATAGTTCTAGCTCTTGAAGTTTAGAGACCCTATAATCCTCATCTGGAATGATACCCTTTAGTGAGACACAAATTAATGGAATGTCAACCTCAATGGGTAATATGGTCTTTGTTTCATATACCAAGTCATATGGTGTAGATCATGTAGGGCTTCTAATGTTAGTTCTATATGCCCAAAGAGTAGGATTTAATTGAACATGACAATCACATCCAATATCATTAACCATTTTCTTTAGAATTTTTAGAATTGTTTTGTTTGAGGCCTTTGCTTGGCCATTTCCTTGAGGGTAGTACAGTGTTGAAAAATGATGTTGGATATGAAACTTCTCACATAGTTCCTACACATCCTAATTTTTAAAAGGTCAACCATTGTCTAAGACAATGGACTAGGGAATTCCATATCTATAGATGAGGTAGTTCAGTATGAAAGATGATATTTTCTTTCCAATGATTTTTGTTCAAGGAACTATTTCTATCCATTTTATAAAGTATTTTGTTGCTTTGATTATAAATTTGTCCCCATTGGATGAAGATGGATTTATATTTCCTACTAGGTCCAATCCCCATTGAAAAAAGGGCCATTGTGATGTAAATAGATGCAATTCCCTTGCTGGTGCATGAATTAAGTTACCATGGATCTAACATTTTGGCATTTCTTTACAAACTAAAAGAACTCTTTCTCCATGTTTTGCTAGTAATATCCCAAAAGAAGGAGTTTCTTCACTAGGGCTAGTTCACTTGAATGAGTTCCACAAATACTTTCATGAACCTCATGTAAATTTATCTCAGACTCATTATGTTCTAGACACTGAAGAAGAGTACCATATAGACCTCGATGGTAAAGTATGTCAATGATTAAGGTATTTTGTGTGGATTAGAAAATGAAGTTACGTTTCTGATTTCTTGAGAGATTGAGAGAGAGGATATTATTGTTAAGGTAAGCATAGCTTTTACATAAATGGAGGATTCAATGTTATTTAATTGGCATATGGTTTGAGAATCAAGATCATCATAAGAAGGGTTAGACACTTTTTCCACCATAAAATCATAGTGACCTCACTTTTTTGGAAATTGTAAGACAGAAGTAATCATCACCATAGCATCAACAACTTTGTTTTCTACCCTTGGAATCTATTCAAACATGATATCCATAAATTATTTTTTTAGATCATCTATCATCTGCTTATATGGCATCAACTTTTCATCTTTTTTCTAATATTCATCATTTACCTGATAGATGACTAGTTGTGAATCTCCATATACCTATACTTCTATGATCTTCCATTCAACTGCCACTTTGATGCCAATAATTAGCACTTCATACTCAAATACATTATTTGTACATGGAAACATGAGTCTATAGGACATCAGGATGGTGTTTCCTTGAGGTGTAAAAAATAAAATTCTAGCACTAGACCCACGTTGTGTGTGTGACCCATCAAAATAAAGTCTCCATTGTTGTGTTGTCATAGTAAGAATGTTTGCATCAAGAAACTCTATGTTCATTGGAAAATCATCTAGTAATGGAGCTTCAGCTAACTAGTCAACAATCACTTGACCTTTGATAGCTCTCCTATCCACATACTAGATATCAAATTCACTCAAGAGCATGACCCATTTAGCTAATCTCTTTGTTAGAATAGCCTTGCTAAGTAGATATTTTAATGGGTCAATCTTTGCTATGAGTTTAACTGTGTGGGTCAACATGTAATGCCACAACTATTGGGTAGAAAATACCACTGCTAGATAAGATTTCTCAATGAAGGTGTAATTTATTTCATAACTGTTTAGAGTCATACTAATATAATAGACAACTTGTTCCCTTCCTTCAAGATCTTCATGTACTAATAGATCTCCTAAAGAAATGTCTATTGTTGCAATGTATAGTAACAATGGTATATCTTCTATAGGTGGAATAAGTATAGGAGGCAACATGAGATATTGGTTTATTTGATTGAAAGTTGTTTCACATTCTTGTGTAGTAGATGATTGAATGGATGGATTTTATCTACTAATTGGGAGATAAATATATTGATTGATTGTATCCTACCTTGTAGAGACCATAGTTGACTGATATTCTTTGGTGGTGGTATTTCCATTATTGCTTTTACTTTAGTCAGATCCACTTCAATACCTTTTTCTAAAACTATGTATCCGAGGAGCTTTGCTGATGTAACCCAAAACACACACTTTTTAGGATTTAATCTGAAATTGAACTTCTCCAGTGTAGTAAACATTTTTCCTAGTATCTCCAGATGTCCTTCTCTAGGATATGATTTTTCTAATATATCATCCATGGAATCTTCCATAAAAGTATGCATCATGTCATGGAAAATAGTGGTCATTGCCCACTGATATGTTGCACCTACATTTTTCAACCCAAAGGGCATGATCTTCCAATAGAATATGCCCCAAGGACAAGTGAATGTTGTCTTCTCCTGATCTTTGGGTGCTATCTTGATTTGGTTATACCCTAAGAAGCCATCCATTACCAACAACATAGCATGTCTTGTTGTTAAATCCACAATAATGTGAATATTCCTTAGCAACAACATGGCATGCCTTATTTAGATATTTGAAATTTGTGCATATTCTAATACTATTATTTGGTTTAGATATAGGTACAATATTTGAAATCCACTCAACATAGTCGATGGACTTGATGAATTATGCATCTAACAACTTTTTCAGCTCAACCTTTACCATCAATGCGATGTGGGGATGTGTTTTCCTTAGTTTTTTCTTTACTATTTTGATTCCAAATGGTAGGGATAAATGATGCATTAGAAGAATTGGATCTAGCCCTAGCATATTAGAGTAAGATGAAAATTTGATATGTCTCTCCTCAAAGAATTTTGTGAATTTGGGCTTCTCTAGTTTTTTCATAGGGCTATGTGTAGGATTATGATGGGCCAAGAAGTAGTGATATGATGGGTATGTTGCTAACAACTTTTTTTTCCCAAAATTGATGAAATGAAAAGGGTTTTTAAAGGAGATTCTCATCTTTCCACCAATATAAATTATGCTTTACTTTGAATTTAATAAATAATTATTATTCATTTTCTATTTTCATTACGACTAAAGCCCTGATTGATAGGTTGATTGAAAAAAATCTATATCTTTCAAACGGTATCACATTTTTTGAATCTGAAACATGTGTCACATTTTATGCTTCACATACTATAAGATAAAAAAATTAAATTAATTTCATGATGTTTTGACCAAGTTAAGGTGGTCAAACATATGACTTCTTATATTTTTTAAAATTTGTAATAGGGTATGTGCAGGATCATGATGGGCCAAAAGTTGTAATACGATGGGTATGTGGCTAATGACTATTTTTCACCAAAAATTGATGAAATGAAAAGGGTTTTTAAAGGAGATTCTCAGCATTCCACCAATATAAATTATTCTTTATTTTGAATTTAATAATTAATTATTATTCATTTTCTATTCAAATTACGACTAAAGTCCTGAATGATAGGTTGATTGAAAAAGATTAATATCTTTCAAAAAGTATCATATTCTTTGAATTCAAAACATGTGTCACATTATATGCTTCACATAATATAGGATTAAAAAAAGAAAAATTGAATTTCATGAAGTTTTGACCAAGTTAAGGTGGTCAAACATACGAGTTTTCATATTTTTTTAAAAGTTGTATTAAAAAATTCATAATTAATTATTTACTTGGAAAAAAATTACAAAAAAATATGCATCACATTAGGGCATGATTCCTCTACTTACATATAAAATATTATTAAAAAGTAATATCATTTTATTGTGGTTAGGGTGGTCAGACAAACAACCACTTCTTATTTTTTCCCTGAAATTTAAGTATCACTACATTGAAATTTCAAACTTTCACCAAATAGATTTTTTATTTATTTTTTAAAACCTAGTAGTTTAGAAACTACATTTAGTTTGATACATATTCTATTCTTATACATTTTTGAAATAATATAGATAACTTGTTCAAACTTTTACATCAAGTTTACTAACTCTAATATTTCTATTTTTTTTGCCACTTAACAACCTATTTTTTCCATGATGATCTTGCACATACCCAATAAAAAATTCATAATTAATTATTTACATGGAAAAAATTACAAAAAATATGCATCACATCAGGAAATGATTCATCTATTGATATCTAAAATATTATAAAAAATAATTATCATTTTATTGTGGTTAGGGTGGTTAGACAAACACCTACTTCTTATTTTTTCCTTGAAATTTAAGTGCTACTACATTGAAATTTCAAATTTTCACCAAATAGATTTTTTTTTTATAAACCTAGTAATTTAGAAACTACATTAAATTTGCTATAGATTCTATTCTTATACATTTTTGAAATAAGATAGATAACTTATTCAAATTTTTATGTCAAGTTTCCTAACTTTGATTCTTTTGCTTTTTCACCACTTATGGGCTTTTTTTTTCCATGATGATCCTGCACATACCCATAGATGCTGCCAGATATAGAATTTTTTCCTTTTTAGTTGTGCCAAGGTTGATAGATTGTTTAGGTTCCACCAAGACTAATGATATTTCATGATAATGTTCTAGAAGGTTGTCAAATCTCCCATCTTTTAGTGCCTTAGAAAGGTTTTCAGTATTAGATGTGTTCTTTATTTTTACTTTTTCAAGATCTAGTATTGGCATTGAATGATTTTCACCATTTTCACCATTATTCCTATTTTCAATTTTTCAACTAGAAGATTTGGTACCTCTTGATTTGAAGTATTGTTATGATTTTTATGAGTAGAACTTGTGTTAGGTTCATCATTCCAAAGGAAATTTATGATAGCAACATCATTCACAAAGTTAGGTATATTGATAGGTTCAATTGGTTCCCAGGCGATAAGTTTAGGATGCAATAAGGGTAGAATGTCATCGGATTGGTCAAGGTTAATGGTAGTAAAGGCTCTAACAACAATGTTGTCAAAATTTTTAGTGGTAAAGTCAAGGTCTATGATATTACTCTCTTCCAAGTCATCTATCTCACTTTATATCTATCTATCCTCACTTGAGTCATCAATATTTTGTGATCCAAATACAAGGGGTCTAGCCCCTAAACTTTGTCCCTCCTCACATGTGGGCGCATACTCTTTTATAACATCAACTCATATGTCCTTGAATGATATTTCTGATAAAGAATCCCACTCATACTCATTACAATATGTCTCAGAGCTATCTCTCATTTGAATGATCCCTTTGACAACTTCATGAGTGGTTTCTTCTTCTTTTTTTTCTCTATATGAAGCAGTCCTATTTTTTCCTTTTATAGAAGTGTGAGAGGTTGGATGGGTTCTACAATGCCCTCTTTTATTTTACCAATAGGTCCTTGTCCTTCATATCCCATTTTTTCTAAGATAGCTTTTCCTTTTCCATAATAATTTGTCTTTATGCTTATATTTGTTGGTGTTGATGCTTCATCTTTATAGAGCCAATTGAGAATGACCTTTTCTTCCAATTCATCTTCTAGAGTGCCTAATTTTACAAACCTTTCATCCAAAACTATGGTAGTTTGTGATGATTTTTTTTTTGTAGATGGTTGTCCATATGATTTTGGAGATGTCAATAATTGTGAAAGACATAAAGATTGCTCAATTGAATATTCTCCCAAGCCCTTGTCTTTTAACTAGATCTTGTCTTTGAATTGTTGTGATAGAGTATTTAGCAGATCTACATTGCTTGATGAAGTGGAGTTAGCAATAGTTGTTTCCTTTGACTGGTCCTTTTTCTCAACCCATTTGGATATTAAATTTAGTTTCTTTTCACCACTAGATGAATTACAAGTGTTTGCTTCTCTATTATGGGGCACCAAATTGTCTTGAGCTGTCTTAAGGCTATTACAAGTTTGGGGATTATTATAGCCAGTTGAAATAGAAACTTCCTGTCCATTGATAGGAAATTTTAAGCATTGATTATAGGTCAAAGGTACTACCTACATTTCCTGAATCCATGGACATCCCAAGAGTATGTTATATGTTATCTCTTTTTCTAACACTTGGAAAACTATATTCTTTAGAATGGGTCCTACTCGAATAGGTAACACAATCAACCCTTTAGAGGATATCTCTTCTTCATCATAGGCTTTTATTGTGATGTTTTTTCTGGCATCAATAGCATTGTTAGAATAACCTAGTGCATGTATCAATTTTAAACTACAAATGTTTAAACGAGCTCCATCATCTATTAGGACATGTTTAACATGATGTATGGATGAAAACCTCTATATAAAGGACTGCATTGTGTGGGTGATTAAGTGATACATCATCTTGTTTGAAGAATGATAGACAATAAGGCATGGTTAAATGTCCCACCATAGCTTGAAATTGATAGACATCTAGATTATTGGGTATTATGGTGGCCATAAGAGGTTGTTCCAAAACCACCTTATGGGATGATGAAATTTTAAGGAGTTCCAATATGGATATTTGTGTCAGTATTTTATGTAGTTGATTGACTATGTTGCATTGATTTGAAGGGGGAGTAGTGGCCTTACCTCCTTTTAGCATTACTTTGGATTTCCCTCTTGTTGTCACGTTGACCAGTTGGTAGTCTTGCTTTATCCTAATTTTTATAGCATTGATCTAATAGTCGGATGTGTCTATGTTCAAGATCATGTTTAGTGGTACTATGTCATTGATACTAATTTTATTAGTTTGATTATCAATGAAATTATTTTTCTCAACCTTATAAATATAATGAATAGTGGTATCATAAATGTAGTTTACATTTTTTCCTTTACCATTTGCAGAAGAAGATTCTCCCTTTTCATAAATTGGTAAATGATTTGTAAATGCATTGTGATCATTGTTGATTTGATGTCCTACAAATAATTTCTTACTGTCAATCCAATCTTGTAGTAGATGCTTCAACTACATACAATCATTCATTTCATGTCCTTTTTTTTATGAAAGTTACAATAGTCAACATCATTCCACCAAGATGGTTTCACTTTTGGTTCCCAATTGCTTACTTCAGGTAAGGTGATAAGTCCATTTTCAATAAGTTCTCTCATTTTTAATTCTAGTGTTTGTCCTAACGATGTGGATGTTCATCAATTTTATTATCTTTGATATGATTATGGTTTAGATTTTGTACTATTTAGGTCATTGTTTCGATTTACACCCTGATTGATGTTTTGGTCATTATTTTGATTAGTCTTTGTAGTAGTTGTCATCAAATTAAATATTGGTTTCAAATTTTGTGTGTCACTTGTTGCATCATTATTTCCAGTATTTCTATTCTCTTTCCAAAACTTATTTTTATCATTGTTGGGTATGTATAGGATCATCATGGAAAAAACAGGCCCTTAAGTGGCAAAAAAATTAGAAAAATCAAAGTTAGGAAACTTGACATAAACAATTGAATAAGTTGTCTATATTATTTCAAAAATATGTAAGAATAGAATCTATAGAAAATTGAATGTGGTTTCTAAACTACTAGGTTTATTTAAAAAGAATAAAAAATTATTTGGTGAAAATTTGAAATTTCAATGTAGTAGTACTTAAATTTTAGGGAAAAAATAAGTAGGTGTCTCTCTGACCACCCTAACCACAACAAAATGATAATATTATTTTATTATATTTTAGTTACAAGTAGAGAACTCATGTCTAGATGTGATGCATATTTTTTTGTAATTTTTTTCTAGGTAAATAATTAATTATGAATTCTTTATTACAACTTTTAAAAAATATAAAAAACTCGTATGTCTGACCACCTTAACTTGGTCAAATTTTCATGAAATTCAGTTTTTATTTTTTTAATCCTATAGTATGTAAAGCATACAATGTGACACATGTTTTTGATTCAAAAAATGTGATACTATTTGAAAGCTATAGATGTTTTTCAATTAGCCTATCGATTAGGATTTTAGTCATAATTTAAATAGAAAATGAATAATAATTATTTATTAGATTCAAAGTAAAGCATAATTTATATTGGTGGAAAGTTGAGAATCTCTTTTAAAAACCCTTTTCATTTCATCAATTTTTGGTAAAACAAAAGTTGTCCGCCACATACCCTACACATACCCATAATATTGCCACTTTTTGGCCCATCACGATCTTGTACGTACCCTATTTCCATAGTGATTTGAGGAATTTGTATTGCTTGATCCTTCATTGTAATGTTTTATCACTCCTCTTTTTACTAAGGCTTCTTTAATCTTGAGCCCATTTTTAATCACTTTCTAAAATGTAGATGGACATTGTAGTTCAAGCCTATAATTCATGTCATAAATTAAGTTGTCAATGAATAATTCCATTTTTTCTTCTTTAGGTTATAGAATAAGGATACCTATGAAACAATATTCTCCATCCTTGTAGAAATGAGAGGAATGTTTCACCTTTCTTTTGTTTCAAGTTGTAAAGGTCTTTTATTGTTACGTCATGATGAATATTGAAAAATAATTGTGAGATATATTTGTTGACTAGTTCTTCAAAAGATCAAATTCCTGGTTGTAGTTTAGAGAACCATTCCATATAGTGATCTCCTAAGCTCCTTTGAAATAACCTCAATAGATAAGTGTCCTCTTGTGAAAATTCTAAACTCACAGTTCTAAATTCCCTCATATCATGGTCAATTAGACATATTTTTCCATTGTTATTTTTGTATTTGGGGAATTCACAATGTTTAGGAAATGGTATCATGTCCACACTTGGATCAAAAGGATAAGGATAGATGAACTATAATAAGTACCTCTTTGTGACTCCTTTTTGTATACCCCAAAGTTGTTGTATGTTTGGCATTTGATATATTAGGGAAACCACTTAATCTATGTTTTGTGTGTTGTGTGGTTAAGTTTCAACTTCTCTAGGTGTTTCTTTTAATCCATTAATGTCAAAATATTTTGGAAGCTCTGCAACTATTTCAACTAGCATCAAGAAGTATTTTTCCATATCTTGTTCCAACACTTTTTCCATGAATTTGTGAAAATTTGGATCTTGTTGTGTAGTTTGGTTGTTATTTCATTTGTATCATTTTGGTAGAATGTGTGAAAGAGATTTTCTTCATCCATGATGTTTGGTGTTTCAATTTCCTTTTCTCTAAGTTTTTGTTTTTGTGACCTTGTCAAAATTGGCATACAAGTGTTTGTTATTCTCACTAAACTTTGATATTTTTTGTTTGGATGAGTTTCAATAGTATTTTAAAAAATTCAAATAGAATGATATATTCTATTAATGAAACCAAGTTAAAAATCTAATTATTGTGTTTTGTTTCATGATTGTAGGATGAAAAAATACTGATGATGAAACTTAACCTAATAATCAAAAATTTTGTTTGATAGTTGGACACTTTATAGTTGCAAGATCTAACTTTAACTTGAAAGAGATTTGACTTGTAAGGTCCTAATTATTTTAGGTTTAAGACATTGTATGGGTGGTGAAAAATGTTTCTATCTAATAAAAACCTAAGTTTCCAATGTCAATAGTCTAACAGAGGTCTCTAATATCTCTCTATTTTTCTTGTTCTATGGATGCACTAATATAGAAGGTTGAGTCACTAAACAAAAATGGATGCACTAAAAGATATGGTCAATGTGTTTTCAAAGAGGGTATAAGTGCTAAAAAAATTGTAAATGCACCAAAATATCTAGTAATTTCTAGCACTGGTGAGTTTTGATGATTGGATGCATATGTGTTATAAGATTTGTAAAATGCACTGAAATAGACTATGAATGCACTATTTGAATAGAAGATGCACTAAAAAATAGGGTGTATGCACTAAAATTTCTATTAGATGTGTTATTTTGAGACTTCTCAGTGTTGTCCAATTTTTCTTAGTAAAGGGGCTGATTTTTTGGTGTAATTTTCTAAATTTTGGTATTTTGAGAGGATATCTTTGTTGGTAAATCTCTGATTTTTTTTATCAAAAGCCTAAATTTTCCAAGTTTTTTCTCTATTGTAAGAATTGATATGGCCTATTAGAATATTGTATTGCTAGTTGTGGGATGAAAGATTGACGAAGGGGTCAACTATGATTATATTTTTGTGAAAGAGATCTTTGTTGAAAATAAGCTTGTGAACATTAAGGTTCTAAGGAAAAATAATTAGTATATATCCTCTAGCAAAGTTGAAATTACCTGTGGATAGAAGTTTGATGTTTAAGCAAGATTCTTCTACTTTGATATAAGAAGCATCTCCTTTCCAAAAAAAAATTGTAGCTAAGTTACTTCTTTGGTTTCTTGACTCTCTTTGTGAGGGATTTCTTGACAAATTTTGTTGATTTCTAATCCCTAATCATAAATTTTCATAGGTTGACTTCTCAAATATTGTGTTTTCTCAATGATCTTTATATGAATTAATGATTTGAAAACACAACAAGCAATTGGAAAATAGTTATTTTTTAGTCCTAGAATGTAAACAATAAGTGTATGTTCAAGAATCAAACATGATCCTGCTTGATTTCCACTAGTTTTTGACAAAGAATACACTTCAAGAAAAATCACTCTTAAGGTCAAAAAGGTCATCGTTATACTCAACAACCCACATATTAGAATTGTGTCCACTCACATGGGTGTGTCACCCCCTAGAGGGAACCTATATTTTTGAAGTTTTTCAGTTGTGTACTCAAAGTTAGATTTCTTGTTCTCTTGAGCAAATGGTGTTTAGCAATTATATGGTGAGTGTCTTGGGGGTAGATTCTTCCCTCCACTTGCACTATGAGTATTACAATATTCAGAAATAGACAAGTTGGATACTACACTAGGGTTTGTAGATAGGGTATCATATCATAGCAGAAAATCATAAAATCCCTTAGGAGACATCCCAATCTTTAGAACAAATATTTTTGGGATGGCGATCTTTCACACTTCTAGTAAATGTGGGTTTCACTAGATTTACTTTTATTTTATAGTGGGTTGAAAAACCTAGCTTTGGTTGTTCCCACTCAAGTCGTTCCCATAGGGTGAGTACTTTTTCCCACTAGGGTAGGCCTTCTAAAGGATTTAACAAAGCATAGATTTCATGAAAACAAAAGATGAGTCTAACAGTTTGATCACCTAGTTAAGGGGAGAGCATAGGCATATCACCACACAATCATAGTAAAAAATGTTGAGTTCTAAATCCCAAATGATAATTTTCTATTCTAAGTGAAGATATTGTTTCACAAAATATATGTTGTTAATTTTAACCAAGATAGAAAGTGTATGATGACTACCCTAGGATTAGTGTATTTTAATCCAAATGACTACCCTAGGATTGGTTCATTTTAATCCAAAATTAGTAATTAAATCATTGGCTATAATCATATTGGATTAAGACAACTATTTACAAATGCACAATAATAGAGGTCATATGTGCCATATAATTGATTAGATGCATTGAAAGATCAATTGAATGCTCCACAAAATTTGTCATATACACTACAAAATTGATCAGATGCACTAAATAGAGTTGAACAAGGGATAGTCAATCATGTTGGGAGTTTCTAGTCAATGCACTAAAATATTCTTTTGTTGTGCTATATTTTTTGATGTATGCATTGAAAAAATCATCAAATGTGCTAATTTTTTGATGGATGCACTATAAAATATCTTGATTGTGCTAAAAGAAACATGCTAGAATCCTTTACGGACACTTTTCAAAAAAAATTGTTAAAACATGGGGTTAGAGGCCCCACTATGGGCACCAAAATGTAAGTGTGGGATAAGTAATGAGTAAAATAACAAACAACACTTCTTAATAAGAAATTATATCAAGATAATCAACAATAATTAATCTAATTAACATAAGAAAACTCTTGAAAGCATCTCATTGTTCCCTATCTCCAAAAATTTATTAAATCACCAAGGGCTCTTAGATTTGGTAAGCACTATGATTGTTAAAATTCCAAAATAGAGAATGGAATGATTATGATTATAATACTAAAGCTATATGATTATATTTCTAAGTGCAATGATGAAATCATTTTTGATGTAAATGACATAAAATAGATAAATGAAGCTACTATAAACTACGATGAATCTAAATGGAATGTCATGATTATGATTATATTGATTGATATTTCTAAATGATAATTGTTAAATGCTTGATTGCTCGCTTTATATTTCTACAGAGTAAGTTTGCAAAAATTTGGGATCCATTTCCTATGGAGAAAGGTTGTATATATAGATTCACGACAACATCCTATGGTGTGGCAACAAGGATAAGGTATGGATTCGATCTTGAGGATTGAATGGTGAGAGATGAAGAAGTTTGAGCTGATCATGGGGATTTTTCCAATCTAGAAAAACATCTTGCTAGATGGTAGGAAGGATCAGAGGAAGGAGATTGACAAATTGATTTCCAATTTTTCTTCAATTTTCCTTCAAAGCTTTCTCATGAATTCCAGTTGAATTAATTAGATATGAAATATCTAGTTTTATTGGTGAGTGAATAGTGGAAATTTTCTTTATTTCAATATATTTATTGATTCAAATTGGCAAAAGAAAATAATTAATTTAATAAAGAAAACTATAGAAATTTGTTTATTAAGTAAATATAGAAGAGATATGATAGTTAAATAGCAAAGTATTTAAACTTTTTTATTTAATTAAGATAAAATGATGTGATAAGATAGAATAAATGAATAAATATAGAAGAAATAATAATGATAATAATTAAACAAAACAAATTATTTTAAATCTTTTTATTTAATTACGAGGAAATAATATGATAAAAATAGAAGAATTAAAAAGTGAACTATATAAAGAAATATTTCTATTTATTTATTATGTAGAATAATTTAAGGTTAATTAATAAAATAAATCATATTTAATTAATTATATTCTCTACACCATGTTTAGGTGTATACATCTCCTATTTGTGAAGAAGATATTTTGGAATTAGCCAAACTATTTATTGAAAGTCATGAGAATCTTCTTACTCCCTTTCCTAATGTTTCTCCCATCTAAGAATACACAATTGTGAAAAAGTATTCAATCATCGACCAACGAAAATGCGATTCTTTTTCTTCTCTTCATGCTTCCTCTCCTTATGCTAAAATTACTCTACAAAACCCATTAATGGAATGTGATCAACATCTTGATTGCTTCTCTCCTACAAACTCTCCTAATAGGGAAGGTATCATGGTACACACAAACATCAACCATCTAAATCCTAAAATACATGAGACAAATCATGATTTTCCTTTCATAGAAATCAAACCATCAAAAAAACCTTCAGTCAACATCAATACTATCACACAAGATTCTTTCAAGAAAACTTTAACCTTGGTACATCCTAAATTTATAGATATCTCATTAAACATGTATCAAGTAGAAACTTTGTTTACTGATCAACATAAATAACATTAGTTGCTGCTCCTTTCTATATTTACATGTTTTACATTCCTCACAATGAGTAGTATACCATCATCCATTCTATGCTCACCTTTGTCTTGCACTAAGTGGGGCCAAGGGGTTAGAAATCCTTATCCCCATATGTCACTTGCCATTCTCTCTTTCGAATAGTCATTAACATTTCATGAACCTATAAGATCAAGCTTGAGATGTGGATGACATGTCTTAAGATTGAATCATATGTAGAATACTCCCTTTCTTCATGACACAACTTATTGGAAATATATGACTTGCCATAGGGATTTTCAAATAAGCTCCCATGTTCTCCTCATCTACTTTAAAGAAATTACTCATAGTACGGTGTGTAGTAATTTCTTTAAAGTGGGGGCATACATAAAAAACATCTTTTCACAAAATCTTCATGGTGTTATTTACTTTTTATTGTGACATGTCCTCTTCTTGGTGGTTTCATTGGATTTGATTCCTTTCAAGATTGTATGATCAACTAAAGTGGCCTAATGTGAACAAGGCATCCCATGGATAATGATCTGACACTAGGGATAATGATCAACTAAATTTTCCTACTGAAAATGAAGAATCCCGTGGATAACATCTAACTTCCTGACCTATCCTCTCTTGGAGACATTAGGCATGATGCTCCCTAAGAAGAATACCTTACATGAACAAACCAAAATTCCCTTGAACAAAATTTTTACATGACTTCAAAAAAAAATTCTAGATAATCAGCTTAGATTTGATCCAACACTAGCTAGACAAACAATCAAAGCTTGATCCACCATTTCATTTTCATCTTTCTCTTCTTCCTAGTTCCTTCCATTGCATAATTGTCTATCTTTCTGGTTGAATTAGGATCTTGGATCTTGGGGACTTTCACAATCTCCTTTGATCTTTTCCATTCTTTGTCATCTGCATCTATTGATTTGTTTTAAGGATCTATGACTTTTCCTTCAAATGCTTACATTAAAAATTACAAACCAAAAGTGATTAATTATAATTAAACACACAAACATAATTTAAATAATGAAATTACAAAGTAATTAAAGAAAGAATAAAATGAGAGATAAAGAGAGTGCAAATGAATATTGATAACGAAGTTCATCATTTAGAATGACTACGTCTCTGGGCCCCTCTCCAATTGAGTGGACTGATCCAATTATTCCTCCAAAAATTTAGTTACATTCATTGGCAGAACCTCCCCTTGGTTTACAAATAAATTTACAAATGCACCTCCAAAGTGTGTGGAAAAAAATTCTCCAAAAGCACAGAAATACAAAAATTCCTCCAAGGAAAACAATCTCTCACCTTTCTCACCTCCTTTTATAGCCCAAAATTACCAAAATTGGTGTAAAACCAATTAACTACTCAATCTCCCTTACATAGTCCAAATTTTAAAAAATATCCCCTTTTCACATCTCTCAGAAGGATAATATATTCAGTATTATTTTTATTTATCCCTTTATATTTATCCGGGGCTTTACAAATGAGATTCTCCTTTTATTTAGGAGATTTTATTTCTCCATAGGTTATTTTTGATGTTATTTTATCCCTATGTATAGGGCTAAATGTGTTGTAGAAAAAAGTACCCTCTACTTGACATGGGAATAATTAATGATAAATTGGACTTAATAAGGACTTGATTTAGTGTTGTGAGGTATTTTACACATCCACACTAGGTCTTGGACCCTCTAAAATTGAATAAAATTCATGTCTTGTAAAGGTGATGTAAAGAATTGTAAATGACTTTCACACTTTTTCTAGACTTTTATTAAGCATTTAAATCTAATGGTCCCCCCCCTCACTTTTGAATTAAATATTAGTCTAATTCAAAAGTTAGGTTTTCCCTCTCCTAATATAACTAAATAATTTTTTAAAATTATTTAATTATTCATTACCCTTTTCTTCTATAATTAAATAAGTATTATTTATTTAATTATTCCCCACTTTCCCTCCAATACAAAATAATTATTTAATATTTTGTCCTTTTCCCCCACTTTTGAATTAAATATTATTCAAAAGTTTGTTTCTCCCTCTTCTTCTATAATTAAATAAAATTTAACTATTTATCCTTCCTTTATCTCCCCAATTAAATAATTATTTAATTATTCCTTTCCACTCCATTAAATAATTATTTTTAATTATTTAATGTTTGACACCCCACCTTTCCTTTATAATTAAATAATTATTTTTTAATTATTTAATTATTTGTTCCCACCTTTCTTTTGGAATAAATAAAATTAATATTTTATTTATTTCATCTATATTGGCCACCTAAAATAAATAATTTTCTTCAACAACCTCTTTTTCTGTGTCAGCCTTATCTTCCACCTCATTTTTTTCTTATCTATCCATGTCTTTCTTTTCTCAATTAACCTCCACCCTTGATTAAGTTATTTTCTAATTTAATCTTGGCCCTTGATCATGATCCTTATTCTCAACTCTCCTCCATAAAAGGATACCTTTCATCCATCCATTTTCCAAGCAATTCATTCATCATTCATTCATATCATCAAGTCAAGCAAGCAAGAATCAAGAATTTAAGATAGCATTCAAGCTCAATTCTAAAGCATTCAAAAGAAAGAATTTTCATCCATTGTTGCAAAAATTCAAGATCCATCATCACGGAAAGGTACTAAATTCCATTATTTCATGTCCATTCTTCATCTTATTTCTTCATTTGGTTTAATTACCTAAAAGGGGTTTGACAAAGGAAAATCCATATTCCATAACATTCAACATTTCTCTTTATTTCTTTGTGTGTTTATAGATTTAGGATTGGATATCATTGAAGAATAGGTTGCAAACTTTCTTATTCAAAAATCCAAAATATAAATGAAAATTCATTTTCAATTTCATAGTTTCCTATTTTGCATTTATTGTATTTACTTCATCTTTCTGCATATCAAATTATGTTTTCAAACAACATGCATTTCATTAGTTTTGCATTCATAATTAGTCAAATATATCATCCAATTGCACTTATATCATTCCATTTAGTCTAAATATCATCATACAATTCATAATTTGAGTGAGCCTAGCAAGACTTTTGCCCCTTCTGGGTATGTGCAGGATCATGATCAGCCAAAAAGTGGCAATTTTATGGGTATTTGTAGGGTATGTGGACGACAACTTTTTTTTACCCAAAATTGATGAAATGAAAAGGGTTTTTAGAGGAGATTCTCAGCTTTCCACCAATATAAATTATGTTTTAATTTGAATTTAATAAATTGTAAATGTTAATCAAATATTATCATATTGTATCCTAAAAGAACCTAAGGAATTTCTAAGTTTGAAAGTTTGTTCTAGAATTCTAAGTTAGATTTATTTCTTTTGTATCAAATGTGTTGATTGCAGAAAATTTATAGATTTTGATGTCTTAAAAATAAGGGAATGAAGTCCCATTTATATGTGGTCAACACACCTCAAGGAGAGACTCATCTCATGAGAGGACGTGTCTCCACAAAGTGGAGACATGTCCGCTCATGGGGCGTGTCCCTTGAGTGCACGAGCTCCCTTAACAACCAAAACCATTCAATGTTATCCATAGACTCAGATGTGTGTATTTAACAAACAAAGATCATCTAATATGAATTCTGATTTATCCGTTTGCAAATTTTGATCATCATCATCTAAAATTTGAATAACTTATTTGATGGTTTAATATTTTAAGAATAGTTTGGTTAAATATAAATGATGATGATGCATGAATGCAATCATCATTTGTATCTAACTGAAGCTATCTTAAATCAACACTCCCTCTTAGCTAGGGAAGATCTTCCAAATGAAATAAGTGGTGATATCACCTTCACATGTGATATTGAAGATATGATATGTTTTCTCAAGATTGTCAAGTCACATGAAATTCTTCACAATCACATCTTCATTATGGTATGTGCACTAACATCAAGTCACATGATGTCTACCATAATAATTCATGGCATATCCATGGATATATATAGTTATCCACCATGATTATCTCTTAAGGATCACAATGATCTTCAAATGACATCAAGTCCCATGAGATCCATGAATGTTTCCAAGAGATACTATCATGACATGTCCATAGATATCAAGTCACATGATATCTATCATGATAGTTCAATTAATCATTGTAGAGTCGTCACTTTACAATGGAACATACAATTCATTATTAGAAATATTTTCAGCTTTCAATAATGTACACAAGGGGAGAGGGCTCATAAGGTCATGGATTCACACACATGACAAAAAAATTTACACATTAAACATCCTTAAATATATTAGTACATATTCTACACAATTTTGAATTTCAAACATAATATCAAATTACATTTCAATCATACCAAGCTTCTTCCTAAAGTGTTCAACCCTTATTTGGGAGAGAGGTTTGGTGAGAATGTCTATTAATTGATCATTTGTACTAATATACTCCAATTGGATCACATTCATTTCTACCATGTCTCTTACATAATGGTAGGGGATCCCAATGTGCTTATATCTATCAAGGAATACTGGATTTATAGAGAGTTTGATGCAACTCTGATTATCAAAATGAATGATAGTAGGATTCAAGGGCTCACCAAAAAGTCCCACAAGCAATTTCTGGAGCCATACTACTTCTCTTTCCCCCATAGAGGCTGCAATATATTCAGCTTTTGTCAAACTTTGAGCTATTGAAGATTGTTTTCTATAGATCCAAGAGATCATAGTCGATCCCAAACTGAAGCAACATCTTGATGTGCTTTTTCGATCGGTTACACTTCCAACCCAATTTGAATCAGAGTATCCATGTAGATATAGTTGATTATTTTTGTAAAGAACATATCCAATAGTGCCTTGAAGATATCTCAATATATGTTTCATAGCCATAAGGTGAATTTCCTTTGGCTCACACATGAACTACCTTAGAGCATTCACTGCATAGCAAATATCAAGTCTGGTGTTAACCAAGTACATCAATGATCCAATCATTTATCTATATAGAGTGGTATCTACACACTTAGATTCTGATGATTCTTCTTTTAGTTTGTGAAGGTTGGTTTCCATAGGCGTAGACATGGGTCTACAATCCAAAATTCCAAATCTCTTTAGAATATCAATATTATACTTCCCTTAGTTTAGTATGATGCCATCTGATTTCTACCATACTTCTAAGCCTAGGAAGTAGTGTAAGATGCCCAAGTCTTTCATGTCAAGCTCTAAAGTTAGATCCTTCTTTCCTTGAGCAATGAGGTGATCTTCTCTTGTTATCAGTAGGTCATCAACATATAAAATAATTATTAACATATCACCTTTGATTATATTAAAGTAAAAATTTGGGTTTGCATCATTCTTGGAGAATCCTAGTCCCAAGAGGTAACTGTCAATTCTTTCATACCAGGCCCTGGGTGCCTGTTTAAGTCCATAGAGTGCTTTCTTTAGTATACATACATGTGAGTTAGGTTTATGTATCACAAAACCTTCAGGCTATTCTACATAGACTTCCTCTTGAATGGTTCCATTTAGGAAGGAAATTTTCACATCCATTTGATGGATCTTCCAGCCTTTAGCTATTACAATGGCTATCACTGCTCTCACAAATGTGTAATAGGCAATAGGTGCAAATATTTCTTCATAATCAATTCCTTCCTTCTACAAAAAAACTCTTGCCACAAAACATGCCTTATGTTTTTCTATATTGCCATCAGTAGCATGTTTAATTTTCAAGAGCCATTTAGAAGAGACAACAAATTTCTCTTTTGGTCTAAGCACTATATCCCATACATCATTCTTTTGAATGGACTCATACTCCGTCATAGCGTCCTTCCATACTCGATGTCTGTTTTGAAACATTGGTGGGTTCTGAATTTATGATGTCATTCATTAGAGCAACATAGCTTGAGAACTATTTGGGTCTTTTACTCTCTCTAAATGTTCCTTTGGGTGTTGCATGATTCTCAGCTTCTTTGATCATATTTCTAGCCAAAAGTGGCATCTTCTTGCTATTTTCATTAGCATTCTCATCTGAAGTAGATTGAAGTTCATTTGGCATTTCCTCAGGATACTCTCTTTGAATCTCAGGAGTAGATTCCAGTTCTAATACCCTAGGGGAATAATTTTCTATCTCACTAGACCTTCTACCCCTTTTGAATGCAATGTCTTCTTCAAAGATGACATCTCTTCTTAATTCAATTTGTTTCTACCTGGTTATGACTATCTTGTAGGCCTTGGAGGTTTCACTATATCCCATAAATACCCCTTTCTTTCCAGAAGGTTCAAGTTTGAATCTCTTCTCCTTGGGCGCATCAATATATATTGGGCAGATTCGTGCAGCAGAAGATCCTGAATTTGAGACTTTTTATACAAAAAATATTCTTTTGAACGAAGGTATTCGTGCTTGGATGGCGGCTCAGGATCAGCCTCATGAAAACCTTATATTCCCTGAGGAGGTTCTACCCCGTGGAAACGCAATTTAATGGAACTCTACTGATATTTCACTGTATTCTATCCCACTTTCTACTAATATAAGGTTTTAAGCCAATAAGTGCTTTTTCAATATTTATGTTATCTAGGTGAGAATGAGGACATCTATTTTGGATGTAGAAAATAGTTCTAGAGGCTTCTACCCAGAATGAGGTTTCAATGTTCTAGTCAAGCAACATTGCTTTTGTAGCTTCTACAATGGTTCTATTTTTCCTTTCAACAACCCCATTTTGTTGAGGGTTGTAGGCTACTATAAACTCCCTCTTAATCCTAGCATTCATGTATAATTCCTTAAAGATTTCAGAGGTGTATTCTTTCCCATTGTCTATCCTTAAGACTTTTATTTTCTTCCCAGAAAAGTTTTCATTAAGAGCTTTGAACTCCTTGAACCTTTTAAGGATTTCTATTGACTCTTTACACTTAAGAAAGTAAATCCAAGTCTTCCTAGAGAATTCATCTATAAATATGACATAGTATAGGAAGCCTATCTTGGATGGTATTGTTGTCACCTAGAATTGCACCTTGAGCAAAGTTTACAAGAAACTAAGCATTCTAGAGAAACATGGGATCATTTCAAGGTTGTGGGTCACCTATGGCTGAAATGAACCTCCGGAGAAGGCCGAATTCCTTTGGGTATCACCTAAACTATTTTTTCTTTGAGGGGAAAGAGGGAAGAGATGCATAAAAATGGAACTAAACCTATGGTGATACACCGTATTAACAAGAAATCATGAAATGAACACAGTAAGAACACAAACTTGAAAGCCTAACTTAATTGATTTACATACCTAGAACAACCTCTTTCAGATTTAATGTTTTAATCCTAACAGATTTAGCCTACACATACACCTTGGGAAGGAAAGATTGATTTCACAACCTTAAGACATAAATGTAGAAATGTGAAACACAGTTATAGAATTGCATGTGCAAATGAAAGATACAGAAATGAGAATCAATACAAACATGAACATAAACTTCCAAGGTAAACTCTATGTTATATTCAAGATTCTATTTTGAGTTACAGGAAAACATACATTTATTGAGAAAGGATTGATTAAAAAAATGAAAAAAAATCACTAACTCTTTAGAGTGTGTAATCAAAACTATTTACAAAAGGAACAAAATGCCTTATATACAGACTAATATCAACCCCTTAGGGCTTACAAAAATATCCTAATTCGAGATAGGATTTTCCCCCTAGATCTTTTATTGAGTTAATATTGCATCCCTGCGTGTCCTTGTTGTTGGTGTCTATGAAGGAAACATTCTCGAAGAAGTCCCCTCCAGATCTTATGTAGCATTAATTCTTCTGATCCATCGTGTCCAGCTACCGAGACCCTTGTTGAAGAGCTACATTGAATGCCCCTCGAGCTCAAAATAGATATATGTTTTATTCATCTTGCATTGACATCCTGCATTCTGCCACAGCTCGCCTTAGCTCCTCCTGGTTGGTCGAGCTCACTCCGCATGTATTCACAGGTGGTCAAAAATCCTTAGTCAAAATTGCATCTCAGTGAGACACTAGAAGTGTCTCGCCAATGCAATCATGGCCCTCTAAAGCTATCGGCACAACAAATGACAATCGATGAGACATTACACAGGCTTTATAATTCATATCAATTATCACTGAGACCATCGGAAAGACATAATTCTACTACCAAAACATCATGTCGAAAAACCCCACCCTTTAGTGAAGGCACCTTATTTTGGTGGGATAACACTGCATTCGGCAAGAATTCTAGCAATGTTAGATCCCTCTCTCCGAGCTCCCTTTGATTCACTGAGACTCCCACCAATCAGGAAGATGTCACATTAGAGGCACCTTGTTTTGGTGAGGGTCTTTCCTTTTGTCTACCCAAAGAGCCATCGTTCTATTTTCAGCAAGAGTCCTGTCGAATTGCTTTTATCTTGGTGAGGGATCATTCTTCCTTTCAGTGAGACTTTCACCTTCACTAAGACCTCCAGAAAACTTCATTTACCTTTGCTGAAATGTTCATATGTCACCTAGAATCATACCGAAAATATCACATCATCAATGAGATATTGACTAGTCGCTAAGACCTCTTGTCGAACCCCACCAACTTTTTTCAAGCTCTTCGTTTCGAGGAGACATTACTACCTCAACAAGACCTTACACCGAGCTTTAAAACTTTGGCGATTCTCATTCGGTAGGACATTTGATGTTGGCCGGACATCCCGACGAAGTCCCTTAGTTACACCGAGGGGTTCTTTCTATGCTCTATCGGTGAGACTCTTAGTACTTGCCAAGACATCTCCCTAAAGCTCCTTGTGTTTCACCGAAGATCTTCCCCATTTTCCATGAATCCACTCCATTGGCCAGGCCTTACATCAACATGACTTCATTGGCAGGATCACTGGCTTTTGATGAGACTCTATGCATTCACTGAGACTTCTTGGTGAACATATCTCCTCTTGGCGATCTCTTTATTGTCAGTGAGACACCACTAGTTCACCGAGACTCTCTCTGAATGCATTATTATGCTGAAGGCTTTTCAAGTTGGGGAGACTTCCACTATTCGCTGGGACCCTTCACCAAGCGCTAGGACTTACATTTTCGCTAAGACCTCTTAGTGAGCTTCTTTAGTTACTCTGAAGTGCCCGGTCAGTGTAACCTTCATCCTTTGGCAAGACACTTTTCCAAAGGATTTATTCTATGCTAAGCTACTCTATTTCTTTTAGAAAGAGGCCATTAGTGTCTCTCTGAATGCGTTTTACATTACCGAACCTCGCTTCCCCTTGCTATCGGCAAGACATCACCAAATCGGTGAGAATTATCACTGAGTTCCTCCTATTTGCTTGAAGAGTCATCCTTGTGTTTTGGAAAGAGTTGTGCCAAAGGAAAAATTTTTGAGGACCCTCCCTTCTTTTTGGGGAGACTTTCATCCTCACTGAGACCTTTGTCAAATGCTAGAAGCTACGCTGAAGCCCCTGTTTGCCATGAGTCTCTCTGACTTTTATGATTGAATGGCCTATTGGTCAGAGAAATTTGCACGATAAGAAGTCATACTGACCCCTTCTTGTTATAGCGATAAGCTCTGTAGGCTCATTCAGAATGATAGAAACTAGGTCTCAGTGACCTACCCAAGATGGAAAGAATCAAACAGTCAATTGGCCAGATAGTAGGAGAGTCTTGTCGACTTTCTCCTTGGATGATTTTCATGCTGAATCTTCCTAGGGTAGCTTCTCCCACTGAGTTCCCCATGACCTAGCAACAGATGTAGAGTCTTTTCCCTTGAGTGAATGTCCCACTAGCCTCTGAGGATCTAACATTTGATTATCTCACCTAATTTAACTATAGGTGAAACAGAGGCAACAATTCTGGCAACCTTCATAGGATGTTTTCCTGCTAAACATGAGAACCAGTGACTAGAATTATCCATTAGGCATGGAGTTTTTAGAAAACTCAAAGAGAAAATAAAACATCAGTCAGCACATGGTTGCAATATGCATGAGACTTATAGGACACAACAGGTTGCCAAAATGGCAAGACAATAGAAACTAAAAGAGAAAATATATATTGTGTTGAAACAACACTTATAGAAAACATAAAGCCTAAACTATTATATACAATAGGAAGACCTGTCAGATTTGAAAATAGGGCTTAAGGTGTATCCCATTGACTGGGATAGGAAGCACTTCACATTTTGTTGTAGCTAGTTGATATGCATTGTGCTCCTTACAACCTGTCATAATAAATGGACTAGTCCACATATTGTCAAACTTGGTGTGATGGCCTGGTCTGCTTTTCAGAACATCTCATTTAAGCACGAGGTCTCCCTCCTTAAAAAACTTTCCTGTAGCCTTCTTATCAAAATTATTCTTTGTCTGGAGCTAATGATCCTCCAAAGTTTTCATTGCTTTGTCCCTTGATTCTTCGAGCTCCATGAGCTCTACATACCTTATAAACATTGGGTCCTATACCTCAATCATTTCCAACTGGTGAACAATGTCTAGAGTTGGAAGCTCCACAAATAGGGGCAATCTTGCCTCTTTACCATAGACCAACACATATGGCGAATTTCCAATAGACCTCTTAGGGGTCACTCTGTCTGCCCAAAGCACATTCTTTAAACTAATGTGCTAGGTCCTTTAATTATCCTCAATGGTTCTTTTAATGATCCTAATGAGATTCTTATTTGTGCTTTCAACTAAACCATTTCCCTAAGGATAATAATTTGAAGAGGTGTTCAAATGAATATCGTGTTTGATAGCCCAATTAGTCAGTTTTAATCCCACAAATGCAAGAGCATTATTAGATATGATGGAGTCAAGAACTCCAAATCTAGTGACTATCTCTTCATAGAAGCTCAAAACTGAAAAATCCTTTGCTTTTTTCAAAGCAACCACTTCTATCCACCTTGTGAAATAGTCCATAGCTATCAGCACCCACCTATGATCAGCTCTAGAAGGTGTATTTATTGGTCCAATGAAATCAATGCCCCATCTCATGAAGGGCTGATCCACTTAAATTGAATGCAGGGGCATAGCTGGCAACTTTTGCTTTCCTGAAAACAAAGTGCACTTGACACACTTTTTTGACCAAGAATATGCATCCTTGAAAAGGTTGGGCCAGTAGTAACTAGCTCTCATGATTTTCCAGGTAGTAGGTCTAGGAGCAAAGTGACCTCCTGCAGCTCCATCATGAAACTCATGAAGCACCCTTTCAACCTAATCAATGTGAATGCATCTTAATAGGACATCACTTAGATCCTTTTTGAAGAGAACATTATTTACCAGCACATATGGTATGGACTGTAATCTGAAGTATCTCCTTTTAGCTCTATTCAAACCATATGGACACTCACTAGTCTATAAGAAATGGGTCATATCTTGAACCCAGTTGGTTGTCCCTATAGGTACATCATTTTGAGCATTCTGAGGTACATCATCTTGAGCATTCTGAAGCTCATTTATATTAGCAAGGATAACATCATTTTCTAGTTCACTTCTGCTACTTGACCCAACAACAAGTTGCTCATAGAGACCTCTGCCTCTAACTAGCTTTGTGATTTTAATATCTACATCGTACTCCATGACCCTAGTGATCCACCCTAATCTTTTTTCATTCAAATCCTTATTCAATAAGAATTCCTTAACACTTGAGTGTGCCACCATGATATGAATTTTGTTATGAGAGACTAAAGGCTTGAATTTCTTTAGGCTTCTAATCATAGCAAGAACATGCTTTTCTATAAAGGAGTACTTTTGTTCATAATAAACCAATCCTTGACTGAAAAAGGCTATTGGTTGTTCTAAGTTCTCTTCATTTTTTTGAACTAATATTGCAGAAATGTTACTCGTGCTTCCATAAGTATACAGATAAAAATCTTTGGAAAAATTGGGATTTACCAGCATAGGAGCTGCTACTAAGGCTTCCTTGACCTTTTCAAAACTATTCCTGGCATCTTTTGTCCAACTAAAACCTGCATTTTTCTTTAAGATAGTTGTTAAAGGTTGTAACAGGTTTGCAACATCAAGGATGAATCTTCTTAGAAATTTGATCTGGCCTAGAAAGCTTTGTAGACCCTTCTTATGGTTAGGTAGCGGCAGCTCAAGTATGGCTTTAACTCTCTCAGGATCAATAGTAATTCCTTGCTTTGACACTATATGTCCTAATAGTTTCCCCTCATGAATAGAAAAGATACTCTTCTTTGGATTGAGAGAGATCCCAAACTCTTTGCATTTTTCAAAAACTTGCTTAATATGTGACACGTGTTCATCTGCATTCTTGTAATAAACCGTAATATCATCTAGGTAAATAAGTATAATTTTGTTGATCAAACCTTGAAATGCCATATCCATGGCCCTCTAAAACGTGGCACCAGCATTGGACAAACCAAAAGGCATCTTTTTCTATGCCATGGTACCCCATTTAGTTGTAAAAGCAGTTTTGAACTGATCTTCTTCTTTAACCAGAACTTGATTATAGCCAGAAAAACCATCTAATAAGGAAAATATTTCAGAGCCAACAACTTCTTGTAAGATTTGTTCCATGGAGGGTAGTGGGTAGTGGTCTTTCAGAGAGGATCAGTTAAGATCCCTAAAGTCTACACAAAGTCTTATCTCACCACTTTTCTTACTAACTGGTACAAGGTTAGAGACCCATGAAGTATGCTTAATAGGAAAGACAATAACCCTCTCAACTAATTTGGTTAGCTCTTTAATCATTAAGGGCTTGAGCTTGGGATTCAAAGGCCTTTGTTTCTGTCTTACTAGTTTAGCATGAGGCTCTAATTCAATTGTATGATGAGCAATATGGGTATCAAATCCTTTCAAATCTGAATATTCCCAAGCAAAGACATCACAAAATTCTTGGCACAAAGCAACAAAAACTTGTCTATCTTCAGGTGAACAAATTTTACCTATCCTAAGAAGTTTACCTTTGAAAATCTCTAGCTCTTCATAGTGTTCTTCTTTGATTTGCAAGCCAACTCTACCCCTTTTAAGCTAATCATTAGTACTGAAAATTGACTCTAAGGTAACAAGGCCTTTAGGAAATTTATTTGTTCTTAGATGTATGACCTGATCACCATACTACTACTTGAGTTTTTCTTGATTCACCATGGAGAACTAATCTTCTTTGAGCAAGAAGGAAAGGATCTGCTCATCACTGTCAAAGACATGCTAGTGAATGTTGTTGTCAGGAATTGAGGGTCTGACTAAAACCTTCACATATTGTTGCACTTTATCTTTTCTAATGTCATTTGGAATATCAAATTGTGCCCCAATGGTTGCAAGCATGTTTGCATGCTTGTTTTGATTTCTTGGGATAGACACTAAGTTAAAAGCATCAAAAACTTCGAGCATGTTTCACAGTCTATTTCTATAAGGCTTTAATGCGTTATTTTTAGCAACATTCAGGCCCCTTACTTGATTAATGATTAATTCACTATCCCCATGGACTTTCAAGTTGGTTATTCCTCTCTTTCTTGCCCACTCTAGACCTTGAACAAGGCCTTCATACTTAGTAGTGTTATTGGAGCATGCAAAAGTGAAACATAATGCAGAGTAGTACCTATCACCTTGTGGAGAAATTAACATTGCACCTCCTCCTACCCCATTCGTACTTCTAGAACCATCAAAGAACATCTCCCAAATTTCATTAAGTGATTGCAACAACTGATCTGCCTCCTTCTCCAAGATTGGAATCTTTGTATCAGGCTCAAGAATGACATAGTTTCCCATATGAGCATCTTGAATGAGGTCTTCAAGACTGTCTGATGCATTTTCAACCACCCATTCATGCAACATGTCAGAAACAACTTCTGATTGGAGTTCTTGAGCAGCAGCTAGTTCATTGTCAGTAAAAGTAACACAATTTGCATTTGCAACAAAAAGAGTAGCATTGATGGGGCTTGGGTTATATGGCTCAATGTGATCTTTAGCTAAAATTTCAGACTTGATGGTAACCTTAGTCCCATATCTTGTTCTAAATAGCATATGCTACTAATTAGCTGACACATAACCAACTATCTTGGCCGTAAAGTCTCTAGATAAACACAAGGAAAAGAAAGGTGGAAGTTCTATGACAAATATATCTTGAGGGACTGAAAAGTTTTGACAAGCATGGAGAGTGAAGTTTAAATATTTGATAATACCCAAAGTGTTAACCGAAGTTCCATCCAATTGAATCACTCCCTTCTCTAAAGGCTAGTGTTTTAGTCCAAGTTTGTCAGTAATCTGTTTTGGCATGATGGAGTTGCTAGCTCCACTATCTACAATATAGTTATGGACTAATTTATCACCAATAATCACTGACACGTAGAAAGGAGGTGGTTTAATTCTTTTTTCATTCTCTATGCAAGGCTGCTGATCATTTCCTTGAAAATCATTTATTAACATGGCTCTAACCTAACCTATTGGGGCCTCAGGTTCATCAGACATTTTCAAACTTGATAGGGCTGATTGTAACATATCCTTTTGACCAGGGATGACTAAAGAATCCCACATAGACATGGTTACATTTATCCTTTTCATACAATCAAGAATGTTAAAAGGTACAATTGGATTTTTATTATGTACCTTTATACCAGTGTGATCAACTTGTAAGTGTGGCTACTCCCTCGTTGGGAGTTTTTGATTTCCTTGTGAACCACTAGTCACTTGAGAGGTAGATGGTTCCATAGCTGCTACCCTTCCTCTATCAACTACTTGGTCAAGCTCAAATGCTCTCTTCTTTGCCCTAGTGTTAGCTGCAACTGGAGAGCAATCTTCATTCAATCCATAGAACTCTTGACCTTGCCAGTTAAGCAAGGTTGTATCATTGCTGAATTGGTCCTAATGTTGTGAAGATGCATCATTGCATGCACTTTGCTGTGAACCTGAAGCATTTTGTACCATCAGTGCTTGTTTGATGAGTCCATTTGAATAAGTGGCTCGATTATGAGGCTGGTCACAGGGGTAACACCACTCATAATTAGCTGTTAAATTATTTTGAGTGGGAACTAGGTCTCTGACTGCACTAACAAGTGCTAGAGCATAGGCATGAAAATGCCTTGTGTTCACACTCTGTCTTGGACCCTAATAATTGCCCTGATACTACTGTATATTCCCTTGGAATTACTGTTGTTGGCCTTGAAAAGGCTGACTTGAGGCCTGATTTTGTTGTTGATAAGTCCTGGAATAGGTCTGTTGCTTTTCTAAGTTCACCAACTTGTTACCAAAAGTTTGTAAAATACTTTTGATCTCTTGTAATTCATTTGATGAGCTTGAAGCGACACTTTCTTGCTTGTCAAAAATAATTCCTTTTGTTCTTCTTATGCCTTCTCCTTTCAAGTATCCCTGCAACTTGGAAGTTCCAAAACTCTATCATATCATCAAACACTTCACTTTGTCCTTCATAATCTGAACATACATAATCCAAAGAAAAATTAGAAACAAAATATAGAGACCTTGAGGTCTCCTCCTTGTCTTCTTGTACTTCAAATTCCTCTTCACCCATAACCAACTTATCCAATCTTGACACCAATTCACTTTCAACCTCAATTTCCTTGCTTTCTTCTACCTTGATGAGTTCTTCTTCCTCTTGTTTAACTTTTCCATCACCAACCTTACTATTCCATTCTTCTTCAATGGCTGCATATTGTGCCCATAAATCTTCTTCTTCATCTTTGACTGAATTTGCTGCCTTCTTTTGTTTTCTTTGTTTCTTCATAATCTTCTTTATAGGCCAAACCATCTTCCTTTTCAATGTCAAATTCCAACTTGTATCTTTTTTCATCATTTGTTCCATCTTCATCATGGATTCTTGGAACTCTTCTTCAAGTCTTTTCAATTCTCCCTTCAACTCAGCAATCTCTTTGTCCATCTTCTCTTGCCTTATCCTTTTCTTTCTTTCCTTCTTTCTCAACTCTTTTTCCTCTCTTTCCTTCTTTCTTGAATCCTCAGCCTACAAATATCTTTCCAATATTCTCAACAAATCCATCTCCACAAGCAAGTCTCTCCTTTCTTCCACTTTACTTTGCCACACCTAGGCAATCAGGTTCCTTCCTCAACCTGTACAACACACAACCACAAACACCAACACAAAACCAAAAAACTTTACCAGCCCATATCTTTTCTAGGCTCTGATACCAATTTGATGTAGAGCTATGAGGATTCACAACACATCACACAAACCTTCAATAATAATCCAAAACAATTTTTGTATAACACATGCTATTTGACATTGTATATCACATTGGAAACATAACTATGGCAGCCCACAATTTATTGCCATGAACAGTCATTAATAACTTCTACAAAACAAAAAATGAAGCCAATCCCTTTGGTGAGATTGAAAAAAACATAGTTATATACTCTTCCTCAAATTATTATGAAGATCCAATGGTGGAAATTAAAGTTATTATGTTTTTTCCAAAACTGCAAACGCTAGGTAGGGTTCAGACCTGCCCTCACAAAAATGTTCATAACTTATTCAATTATTAATGAATTTTGATGAGAGTTGAATAAAATTAAATTTTATTCACATGGAAACAAAATCCAATTGATTTTAGATCCAAAATATAGACTTTATATTCCGTACCATCAAATTTCTTTAGACTGTAAATTCTGCACAATATTGTTAGAATAGGCAGTCTCACCAAAATAATCATATCTTCCACAAAACACTATGAAATTCAATGAGACAAAAAGAATTGGAACCTAGAAACAGAGATCTTTCCATAAATATATTATACTTCATTTTTTGAGTCCATACCAGGCTGTACAAATCACAACTTCAATCTGGTAACAATGTAAAAATCAGAAAATGCATACCAAACTTGAGGTTGCCATTCATTTAACTTCAAAAAATAATGTCTCCAACCCCCAATTCGAGTTTTGGAGGGTTTATTTATACATTTTTAACCCAAACCAAATATTTTCAACCACATTTTGATTAGTGTGTTGACAAAACACCTTAATGACATTTCATCTACCTAATTTTGCACTTTTGACAATTTTTACAATATATGAGAAATGAACAACATCCTAGGACCTATAACACCACAAAGGTGGCATCTTGGGCCTTATTACAATATCAAAACATAAAATGGAACAAATAACTCAATATGGATTCATGGAGGCATGTGATCAAATAGGTGCTCCTACACCACTTAGTTACATTGAGGGGTACTTTTTGTGCTCTGTTAGTGAGACTCTTAGTACTCGCCAAGACATCTCCCCAAAGCTCCTTGTGTTTCACCGAAGATCTTCCCCATTCACCATGACTCCACTTTGTCAGTTAGGCCTTACATTGACATGAATTCATTGGTAGGACCGTTGGCTATCGGTGAGACTCTATGCATTTGCTGATACTTTCTGGCGAAGGCATCTCCTCTTGGCAATCTCTTTATTGTCGGTGAGACACCACCAGTTCACCAAGACTCTCTCTGAATGCATCATTAAGATGAAGTCTTTTCAAGTTGGGGAGACTTCCACTATTCGCTAGGACCCTTCATCGAGTGCTAGGACTTACATTTTCACTAAGACCTCTTAGCAAGCTTCTTTGATTACTCCAAAGTGCCCAGTCGGTGTAACCTTCATCCTTAGGCAAGATGCTTCACTGAAGGCTTTATTCTATGCCGAGCTGCTCTATTTCTTTCAGAAAGAGACCATTATTTTCTCTCCGAATGTGTTTTACATTACCGAACCCTGCTTCCCCTTGCCGTCGGCAAGACATCACCAAATCGGTGAGACTTCTTGCCAAGTTCCTCCTGTCTGCCTAAAGAGCCGTCCTTGTGTTTCAGCAAGATTCATGCTGAAGGAAAACACATCGAGGACCCTCCCTTCTTTTCGGTGAGACTTTTTCCCTTGCCGAGACCTTTGTTGAATTCTAGAAGCTACCCCAAAGCCCTTGTTCACCATGAGTCTCCCCGACTTTTACAATTGAATGGCCTATCGGTCAGAGAAATCTGCATGATAAGAAGTCATACCAACCCCTTCCTGTTATAGCAATAGGCTCTACAGGGTCATTTGACATGATAGTAACTAGGTCTCAGCGACCTGCCCAAGATGGAAATAATCAAATAGTCAGTCAGCCAAATAGTCGGAGAGTCTTGCCGACTTTCTCCTTGGATGATTTTTGTGCCAAATCTTCCTAGGGTATCTTCTTCCACTGAGTTCCCCATGACCTAGCAACAGATGTAGAGTCTTTTCCCTTGTGTGAATTTACCACTGGCCTCTGAAGATCTAACATTTGATTATCTAGCCTAATTTAACTTTAGGTGAAATAGAGGCAACAGGTACAAACATGGGTCCACATAAATCAGAGTGAACCAATTCTAATACATTTTTGGTTTTTCTTAAGCTATTGTGAAAGGATCCCTTTGTATTGTTTCCTAGGGCACAACCTTTACAAGTTCCTTCATGAGTTGGTTTTAACTTAGGTAATCCTATTACAAGTTTTTTCTATGAAAGGTAGGGCATGGAAATGAAGGTGTCCTAATCTTCTATGCCAAATTTCATTTGAATCAGAAGTATCAAGGGTAAGGGCTTGCTTGACTTCAGTGCATACTTTATAAATATTACCTTGTCTTACACCTATGGTTAGAGCTTTATTTATAGTTGAGTTCTTAGGCCATGCCAGAACTTTCCCATCCATAAAGGTAAACTTATATCCATTGTCTTCAAGAGTAGAGATGGATATTAGATTCCTCTTTATTCCAAGTATGAATAAAACTCCAGTGAGTTGAAGGGAGAGACCAAATTTCAATGTGATGGAGCAAGTTCCAACCCCTTTTACTGGATGTATAGAATCATTCCTAGTTGTTACTTCTTCATGAGTCTCTTCAATCATAGTTTCTAAGAGTTATCTAAACCCCGTGATGTGCCTTGAAGAACCACTATCAATCACCCAATTGTTGATATTGTTAAATACTTGACTTGATAAGGCTGAATAGAATACAAAATTCTCAGAATCATGGTTTGAATTTGACTTTCCTAATTTAGGAAATGATGCTTGTTGTTTTTATCTATTAGGGAACTTCATTGCATAGTTCCCATATTGATCACATCTAAAACATTATACTTGAGAGATGTCTTTCCTCTTCTTGAATGATCCTTTTCCATGGGAATTTCTCTTCCTCTTAAATGATCCTTTCCCGTAAGAGTTTTTCTTACCCCTTTTATTAGATGATGTGTTGAGCACTTGAATTTCCTCATCTATGGATTTTTGTTTGTTTTCTTTTGTTGAGAGTCTTGTTTCCTCTTGAAGGCAGTCTATTCTTAGCCTATCAAACTTGGGAAGTTTAGATCTTACACTTATTCCTTGAACAAATGAATCCCATGAGTTTGGTAGGCCTCCTAGTACAATTAGTGTTAAATCTTTGTTGTAAATTTGATATCCAATTGTAGGTAATTGATCCCTTAGTTCAATGATCCTCATGAAGTATGCATTAATAGTTTCTCCTTTGTTTATTTGAACATTGTTAATTTTCCTCTTTAATGCAAGAGTCCTACTGGTGTTTTTTATCTCATAGGTGCTCTCAAGGGATTTGAACATTAGATATGTAGTTTCATTTTTTTCTAGAATAGGTACTATGTGCTCCCTAACTGCATCTACTAATATTTTCATGAATTTTTCATTATTCTCAATCCATTGATTTTTCTTAGGATCATCCTTTGGTTCCCTCTTTTTTTCTCTCACAAATGAGTCTAACTTATTTTCTTTAAGAATCATCATGATTTTGAATATCCATGAGGTGAATTTGTTTGCTCCGTCAAGATGATCTTCAAATCTGATCACACTTGACATTATGAAGAATGTGATGTGAATTCAATTTTTCAAAAATATGAATTTTTTCTAAGTAATCTGGTCTATCTAGATTTGATTTGGATTCACTCAAATTGGCTTTGATACCATGTAAATTTTAATCAAATATTATCAGATTGTATCCTAAAAGAACCTATGCAAATTCTAAGTTTGAAATTTTGTTCTAGAATTCTAAGTCAGATTTATTTCTTTTGTATCAAATGTGCTGATTGTAGAACATTTATAGATTTCAATGTCTTGCAAATAAGGGAATGAAGTCCCATTTATATGTGGGAGACATGCCTCAAGGAGAGACACATCTCATGAGAGGACATGTCTCCACAAAGTGGAGACACGTCCACTCATTGGATGTGTCCCTTAGTGTGTGGGATCCCTTAAAAACCAAAACCATTTGGTGTTATCCATAGGCTAAGATATGTGTATTTAAAAAACAATGATCATATAATATGAATTCTGATTTATCCATTTGCAAATTTTGATCATCATCATCTGAAATTCAAATAACTTATTTGATGGTTTGATATTTTAAGTATAGTTTGGTTAAATATAAATGATGATGATGCATGAATGCAAGCATCATTTATATTTGACCGAAGCTATCTTAAATCAACATAACTAATTATTATTCATTTTCTATTAGAATAATGACTAAAGTCCTAATTAATAGGCTGATGGAAAAAACATCTATAACTTTCAAACAGTATCACTTTTTGAATTTGAAACATGCATTACATTCTATGCTTCACATACTATAGGATTAAAAAAATAAAAAATAAATTTCATGAAGCTTTGACCAAGTTAAGGTGGTTAGACATACGAGTTTTTATATTTTTTTAAAGTTGTAATAAAAAATTCATAATTAATTATTTACTTGGAAAAAAATTACAAAAAAATATGCATCACATCCAGACATGAGTCCTCAACTTATATATAAAATATTATAAAAAAATATTATCATTTTACTATGGGTAGGGTGGTCAGACAAACACCTACTTCTTATTTTTTCCCTCAAATTTAAGTACTACTCCATTGAAATTTCAAATTTTCACCAAATAGATTTTATTTATTTTTAAATAAACCTAGCAATTTAGAAACTGCATTCAATTTACTACATATTCTATTCTTACATATTTTTGAAATAATATAGATAACTTATTCAAAATTTTATGTCAAGTTGCCTAACACTAATTTTTTAAAAAAAAATTCCACTTAAGGGATTGTTTTTTCCATGATGATCTTGCACATACCCTTCTTTATCCTCTTAGGTGAAAAACCCTAGAAGTGAAAGAAAGGATTAGGGTGCTAATTATCTATGGTTCAGATCTGTATTCATTTGGGGCTCAGTAACCAAATCATCTTTCACACTTTCAATCTTAGCACGAAGTTGAACTTGTTCACTCTGAGGTTCTACAAGCAACTTAGATGTTTCCCCTTGCTGGTCTTGAATTTTCCTTACATGAGCCATTTTAGCTTCTCTAGCTCAGATCTCATTTTACAATCTACTCATTGTTTCCTTCACATTTTCTAACTTTGCCTCATGCTTTTTCAATTTCATGTTTAGCCTCTTGTAGTTAGCATATACCACCTTTATAGTGCCCTTAGCTAGGACCACTTTGTCGCATAGGTGAGTTTCATTCAAGTCCAAGCTCATGATATGAATGTCATAGTCCTCTATCTGCATTTTCCCTTTGGGCTTGGAAAGGAGTGGCTTCATTGTAGTGATTAGTAGATATTTCCACTCTTCACTTAAGTAAGCTTCAATCTTCTTAGTAGTAGGCATTTTTGGCAATTTTTATCAATATTTTTTTCTTTATGGCCTATCAGGCCTACTTGGTAGCATCAAAATTTCCTTGAAGAGTCTGAGGAACATCAATTCTCTATGCTACATTGGAAGCACCAAAGGTAGTCTAAAAAGGCTGACAAAAGGGGAAACTTCAGATGTATGAGTATGCGGGGATGCAAAAGGTAGCATTATCATGGAAAAGGTAGGATTCCAAATTGAGTAGGGGAAAGGCTTGTTGGGGTTAACAAAGAAATAGGTTGATGGATAGAGCCTTCCTAGTATTATATGTGTCAAGAGTGATGGGTAAAGTGGGGGTCTCATCTATTTCAATGGAGGCGCATGAAAGGGTGAGTAAAGAATCAATAGCGGTCACTATGGGTGATGCTCATTTAACATGTAGGGTAGCTTCAAAAGATTCAATGAAAATGGTAGGAGGTGCATTCAAGCTTATGAGTTCAGGGTTTGAGGATGGAGGATTCCTTTCCATAGGAGGAGGGAGGGGATTAACCAAGGATACAAAAATAGGAAGAGGAGGAGGAGAAAAACTTACCTAAGCTATAGTAGTAGGAACATTTTCTAGGATGGAATTTGCTTCTTCTTCTTGTTAGGCCGATAAGTCAAGGGCACCTAGATCTCAGACCTATCTTCTCTTTGCATGACTGGAACTAGTATGTCCTAATCCTCTAGCAACCGATCCTTCCAAAACTTGGCCTTCAAGGACCACAACGAACCCTCTTAGAGACCATCAAGTCCTTTTCCCTTTACTTCAAGCACTGCGGGAGGACAAAACTTGTGAATCCTTTTGCCTTGAGTCTCTTTGACTATTGGATTCTTGAGGCTAAGAAGTGTGATGTGCAACTTGTTCCACATCAATTTTGTGGATTATTTCTTGATTTATATTGTTGGAATTAGCCTCTCTATCATATATATCCTCGAATTCATCATCATGTGGCTGCAAGTTGCCAAATAGGGCTCTTAGGTAGCTTATCTCCTATCAGAATCTCTAAAAGTCTACATTTTTACTTTCTAACCATCCCTTGCACTTCAGTTGCATGTTGAGGGGTTTTTCCATTGGGAGGGTCCTTTGATACTCCAATTTTGGCTCATATAATTTTAGCCTTTTTGGTCACTAGAATGGAATGTAAGCCAAATCAATGTACACCTCTACACTTTCTAAAGTTGGATTCATCCTCTCGAAATATTCTTGAATCTAATGTTTCGAACTATAAACCCTCTTTGAGTTATAATCCCACTTGTCATAAATGAGGACCAATCCTAAGGATACAACTAAATTTGTGATTCCACCGTTGTCTTTCCACTTATTCAACATTACATGACTTTTAACAATTAAGAGGGAAAGTAGATATATCTTATTTTTGTTTCTTTCAATGCCATAAATCTTGTTGACAACGGTTACTTGACGACATGCCTCCAATGTAAAAACTGTATCTGTTACACATCTAGGGAGTCAAAAAGGCTCCCTGGGAAATTTGTGAAATATTATAAATGTGAAATCCTCACCCAAAAAATAATTTTTTGGGGTTAGCAAATCTTCCATCCATTGTATGACTTCTTGAGAGAAACAACCAATAGGGTGAGGCAACAAATCTTGAAGCACTAGCCTTAGAAAGTGATATGCAAACTAGTAATAATATCCTATTCTTGAAAGCACATGGGTCCACACATAAACTGGCTGGAGACAACCCATTTCATCTAACCTATGCATTGGTATATTCATCTCCAGCCACTCAAAATTTTGATACAAAATTAAATGAGCCAGGACAAAAGAATACCTAAATTTAGACTCAGTATTATAATTCTTTAGTTGTTCAAGCATGTTTCCAACTATCACGACAAAAAAATCATAGTACTTATGGCTCCTTTCCCTTTTGAGCATAAAATCTAGTGCAAACTAAAAAAAATTGACCTGCTCATCGTTATCAAGGTTGAAAACCCAGGCTAGCATAAAAAATACTAACTATGTGTCCTTGAATTTATTTTGTAAAAGAGGAAAGAGAAGATGACCCCTCTTCAACCTTTCCTTTGCCTCATCCTCATAAAAATTTATTGGCCTAACCTTTTCTTCCCTAAAGGTTTCCATCTATTCTTTATCCAAAAGTTTAGCACCCTAGGTCGTAGGGATACACAACATATCTTGTATGGCTTTAACAAAAATGGTAACCTTGATCCTACTGCCCTCAAAGGATTATGTCCTTCTATTGAATCTATTGGCACATGTGTCAACCAAATTTAGGCATGCATGTACATCAGGTAGTATAAAATATGGTAGAACACGAGCTGAAATGAAGAACCCTCTAATGGTTCGTGATCCACCATTCTCTGAAATACACCTTCCCTAATTTTTTTAGGATTAGCCATTCCTCAACTACTAGGGATATCTTGCACCACCTCTCTTGTAATTTTTTTATTAGGTAGTACCTTCTTATAAAATTTGAATGACCATTCCTTGACTACTATGGAGTTGGTGAATGAATTCCACTAAAAAATATCAGCATAACCAAGCCTTTTGCTTGAAACTACAATTTTTTTACTAGAAGTTGATGCTTCTGCCATAGATATATGAGAAAGTTGTAGAGATTTTCTTTAATGATAATGACCAATTTCCTTTCACTTCTTTAGAGAAATCTACTTTTGAGTGTAGTTAATTCCCTCGCTCACACATGTAGTTAAGGTTATGGAATTACTGTCGGTCCATTAAATGTTGCCACTAAGGTGATATGTGTGGATTTGATATCTTTATCCCTTGGGAATGTCGAGAACACTGTGAGAATGGAATTAGTACATTATCCCCACCACCTTTTTAATAATTAAACCCATTGCATTGAAAATCATGATTTTTGCTATGTGAAACATGAAGTGATACAAAGGTATGTGTAGGATCATCATGGAAAAAGCAGGCCCTTAAGTGGCAAAAAATTCAAAAAAATCAGTGCTAGGCAACTTGACATAAATATTTGAATAAGTTATCTATATTATTTCAAAAATATGCAGGAATAGAGTTTGTAGAAAATTGAATGTAGTTTCTAAAATACCAGGTTTATTTAAAAATAAATAAAATCTATTTGGTGAAAATTTGAAATTTGAATGCAGTACTACTTAAATTTCAGGGAAAAAATAAGACCATGCGTCTATTTGACCACCCTAACTATAATAAAATGATAATATTTTTTTATAAGATGTTATATATAAGTAGAGGACTCATGTCTAGATGTGATGCATATTTTTTGTAATTTTTTTCCCAGTAAATAATTAATTATGAATTTTTTATTACAAATTTTAAAAAACATAAAAAAATCATATATCTAACCACTTTAACTTGGTCAAAACTTCATGAAATTTATTTTTTCTTTTTTAATTCTATAGTATGTGAAGCATAGAATGTGTTGTATGTTTTAGATTCAAAAAATGTGATACCATTTGAAAGTCATAGATTTTTTTCAATCAGCCTATCGATTAGGACTTTAGTCATAATTTGAATACAAAATGAATAATAATTGTTTATTAAATTCAAATTAAAGCATAATTTATATTGGTGGAAACCTGAGAATCTTCTCTAAAAACCCTTTTTGTTTCATCAATTTTGGGTAAAAAAAAGTCGTCGGCCACATACCCTAAAAATACCCATAATATTGCCACTTTTTGGCCCATCATGATCCTGCACATACCCACAAGGTACCCTTGAAAAGATGTGACCATTAATTTTTCAGATTTCAACACATTAATCCATATCTTTTCTCTTTAGTAAGGTAGATGATACTAATGATGGAAAAGGAAACATGTCAACAATTGAAATACATGAGCATTTACTCCTAATGCCCAAATTTATTTCTCAAGACATCCTATCAAATTCTATATATGATTTATCTACTCTTCTCCATTTTCCCTTAATATTTTCCCATTGGAATTTGGCCAAAAATAGACCTTCCATTGGTTGAGTTCACTGGATCATCTTTCTATATATATTTATGCAACCTTTTGTAACATTCATTCAAAAATATATAACCTCTTATGTTTAAAAATATTTCTGCTTATTCCCATTCTGCCCTAATTCACTACTCTATCAAAATGTTTGTTGGCTTAGGTACTCCTATTCAGATCCTCCCACAGAGGCCGCAATACTGCTTTGTGGGAGAGGTCACTAGTGACCAAATTAAGTTCCTAGTGAAGAAATATGACTACCTTGCCATGGTTGTGTTCAAGTGGGTAGTTGGCCAAGACTTCATAAATGATGAAAAATAGCTTGAAAGCAACTACAACATCCTTTCCCATTTCATGGCCTTGTTGCTTGACCTGAACATGGCCAAGCCCATGATAATTTAATCGTGCCACCATATGTTTGACACTTCACTGATGGAAGGGCTTGGAAAGATAGTGTAAGTGGCCATTTGTGGTGTTGGTATCCTAAGTGCCATGGATCTCTACAAGCACATAGACTTTGGAATAGATGTACCCTGGTTACCCATCCTTTCTAACTTCTGCACTATGGACCTTTAGATGGATTTTTTCTCTTCTCAGCTAGTGTCCACCTATCTGCAACAAGAGTATAGCATGGAGCTCATTTTGGGACTCACCTAGAGGAACTTCAACTTTTTGGTGCAGAGTCATGAAAAATAGGCCTTGAGTTTGCACTATGTGTAGCCTTCATGAGTTTTGTTTTTAGCTCCCTTTCACACCCTGCTAGATAAGAAGAAGAAGAAGAACCTAAAAATGAGCCCTTTTGCTTCATTGACAATAGTTGGAGGCTTTATTATTTTTGCACGTTTCCTGCCTTTTTCTTCTTTTTTCTTTGGAACTTCTTTTAGGTTTGCTTGAGAGAGCCTCATGTTGAAACCAGATCTTTGAAATTTGTATTACATTATAAAAAATTGATGAATATAATATAATACAAACTTTTTGCTTCTTTTGTGTTTCTCAAATGCCTTATTAACAAAATTTATTATGTATTTATAAAAAAATATACATATGGTACATAATTATTAAATTTTTCAAAGAACTATTTATTTTAATGGAATAAATTAAAATAAATACCATTCACCAATATATCTAAAGCATTTCCCTCCATATCTTCAAGTTCGTATGCATTCTTCTCCTTGCATACTCTAATTCAGAAGATTCCCTTCCATAGGGCTTCAAATTTTGTGTGTTTCCTTGGTTTTGTAGTATGTTCATCATACATTAGCACTAAGCTCCCCTCTTTGAATTTTGGGTTAGAATTCTTTTTGTAAAACCACTACTTTACTATTTTTTGATGGTTGATCATGGCTTCATAAGCTTTTTGTCTATCTTCTTCTAGCTTGAGAAGTTCCACTAGCCATACTTCCATTTCATTGTTTTCTTCAATTTCTATGGATTTTAGTAGTTGTAAGGAAGGAATCTCTATGGAAATGGGTAACACTACCTCTTTTTATACACCAACTCATAAGAGGAAGTCTACAATTTTCTTTAGAGTAATCCAATCTTCCCATAGAGCAACTCGCGGATGTTTGTGCTAATCCCTTTGTCATTCTAATCCAATGTACTTGATTAACCTAATTAGGTTTTTCATGATGGTCTTGGGAGGGCCAAATCTAGCTACTAGCTCTTGAAGGAAACTGACAATTTTCCCCTCCGTGGAATTTTTTAGGGCTATGGCCTCTATCCACCTTGTGAAGTAGTCAGTTGTCATGAGGATCCACTTAAGTCTAGAACTAGAAATAGGATTTATCATTTTGATAAAATATAAACCCCATTGAGCAAAGGGTTCCTTGGTTATGATTGAGCTCAGTGGTAAATTGACATTCTTTCTTTTGCCAACAAAATATTGGCAATTGTTACACTTTTGCACTAGATGATGTTCTATGGAAAATATAGAAGGCCAATAATATCCCACTTGCATTATCTTTAAAGTGGTAATCTTGGTAGAGAAATTTCCACCCTCAAGACTATGATGGAATTCATTGAGAACTCTTTCTACCTATTTCTTTTCTAGACATTGAAGCAATACACCATGATAATTTCTCTTGAATAATACACCTTTAATTAATACATACCTAGTGCCTTTCAATTGGTAGTATCTCCTTTTTATGGAATGGAAGGCTAGTTGAGTAGTACCCCTTTTGCATATATTGTGTTTCATCAACCACCCAAGACTCATAAGACTCGAATTGGTTCAAGTAGACTTGATCGGTCTCTTTTACAACTATGTGAGTTGATTACTATGCAATGTATTTGCATAAACCTCTTCCTTAAACTAGCTTGGTTGGCCTAATTTTGACATCATATTCTAGGATCTTGGTGATCCAATTCTCCCTCTTTTCTGTTATCTCACCTTCTATAACGTATTCCCACACACTAGAATGTGCCATGAGAATAGTGATCTTGTTGCCCAAATCCAAGGGTCAGAACTTCTTTAAGCTTTTAACAATGGTAAGAGCTTACTTTTCTACAAAATTATACCTATCTCTATAACTATTTAGGGTCCTTGAATGGAATACGATAGGGTGCTCCCCATTATCCTCCTCACACTTCTAAGTGAGCATCAAATCCATAGTATGTTGGGAACTATACACATAGAGTAGAAAGTCTTTATAAAAGTCTAGGTTGACCAACATTGAGGTTGTGGAGATGGCTATCTTTAGCTACTCAAAAGCTACTTTTCCTTTAGAGGTCCACTTGAAAGGGAGATTCTTCTTAAGCACCAGTGTAATTGGTCTCACAATGCCTACAAAATTTGATATGAATTTGCTAACAAAATTGATCTTCTCCAAAAAAGATTTCAACACCTTTTGGTTTATTGGAAAAGGTAATTCCATTATAGATCTAACCTTTTTAGGGTCTATAGCTATTCCCTCCTTTGATAATACAAAGTCAAGAAACTTACCTTGAGGTAGTCTAAAAACATATTTTTTGGGTTTTAAAGAAATCCCAAGCTATTGGAATTTATAGAAAACCTTCTCTAGATGATCAAAGTGATCATCTTTTGATTTTGAAAAAAAATGTTAGGTCATCTAGATATATTAGGATAATTAGGTTGATCAATCCCTTGAAAGTAATATCCATTTCTTGTTGAAAAGTTGCACCAGCATTGGAAAGTCTGAATGTCATCTTTGACCATGCAAACATTCCCCACTTAGTGGAAAACATTGTCTTATGTTGGTTAGCTTCCTTTACATAGACTTGATTATATCCTAAGAAACCAACTAGCAAAGAGAACATCTCCAATCTAGACATAGTCTACAAAATCTACTCCATCAGTGGCAAGGGGTAATGGTCTTCTAATGAGGCTTTATTCAAATCCTAGAAATCAACACAAAGTAGAATACAACTATTTGTTTTTCAAAATTGAACCAGATTCAACACCTAGGTAGAATGTTTGATAGGGTATATGATCTTTGACTCTACTAGTTTGGTTAGCTATTGTGCCATCAATTCTTTGACCTTTGGGTTGAGTATCCTTTACTTCTGTTGGATGGGTATGGATCCTTCTACCAAGTTAATGGTATGTTGAATTATTCCTAGGTCATAACCTCTTAGATCATCATAGGTCTAGGAAATTACCCCATCATATTTGAAACATAGATCCTTTAGTATTTTATTGTCCTTGTGAGGAACTTCCTTCTCGACTTTCAACTTTTTTCCATTTCTGACTTCAAGCTCTTTGTAATCCCTTACATCTGTAGTGAACCTTTTCTTTCCATTTCTTGCATCTTCACAATCAAAGATATTTTTGAGATAAATTAATCCTTGAGGAAGCTTTTCCCCTTTCAATTGGATGACATGATCCCCAGGAAATTCTATTCTCAATGGTGAATATTTAGAAGTTGTCCCTGATTTCATTATGAAGGAAGAAATGTGGATGTCATCATCAAAGACTTGATAGTTTTGATAGATTTTAGGAGTTGAGGGTTGGAAAATGACTTGCACCACACTCTACTTGGTTGGATCAGAAACTGGTTCAAATTACAAGAAAGTGGAAGCCATCTGATTAGCAACATTACTTTGCAATCAGGGAATAACTTACATATTGAAATCCTTGAAGATCTTGATAATATCCCAAACTTGATGTATGTACAACTTCATCATTGTGTTTTTTGTAGTTACTTATTCATAGACCTGTGTCACCACTAGCTTTAAATCTCTGAAAGCTTGTGTTTTCCTTGCACCTATCCGCTTTACAAGAATCAACCCATGAACCAAGGCCTTATATTTGGTGTCATTGTTGGAGCATGAGAATTGAAAATGGTAAGCTTTGAGGGTTTTTGATCCTATTTGAGACACTAGTCAAACACCCACTCCAGAGCCAACTTTACACTTGGTGCCATCAAAATATAGGGTCCATAGATGATTATCACCTAGATCATCACATTCCTCTCAATCCTTCATTAATTTCAGAAAGACCTAATCATCATTGAAAATCACATAGGTTCCTATCCCTATTGCATGGAAGTTTTCAAATGGACTAGAGTTAATGAATTGGTTGTGTAGCACCTCTTCTTTGGGAGTCTTATCATTTTTATCTTCTTCATCTTCCAACATTTCTACATAATATCTCTCTTATCAAGAGATGGAGGTATGTGTCACCTCAAATCATAGGACTATGTTGTTTGTGATGTGTTCAAGGTGCAAAGATTTAGATAGAATCTTCATCTTTTCCCCATCCTTGGTTCTCAATATTAGGTGGGACTAGTTGAGTGCTAAGTATCCGCTAAGCTTTGTAGTGAAATCTCTTGAAAGATATTCTAAATACTGAGGGAATGTCTATCACTAATATCTCTTATGTGATTGTTTGGCTTAGACATGAGAAGAGGGTTAGTGATAGATCCTTTACCCGACTGATGGTTAGAACCTTCCTCCTATCTAGTTGAATGATTCCTTTTCCAAGTTACCCATACTTAAGTTTAAAGGCATCACCCACTTGTTTTGGCATGACAATCATGCTAGCCCCCAAATCAATCATATTATTATGTAAAATCTTATCTCCCATAATAAGTGTTAAAAGGAAAGGTGTGGAATTTGGCTTGCTTACCTCTTTCTTTTTTTCATTACCAACACCATTCACATAATTTTTTTCTTTTGAAACTCAAGAGGGTGACATATATGCTTTTTCTTTGCTTCAGCTGCACGACTAAGTCATGTCCACTAGTAGGATTTTCTCATATTTCTTTAATGCTTCCTAAAGAAATGTATTTTGTTTAGGAATAGATATGATGTCCCACAATGATACATTAGTAGGTGCCTTCTTCAATTATTCCACCACATTGAGCAATCTGACTAATTGATTCTTAGGCTTGCATGGTGGTATTTCTCTTGTTTCTAAATGAAAACATTCCATCATGACTAGTCTTGGTGTCTTCTTTTCTTCCTTCTCTACCAACAATGGATCATGCAACTAAGGAAAAGGTCAAATGAAAAGTGATGAAGCCTACATTTCCTATTGGGGCCATTGACATGGCCGAGGATATGGTAGAGCTTGTTTCACATATTCTCCCATGATTTTTCTTTTAGATCTTGTGTTGTAATTCAACTACACTTGTGGAACACTAGTCATCAGAGCTTCATTTGTGAACACTACATCTTCTTCTTCCATCCATGAAAATAAAGCTTGGTCAGGCATAATATCCAATTCTTGGTTCAAGGACATTCCTTGCATTTGTCCTCTAAAATGAGCATTTTCCATCTTGGAAGATTCATATTCATCTATATTTGGGATCATTACTTTTCTTGTTTGTTTTTTTATCCTCTATTGCATATTTTCCCTTGGGAAATTTTAGGGCATGGTTATTGCTGCACAAGAAGCACCATACATTCTCATCTTATGCAAAATTATTTTGGCTTGGATTTAACTCTTTACTCATGCTGTCTTTGACCTTCAGTAGTGGTATGGTAACCAAAACTATCTAGTTTGCAAATGTCGCCTATTGACCTCCTCCTCTAGAGGATCCTTGGCATGGATTCTACTAATAAGATGACTTTCCTCCACCATAGGCTTGTGTAGTCAACTTTGGAGGCATTGCTTGCTGTCATTTGATAATGACCAACTTGTTAGAAAAAGTTTATATGAGACTCTTCATGTCATTGATGTATTCCATGATTAAGGAAGAGCCTGTTGAGCTTGCTTCAACAACAAGATACACACATAGACTATGGCATGATTGAAATCAATTATGTAGTGGAATTTCTTGGAGTAGCTTCTTCTCGAAGATCACTAGAGATTTCTACAAATGTTGAAATCAAAGATCAAGGTGGAAGATTCTGGGCATCAATAAGACTATTCTTTTCCCACACAACCACCTCATGTGTTGAGCAAGATATCCCCTCCCATGGAGGTTATCATAACTACAATGTCTGAATTTAGATCCTTTAGAAAAAACATGAATTTCATCATGGTTTAGGGTCAAGCATTCATGAAGATCCTTTTTTAGGTCTTATGAAACTTGGTGTTAAAATAGTTCATGGCCTTTTGCGGAGCTCTCTTGATGGTGATTAGCTATTACAAAAATGAAGAGTGGTCTCCTCTCTCTGAGAAGAATTCAAACAACTATTTTCTGAGTTGATCCTAGGAGATGATAAAGCCCAAGGCCAAAGATCAATACCAATATTAGGTCTTTCCTTTGAAAGAGATAGTTAACAACCTTAAAGTAATGTTCTCATTTGCTATGTTATTTTCCCTACATACCTCTATTATATCTTCAAGGTGTTCAAAAAGGGTTTTGAAGTCTTCTTCAAAGAATTTTAGAATAGCCTTGAGGGTGTTAGTGGGTATGGTAGGCCATACATCTGGGGGTGTGGGTGGAATGGGTGGATGTCGTGGCTACTGCTATCCCAAGTTATGAAATTTATAGGATTAGAACGAGGTACATGAGCCATAGAGAAAATATCCCTATAAATAGGGTATACAAGTGTTCTAATTTGGAAGGTTAAGCCTCTAGGTGGAGTAGATAAGGCTCTAGATATTGGGATCTTACTTATTTCTCTATTGCTCCTTACAGGTGATATAGAGCCTATAAGTATTCTCCTTCTAGGTATTAAGGTAGATAACTGAGAGTATTGGAAGTGACCTCTTGAAGATGCTCTTGTTTGGACTTTGGGTATGAAACTTCTAGTTTCCTTATCCTAATTAAAAATATTTTTGACTTCTTGTGAGGAATTCAAAAAACTTCTTGTCTCACTAGGCATGCCAAAAAAAGAACTGTTGATCATCATAGCTTTCACCTCTTCGACGGTCTTATGGGAAATTGAGTGAGTGGAGGACCAATTTATGCTTTCACCTCTTCAACGGTCTTATGGGAGATTTTTATAGAAAACCATCTCTTCTTTGGGGTTTAGAGAAAAGGGTAGAAGGAAATGTAAATATAAAACTCAAAAATGGTGATGCACCAATGCTTTTACAACATTTCAAACTCAATAATTCTTGTGACTGATACAATTAGACATAGAATACCAAAACCCTTCATTGTTGGAAAGAGAATGAATAGTAAAGGCTAACAACAAGCACAATGTAAACTTTCAAATCTTTTTGTAGGTAGTGTTCATTGAGGTATGATTAAGCATAAAGATTTCTAAGGGTAATAGAAGAAACATTAAAAAATTGCATGAAATCTCCCTCCTAATATAGCATAATATAATAAAACAACAACCTTTCAAAAAAATAGACAATTCCAATGACAATTTAATTTTCACAAGTTATTATTCTACTATACAAGCATATAGTATGGAAATCAGCTACTTAAACTATTCAAATTCTTCTTGTAAGACATAATGTTTCATTTAGAATGAAAACATGAAGAAACAAATCTTGATAAAGGCCACAAATGCATAGTCTCAATGATTTCTACTCACTAGTTCATGCTTTAAATATCAAATGAACTTTAAAATAGAGGTCAGATGCCAATTCAACAATAGTTTAAGCCTAAAAAGATATAACATGCCATAGAAAATTAGTTTTGCAAATTTACTCCTAAAGATAGTTATATATCCTAAGAAAAATAAAGAAACATTTCCTCAACAAAGGAAACAAAAACATGGAATCTAACCCTTTCATCTGTTTCCACCCACTTTTATAGCTAAAAAAAGAGGAAATCGCTGCCACAACACAAAAGTAATCACTTCTAGGTGTTGGATTTTGATAGGACACAATCTTATTGTAGATCCTTATTTAGGTCAAAACAATCTTTGCTCATCAATTCTTAGCTACCACATTAATGTTTTTTAGATATTTAGCAAAGATATAGGTCTATAAATAATCAAATCCTAGAAACAAAGCCTAGAAAAAAGGTCCAATTGACCAATCACATCACTCAAAGGCACCAACTGAAAGCTTCCATCCCAAAAACCAGGGAAAGAAAAAGGCCAAGAAGCTTTGGCAAACTCCCAAAAGATATTTCTTCACAAGAAGCGCAATCTGCTTGCAATAAAGAGATGATGTATCAAATAGGTGAAAAATTTTGAGCTCATGAATATAGCTCCTTGGAAAAAAAATTATGATCCAACATGTGTCCCAACTCTCTCACTAAAGGAATGTGAAAAATGAATGTTATGCAGCCACCACATGGAACCCTACACACCTTTTCAATAACTCTACTTGAGTGCAAGCACATTCAAAATTGAAAACATTATACAAGCTGAAAATCAAAATGATCAAGGTAAAAAAACTTCATGGGAGGTATTGGTTGTTCTTTATGAATAAGGACACTCATATTGGGAGGAGGATCTTTATGATGCAGAGGGTAAGGGACTTTGAAAGAAACACAAAGTTTCAAGTCTTATAATGATTCACTCTCAACCTTCATCTAGGCACCAGTATGGAGAGAAGGCCTCAAAGTATCACTTATGACCTAGATCCTTCTCCTGTGGACCCAAACCCTAGGAATGCTCCTAAGAGACACAATTACACTTTTCTTGAATGGATACAAAGTCCCAAACCTCTGTGTTAGACAAAACTCATTTTTTTCACCTTAAGTAGCCTTCTAGCCCAATTAGGCCTCTAGCGATGGATTTTTGACTTTGATCTCAAACTTTACAAAGAAATCCAAAAAAAAATGATTGATTAAGATGTATTTTAAGGTGCTACAAAACATACTAAAATCTTTTTGGCACTTGTTTTGGATCAGACTCCTCAAAACCTATTGTTTCCACAAAATCAATGCTTAATTAGCCATCTTTTTCAGAGCAACCCCTCTCCAAACTCAACTCTATATCATGAAACTTTCAAAAGTAGCTTAAAATGTTCCCAAACCAAGTATTTTTAAGGTCTTAGTCCTCTATGACACCATTAAGACCCTCAAACACAAAACCCTCATTAAATTCCTCTAAAACTAGGGCTTCTTGAAAACAAGCATTCTAGACACTTCTAGAACAAGTTATTGGACTTTTCACCAATAACTAAATATATCTAGACACCTTAAAATAAAAAGCATACCCCTCCTTTAGGTAGATCTCCTACTACTACACTTTAGCCTCTATTTTCAAGCACTTTGCACTGTCAAATCATGGTGTACACCCTAAAATCTTCCCTTCTTGCACATTAGATTGTTGGTCATATATGATACAATTTAGAAATGATCCATTTCATTGGTCTCAATCACATATTCCCATGAAATAGATCAATCTTCCATTGAAACTCCAAAAAAAAAGTGAAAATCTACAATCCCTTAAGGACAGTGAGTTATAAAATACAAAGAATTGATTGCTATTGCTTTCAGGACATTCAAATTATTTTAAAGCAAGAAATTACAAGTTCCTTGACCATCAAAATGAACATATCTTCAATGGAAATCAAATTTTCACCAAATGAACACAAGAAAAAAGCAAAAAACTTTAGTTTCTCTTGTTTTTTCTGAGAACAATCCATACAAAACCTGTACTAGTAACCCAACCAACGTAAAAATGACTTCTCAACCTTTTTAGACTCATTATCCAACTGTCCTAACTAATTGGGATTGGTAATAATGCATAACTACTACTAAAACACCTAAAACTCATTTTCCCGCCTAAAGTTGGATTATAAAAAATTGAATTTCCAACATTGCAATTTATTAACTCCTAGTAACTAAAGCCTTCTAAATCTTATTACATACCATTATTCAACCTTAATTAACATGAGTAAAACCTATTTAGACCCCCAAGACACTATTGGTCCAATTACATTGCAATTTGGTCCTATGGTCCTTAATAGGACCCTTAGGACTTTTGATCTTCCAGTTACACTCATCCCTGCCAAATGCCATTATAGGCTTCAAAATGCTATAATTAATGATCTAGAAAGGTTTATAGGTCTTCATGACCCCTACAACCTTCTAGCACTTGAAGTGTTTCTCAGAGAGCTTGGGTGCTCCTGCACCATTCTCCCCAAGAAAGAAAGAGTTCTTTCCCCAAGAAGCATCCAATTTGTTGCCACCACAATACTTCCTGCTCCTAGATGTTTGTACCTTCTAATCATAGACCAATAAATCACCTAAAGTCACCTTCTTCCTCTTCTTCCAAATTTCACTCATGTCACTCAACATGTTAGTGTCAGAATAGTGTTTTGTTTGTCATTTTCGCTTCTTGAAATCAGTCTTTCCTTGAGCCCTATTTATGCCCTCATTCCACTTATTCCTTTGTGAAAGAACACCATCTATATTACCCTCAACTATATGGAATTCAATGTCTCCAACCATGATACTATCCAAGTCCCACAAATTCTAATTTTTAGGACTGTGTGCTTCATATCTCTGCTGCAACATATCATTTCTCTTCCAATCAATGTCTTCCCCTGTCTTACCCTACTTATTTACCTGTAAATTCTTCTCAAAATAGATTGCAAAACTCTCATTAGACTAATCCAAAGGAAAAGGCACCAATTTTTATCTAATATCTCCTTTGTGAACCAAATATGTGTTATGGAAACCATCATGCACTATCCTCCTAGTATATTGCCATGGTCTCCCTAAAATGATATAACAACAAGTCATTGGAATGACATCACAAATCACCCTATCATGATATGATCCAGTTGAAAATTCTACATAAGCCCTCTTACAAATATCTACATGCTACATTTGATTTACCCAAGTGGCCTTGTAGGGAGTAGCATGATCAAATGTTTCAATTCCTAACTTGGCTACCATATTAGATGAAACTAAATTGTTATGTGACTTTGAATCTATGAGTAATGTGCATATTTTATCATGACTGAGACAATTTGTCTTGAAGATAGTTACCTTTGGTTATTGACAAATTCTTGCTCCTTGCTTGACCATAAGAAACTCACCATCAGTCACAGGGTCTGCCATAAAGGTTTTTGGTTCCACCTTCTTGTCTTCTTCTTCTTGTACCAAATTTTCTCTCGTTTCTCTACCTTTATCTGATTACTCCCATTTGGGACACTTGAAGGAAGGATGCCTTGGTTCATTGCAATTGAAACACCTACCTGTGAATGGGTCTCTACCTTTTCCAAATATGCCTCCTCCTCTAGGAGTGTATCCACCTTTTTGATATGATAAAATATCCTTGCCTTTGTCATTGCTTCTCTTGTCATTGTTTCCTTGTCCTTGATCTCTATTACCTCTGTCTCTATTTGAACTACCTCTTCTTCCACCATTGCTTACCTTTCTTGCTTCCTTTTCACCTTTTCCTCTATTCTAATAGCCAACTAAAAACATTCTCCCAATGTCCTTGGCAATTACAAACCAATCTCATCTTGGAAGTTATATCTCAAGCCATTGATATACCTGGCTACTTTCTCATCTTCATCCTCATATCCTCCTCTGATACTAAGCTTGTGAAATTGCTTAGTATAGGACATCGCATCCAAGTCCTTTTTCTTTAAATTTTTCCTCATTCTCTTCACATGAATGGTATAATCATATGGTAGGAATTTCTCCTTAACCAAACTCTTCATTCTAGCCCATGTAAAGACCTTTGCCAAAGCTCTAGCCATCCTATCATTCTGAAAACTAGTCCACCATGTTAGTGTTGTGCCTCTCAACTTGGTTTTGGAAAACTTAACCTTCCTCTCTTCATCCATCTCCTCCAACTCAAAATAGTTCTCTAAGGAATCAAGCCATCCTAACACCTCCTCACTATCCATCTTCCCTTCATAGATAGCAAAATTTGTCACTTTTTCCTCCATGACCTTGTACTGCTCTTAACAGTCTTACTAACCTCCTTTCCTCAGAGTCTTCTACCTCACTTGTAGGTTGTTCTTTATTTTCCCTCATATGCTCTTCATCTTCATCATTATCCTCTTGGCTTTCTTGTTCTTCTCTTCTATTTCTCTCAAGGTTGTTTATCCTTTCTTGCATAGTCTCTCTCTCCCTTCTCCATTTCCTTTCTTCCCTTGCTATGGCCTACTCTCTTGCTGCTTCTTTTTCTCTTCTTTCCCTTCTTTCCCTTTCCAAGATTTCTCTTAACTCCTCTAACTCTCTTGCTAATTGATTTTGAGGTGCCATTGTTGATTCTTCAATCCATAAAGTACCTACTCATTGCTCTGATACCACTTTGATGCAGAGGGTAACAGACTTTGAAAGAAACAAAAAGTTTCAAGGCTTATAATGATTCACTCTCAACCTTCATCTAGGTAGTAGTATGGAGATAAGGCCTCAAAGTCTCACTTATGACCTAGATCCTTCTTTTGTGGACCCAAACCCTAGGAATGCTCCTAAGAGACACAATTACACTTGTCTTGAATGAATACAAAACCCCAAAACTTTGTGCTAGAAAAAACTCATCTTTTCCATCTTAAGTAGCCTTCTAGTGCAATTAGGCCTCTAGCAATGGTTTTTTGAATTTTATCTCAAAATTTCCAAAGGACTCCCAAAACTAATGATTGATTAATCTACATTTTAAGGTTCTACACAACATACTAAAATCCTATTGGCACTTATTTTGGATTAGACTCCTCAAAACCTATTGTTTCCACAAAATCAAGGCTTAATTAGCCCTCTTTTTCAAAGCAACCCCTCTCCAAACTCAACTACAGATCATGAAACTTTCAATAGTAGCTTAAAATGTTAGTAAACAAGTATTTTTAAGGTCTTGGTCCTCTATGAAACTGTCAAGACCCTCAAACACAAAACCTCATTAAATTCCTCTAAAACTAGGGCTTCTTGAAAACAAGCATTCTAGACACTTCCAAAACTAGTTCTTGGATTTTTCACCAATAACTCAAAAACATACCCCTCCTTCAAGTAGATCTCCTGCTGCTACACTTTAGCCTCTATTTTCAAGCACTTTGCATTGTCAAATCATGGTGTACACCCTAAAATCTTCCCTTCTTGAACATTAGATTGTTAGTCCTATATGATACAAGTTATAAATGATCCATTTCATTGGTCTCAGTCACATATTTCCATGAAATGGATCAATCTTTCATTGAAACTCCCAAAAAATAGTGAAATTATGAACTTCCTTAAGGATAGTTAGTTATAAAATACAGAGAATTGATTTCTATTGCTTTCAATACATTCAAATGGTTTGAAAAAAAGTACAAGTTCCTAGACCATCCAAATGAACATATCTTTAATGGAAATCAAATTTTCATCAAATGAACACAAGAAAAATGCAAAAAACTATAGTTTCTCTTGATTTTTCTAAGAACAGTCCATACAAAACCTATACTAGCAACACAACCAATGTAAAAATGACTTCTCAACCTTTTTAGACTCATTCCCCAACTTTCCCAACTAGTTGGGATTGATAATAATGCATAACTACTACTAAAACACCTAAAACTCATTTTCCCACCAAAAGTTGGATTTTAAAAATTTGAATTTCCAACATTGTAATTTATTAACTCCTAGTAACTAAATCCTTCTAAATATTATTACATATCATTATTCAAACTTAATTAACATGAGTAAAACCTATTTTAGACCCCCAGGACACTATTGGTCCAATTACATTACAATCTGGTCCTATGGTCCTTAATAGGACCCTTAGTACTTTTGATCTTCCAGTTATACTCATCCCTTCCAAATTCCATTATAGGCTTCAAAATGCTATAATTGATGCTCTGGAAAGGTTTATAGGTCTTCATTTCCCTTGTAACCTCCTGGCACTTGAAGTGCTCCTCAGAGAGCTTGGGTGCTCCTACACCACTTTATATCCTAACTTGTTAGTATCTATAGTTGGAATTTTCTCTAAAAATTGAATAATTTCATGTTCACTTGTTGTATTACATCCTTGTTTACTTAAGGTTGTGAATCCTTTTACATATGTCTCTTCTAGATTGATGGTGTTGCTTGTCACTTTGTTAACATAGAATGGTTGAGTGTTTGCTTGAGTAGAGGAACTAGGTTCACCTACTATAGGGAACTTATTTTCAACTCATGTCTTAGTCTCAAGATGTAAATAAACAAATGTTTGAAGTGGTGTTATTATAAGGGAGTTGGTTATTCCATGGGTGGATTAAAGAATGCATTAGTTTCAAGGTTGTTAAGACAATCATTTAGGAATTTATTCATGGTATCACCATCTTCTCCAATGATGTCAACATCACAAGGAGGACATGCATTAAGAGTTGAGTGAGCATGAGTAAGTTCAATTTTATTAGGGTCATTTCCTAAAGCACAACTTGACACATCCACTGGGGACTTCAAGGACATCTGAAGTTTACCAACACATATCCATGTTCAAATATAATGTTAATTTCATTATTTATTAATCTGAAATGAAATGTTCTAGATGTAGTTTTGAATTTGAGAAATGCAAAAGATGAACCAATTTAAACTAGATGCAATTAATTGAATAAAATAAAAACTCTATAAACTGAAACAAAAATTTATCAATAGAAAACAAAATCTTATAAATAGATTTTTTAATTTTGGAAAATGTACTTTAAAATATACACTGTGGTAATGACCTAGATGGGCATATGAGTCCCAGTGAGGAAATTTTTCACAAATTTCAAAAAAAATTAAGTGATTTTTAATGATTTTTGGTTTGGATGATCTATAGACTAAATGAAAATGCTTATTTCTAATGATTTTTAATGATATAAGATGCAAAAATGCAACGCATATGCACTTTCACTAATGGAAGATTTAGAAACCCTAGAATTCCAATTAACTAAGGCACAATATAATGCAATGTTAATGCAAGCTATATCTAGAATGATGATTCACTCCAAATAAAAAATGATGATGTTATAAATGTAGGTTCACCAAAATGCAAGGTTGAATTTTGTTGCTTCTATGTTTGGGAGATAGAATATCAAACTTCTACACTCTCATTCAAGGAAAATCCTAGAGATCTCAATCTAATGTATGCAAAGAAGAAAGTGATCTTACAATAGGGTTTTCCTATGATCTAATTATAAAATAAAGAGAATTTCACCACCAATCTATGCCTTGGAAAGACTAATGGAATGCAAGAGCCAATGCTTAAACCTAATGCAATGCAAGATTTCACTAAATGTCCTAAAAGTGCATGTAAAAATAGAACATAAAGTTGAGAGATGAAAGGTGTTCACTTGAGAACCTATAGAGGCTTGAATGAAGTTCTAAAATGTTGAAAACACCAAATTTAATGTTTACTAGGACTCATATGCTAGACTATGTGACCTAGTCCAAGACTAGGGTTTCTAGGCAAGAATTTAAATCTTGTAAAAAGGTATCTAGAACTCTTAAAATCAAAATATTCTACCAAATTAGGACTCATACACTAGAAGTGGTGTATCAATCTAGTTGGGTTTTCTAGAAATTAAAAGTCTAAATATTCTCTTCAATGTTTTCTCTATCCTTTCCACATGTTTTCAAGATCTGAAACTCTTATTTGTAACATGTAGATGTCTTCCAATGAACTCAAATGCAAGGTGACAACTTTGATAGATTTGAACAATTGAAAGATTTCTCCAAAATTTATCTTCAATGTGTCTTCAACCTAAATCTTCAAATCACACACTAAAGAGAGGGAAAAATGTTGTTTTGTTAGTAGGAAGTGGTTTTCCTTTTTCAAACCCCATTTTGGTAATCAAACATTGTAATTAAATGAAATGAAGTAAGGAATGATGAATGGACAACATGCAATGTTGCAACTCACCAAAACCTAGCAATAAAGTGCTACAAACATGTATGAAGTTTCTCCAATGGATGTAGATCTTGGATTTTATTTTAATATGATAGATCTTGAGTTGAATGTTGGCTTGAATCATGAAACCCTACATCATAATTGTTAGCTAACCAAAAAACATGATTCATGATGACTTTGACATGATTCTTGATACTTCAATGATGATCTAAAACACTTGATAATCAGATCTTGAAGACTCTTGAATTCTCTTGTAAAAAATTTAATTCTCTTCTAAACTCAAATTTTCTATAAGGATGCTCATTCAACTTTCTAGGTGTAAAATGAGTGAAAAAATTTGTATTTATACTTGTTTATGCAAAATTTCCTGAAATTACAACACTACAAGCTAACCTCAAATCTAGGAAAATGAAATCTTGCCAAGAATTTGGATTAAATTTAATTTGTGCTACACTAGATTCATACACTAGGAGTTGCATATGAGTCCTATTGACAACAATTATATTCAGAGTAAATAGCTCATATATAATCTCCACAAACAAGACCACAAAAATCCTACCTTTCTTGAATGATATGAAACAAAGACAACCTAAGAAATAATTATGCATTCACAAAATAAAGAATGACTTCTATTTAATCCCAAGTATCCATAAATTAGGTCATGATTGCACTAAACATAATGCTTGGGAAATGATGTGATAATTTTACTGCTATTTTCCTTTGGGGATACATTCAAACATACACATACACATTTATTATACTATTTCTTCGAACATTTAAAAATTAGATTTCCAACTTGAAAAAGGTAAATTAAAAATTCATGAAAGTAGTGAATTTAACATTGGATTTTAAAATATATCAACCATTGTCTTTGCTATCACTTAAGTAGATTTAGCTTTAAGCATTCAACAATTTCATGGAAAATAAAAGATTTTCATTGAAACTATTTCCATTCACTTGTATTTTCTAGAAAAAATTCAAAAATATTAACATCTAATCTAAAGAAAAACATTTTTAAAAAAGTAAAATAAAATTTCTCCTGCTTATTCTCGATGGATACCCCAAAGAATTAATCAAAATAGAGAAAACCATTTTATACTTCACCAGATTGCTTCACAGCTATGTATAAAACAATGCAAGCTTTTAAAGAGGGGGTTTCATTTATGGACACCAAATAGGTTTTGTATGCACCCTTAAATGGTGTAGCATACAATCTTGTTCAGTCGAACTTACAAAACTAGCTACAAAAGATACTTAGATAGGTAGCTATCCATAAATCTCTAATATTAATTAATGTCTACATGCATACAATGTTTTACACCTGAATGGTTTAGAAGATAGGAAAGAAGAACAAAAAATAAACTAAGTTTTTTCTACTCTAACATCCACAAATTCTGAACTTAAAAATAAAATTAAACATGCTCTAGCCTTTTATAGAACACAAGGCTCATATAGGATAAGACATCTACATGAGAGGGAATGTAAGGGACCAATCTCATCAAGGCTCATGGAGTATTGTGGCCTATAGAAGAATAACAATTGAAGTCAATGGAAGTCAACTCCAATTACACATTGAAGCTCTTTGGGTTCCTCTTTTATCTAGAATCTTTGCCAAGAAAATAACTTGAATCATGGTAATATGTAGGGGCTTCCCATACATTTAGAATGATAAGGTATAATTTTTTTCCCCTACATTTCATTTGGATCCGGTTTTGTCACTCTCAATAATGGGCTCTCCCAAAAATTAGCATTTTTTCCCACCAAAAGTGGAATACTAGGATCTCTTGTACTTCAGTGGGCTCAAAGCCATTAGCATTATCACATCCCATAGTAATAAAACCAAACTGAATTTTATTCCAACCATGAATCAAATTTTCCTGACCATCCATACCCAAGCTTTGCATCACAAACGATATCTCTTGCAATCACAAAAAATCAATATTAAATCTCTTTTAAGCAAATATGCTACCATATCTCATATAAATAAAACCACCATTCAAATATTAACACAAGAAATCCACAAAGATTCACTTTCAAGGATATATCACAAATACTTGCATGTATACCAAATCACTGGGACCATTGAACAAAATAAAAAAATTAATATTTTACTTCATGTTTCAACCTAGTACCCAGTACCCAGTTTTAGCTTTACCCACTTACTTTCCCAGACCTTGGTTACACCAGAAATCCAATTTACCAGACTGCAACTTACCAAAGCCATTCATTTTAATTTTACATTACCCTTTTTCCTTTTTTGTGTTTCTAGTACTTGGTATCCAATATATGAAACACTCATTATACAAAGTTCTTTCCTTTAAACTAAATATTTTTTATTTTTCTTTTCACTTTCATTGATCATCCAATCTATTAGCTCCTACCATAGAAGTCATATTTTCACTTGGGTCCCCAAGTCTTTTCAGTCTTGGGGCATGTTGTGAGACCACACAACAACTTGAAACCAAACAACAACTTGAAACCAATAAAATCAAATTTAAAATTAAACTTGAAATTAAATCACTAGTTGTAAATTAAAACTTATGCATATTTTTAAACAATAACTTTCTACCTTTATTTAGATTTCAGCATAAAAAATAAAAATCCATCAAAAACACCTATGTGTGCTCTTGATTAATTCTAGTTTTGGAACTCAATGAATAGAATTAATTCATTAACATTGAACTACCTAATATAGTAATCCTCCAAAGCCAACCAGGGAGAGAGCCTTGCTGCTAGTCAAGCATCCATAGCCCCAACAAGCTTATCTTTGTAATTCCCCCAAACATAGCTCTACTTTTGGTCAGGCATCCATAGCCCTCGTAGAGTTATTTGGATAGCCTAAAGAGTTGATATCACTTTTTTTTAAATCCATAAGATATAGCAATGATAGCTCATTTTCACTTTTTGATTTTGCAATAATAGCTCCTCTATCAACTTGCAAGCATTGAAGCACTACTATTAGGTTGGGGATTATAGTGGTAGTGATGGTTACTTTTTTATTTTCATACAATGTAAATCCCTTCATCAATTCACTACTTCCCAAAGCTCATTTAATAATTCCTTGTAAGTGTGTGTTTCCAGCTAAATCTCATCAATTATGCCAAATTCTAACTAACCGTAGCCTACTATATGTTAAAAGATATGCAGAAATTAAAATTTAGCAATAGACCACCTAATCACCAAATTTAAATATAAATTTAGAAATATTAGTTACCACCCCTTTTCGATTCAATTTATGGTAGTTTCCAAAACTTTTTCTAACTATCTCAACTTGATGGTGATGCACTATATTAATGGATCAAAATGTTATGATTACCTTGAAAAATGCACACACTACTCAACATTAAATTTGCACACCTATTTTAGCATGTATTATCTTCCTACTTCATTAGGTGATAATGTGTAACATTTTGGAAACCTCATTCTCATGTATAATTTTCACACTTAACACCTCAATAATTGATACAAATTTCTTACAACAATTGCAAACAACCCCCTATTAATTCAAAATCTCCAACTTGCTTGATTTGTAATCTCCGTACTACTCAATTCTGAAGCAATTTCACCAAACATGTACAAAGAATTTATTTGATTTAACCTTTAATTTTGAATAGTATTAACTAGTTTCCACCTCACACATATGATTACTAAAAACTCTAGGCAACTATATATTTTTACGGCTATTCACGACTTTCTATAAATTCATGTATTTCTCCTCAAACTCTTCATAACTTTTCTCTCTTTTTTTATTTTCATGTAATTCCATTCTATTATGTGTTTTTACTCTTTTGCTTCTTGACTATGGATACTCCCATTTGCTTGAGTTGTTCTCATAGAAAAAATGTTTTCTTGGGAAGCATCACATCACAAAGGCTTGAAAAGGTTTTCATTATTAGGACTTCCAACTTTACTATGCCAAATTTATGCTTGGTCCTTGGGGAAAGATATGTTGGGTCCAACCACTACTTTCATTTTTATTCTGACATAACTTCTCATTTTGTAGCTTTTCTCCTGGACATTGGGTTACCTATTAAATATGTGTGCGCCACTACAAACTTAATAGTTAAATTGGAATTCTTGGAGAATCTGGACACCATTCTAGCTAGTTCACACCAGACCATTGGGATTCCCTCCATGGATGATATTCCTTAGTTCTTGAATCACGAGGAAGTGGTTCCACTTCGACCTTTTCTTATTGTTCTCCATATCCAATATTTTTAAATTTACTAGGAACTCCCCTACATAGGGTATTTATTCTTGATAGAAGAGGCGTCCCAAATTGACTAGACAACTACTATTGTCTACAACTTTGCTCACCATTCTCTTGAGTCCATTTTTTTCTTTCGAAAAGGATTTTGATATCAAATGTATATATGTGACATACACACACACATACATACATACATACATACATACATATATATCCTTTCTGTGGTTATTTCTCTTAAAAGAAAGTTTCACTGTTTATGGTTTTATTGTTTTAGTTTAGTTTAGAAAATTATTTCAATTTCACTCTCATGTCTAGTATATATTAAGGCATAATTTGTTAAATGTAGAAGTCGACCAAGGAAAAGAAAAAAACAAAACAAAAAAGAAAAGAAGAAAAACTCCTAAGAAAACACTAAGCTGAGCTAGCACTACGCTAAACCTAACTACCCTAATTGTAAAATCAAAACAAACTAACTCTAACTAGGAAATTTATTTCAATTTTTACGACTGTTTCTTTTATAGTTTTAGTATAGATTATAGTAGGCTTATCTTTAAATTACTTTATCAACATCTTCAATATCCTTCCATAATAATGAAAATCTTAAGTGTCATGTATTTAAACATCATAAATTTGAAGGTGTACTTACCCAAAATCTGGCTTAAATGTATGTAAATGATCTCATTAGAGACCGGTTGCACACATGTTGTCTGGTGTGGCAATATTGTAGCTTCTTCCAACCTTGGTCCATTTCCATGAGAAACTACATTCATTTCTTTATTCCTTCTCTTCACAAAACCCTCATATTTCCAGCCTTGTCTCTACTTTTCATTGTGTTAGACCAAGATAGATCTATATTTATATTGTTATCAAAAAGAGAAAAAATAAAAAACTTGATATTTTATATTTTATATAAAATTTGGAAAATGTCTTTTTGTATCTAATGCTTTTTCATCTTGAAGCACAATACACACATCTTTAGCTTGATTTTCTTGCTTTATCTCACTATTTTCACTTTCAATGTATACAAGGAATGATGATCCATCCATATCTTTTCCTCATTTATGATGAAATATCTTTGAATCTTGATATTCTCACTTATTCACTTACAAGATGTTAGGATTTTCTTTAAAATAATCACAATTTTTTAACTATTTTAGTTTAGTGGTTGATTTTTTAATGTTTACAAATCCACTAGGGTTAAATGTTTCTCTCATGTACAATCATTTTATTTTTGTAGTTAAAACTTCCTCTATTAGCGAAATTGCTTCACTTATGGCTAAACTTTCCCTAGTTAAAAGAAATTCACACTCAATTTCACCATAATCAGTTGTATCATGAATTCTACAATCGGTAACTCTTCCAAGGGTAAAAAACTTAAAGGATGCAATTTTTGGTTAAATATTTTACAATTTTTTCCAATTTCCGTCATGAAAACTAACTTGTGCCATTTTTTTTTTTTTTACAAGATTCTTGCCAAATTAAGAAGGGTATTTCAAAACATAAATTCACTTATGAAAGGTAAACCTTGAAAAATATCAAAGAAATTAAAAAAATATTATGTGTATCCACATATGACCACTATAATGACAAATGTTTCTCTCCTTCTAGTGTCAGTTCTTGTTGAAAATTATTTTATTCATAGTAAACAACTCATATAGAATACAAGACTGGGAAAAGCCTACCTTTCTTGAAAGATATGAAATGAAGACAACCTAAGAAAGAATTTTTCATTCAAAAAACAAAGATTGACCTTTTTTAATCCCAAGTCTTTGTGAATTAGGTCATGATTGCACTAAACATAACTCTCGAGTAATGATGTGATATTTTTTCTATTATTTTCCTTTGGGGATACATTCAAACATACACATACACATTTATTACATTATTTCTTTAAACATTTAAAAATCAGATTTCCAACTTGAAAAAGTTAAATTCAAAATTCATGAAAGTAGTGAATTTAACATTGGATTTTAAAATATCTCCACCAATCTATTTGTTATCACTTAAGTAGATTTAGCTTTAAGGATTCAACAATTTCATGGAAAATAAAAGATTTTCACTGAAACTATTTCGATTCACTTGTACTTTTTAGAACACTTTAAAAAATATTAACATCTAATCTAAAACAAAACATTAAAAAAATTAAAATAAAATTCATCCCAATTATTCTCCATGGATGCCCCAAAGAATTAATCAAAACATAGCAAACTACTTTATACTTCACCAGATTGCTTCACAGCTATGTATAAAATGATGCAAGCTTTTAAAGAGGGGGTTTCATTTACGGACACTGAATAGGTTTTGTATGCACCCTTAAATGGCACAACATATAGTCTTGTTCAGCTAAACTTACAAAACCAACTACAAAAGATACTTAGATAGGTAGCTATTCATAAAGCTCTGATATTAATTAATGTCTATGTGCATACAAATTTTTACACTAGAATGGTTCAGAAGACAGGAAAAAGGAACAAAACTTAAAAGAAGTTTTTTCTCCTTCGACATCCACAAATTTTGAACTTAAAAATAAAATTAAACATCCTATATCCTTTTATAGAACACAAGGCTTAGATAAGATAAGACATCTACATGACAGGGAATTTAAGGGACCAATCTCATCAAGGAATGTGGAATATTGTGACCAATAGGAGAATAGAAATTGAAATGAGTGAAAGTCAACTCTAGTTACTTATTGAAGCTCTTTGGGTTCCTCTTTTATCTAGAATCTTCACTAGAAAAACAACTTGAATCATGATAATATGTAGGGGCTTCCCATACATTCAGGATGATAAGGCAAAATATTTCCCCCTACATTTCACTTTGCTCTGGTTCTATCACTCTTGGGAATGGGCTCTCCCAAAAATTAGAATTTTTTCCCGCCAAAAGTGGAATAACAGGATCTCCTATACTCTGGTGGACTCAAAGCTATTAGCATTATCACATCCCATAGTAATAAAAATGGAATGATTTTTTTTACAACTATGACTAAATTTTTTTAGGTTGTATATACCCGAGCTTTGAATCATAATCGATATCTCATACAATCATAAAATTACAATATTAAATCCCTTTTAAACAAATATGCTACCAAATCACATATAAATAAAACTACCATTCAAATATTAACACAAGAAATCCACAAAAATTCACTTTGAAAGACATCACGAATCCTTGCATGTATAGCAATTCACTGGGACCATTGTAATAAATAAATAAAATTAACATTTTACTTCACATTTCAACCCAATACCCAATGCCTAGTTTCAACTTTACCCACTTACTTTCCCAAACCTCAATTATACTAGAAATCCAATTTACTAGACTATGATGTACCAGAGCCATTCATTTGAACTTTATATTATGATTTTTCCTTTTCTGTGTTTCTAGTATCCAGTATACAAAACACTCACTATAAAAATTTCTTTCCTTTAAACTAAAGGTTTTTTCTTTTTCTTTTCACTTTTGGTGATCATCCAATCTATTAGCTCCTACCATAGAAGTAATATTTTCACTTGGGTCCCAAAGTCTTTTCAATCTTGGGGTATATTGTTAAAGAAAACAACATGTCCCATTAGGCATTAGTTGTGGAAAAAATTTTGAAAAATACTTTTGAATGATGCAAAAGATAGATTAAGGCCCAATAACCTAGGTAGGACTCATATTTCAAAGGTGGTGTATGAGTTATAGATCAATAAATCTAGGCCACACAACCTAATAAAACCCTGAATTATGATTGGATCTTGGTTTATGTTGGGATTAGCTTTAGAAAAATGCATTTAATGACACTTGTGGATGCAAAATAAGGCCAATTAAAGCATAGAGGAGCTTGATTATATAATAAAACCCTAGAAAAGTGTGAAAATATTGAACAAAACTTTGCAATACCCTAAATAAGTTATGATTAGGTTTAATTAATTCACAAGATCCCAAGACCTAATGTGAGTGTGTTAAAAATATCGCAACACTAAGTCAAGGAATCATTAAGATCAATTTTATGAGGGAAAAAACAAGTGTGAAAATGTCACAAAAAACATTTTTTGACACTACACTCTGAAAATGACACATACACTCACTCTGGGGTAGTATAATCTCAAGCCATCAACTAGGTGAGTATCCCAATGGGGTGGAAAATAAGAAAATTATATGAGGCTCCCATACAATATTTAAATTATGCTCCTAACAACTTCAATAAAGGATTTCAATGCTAAAAACTTATTATTATTATGTATATAGGTTTTTGTTTAAGGGGATTTTGCTTCAATCATGTAATGTTTTCTTCATAAGGATCATCATGCCTAATATCTCCAAGAGAGGATAATTCAAGAGTAATAGATTGCCACTTATGGGATTCCTTGCTTCACAGCAAACTAGTAAGGGAAAGTCGTACACTTTGAAGTATCACACTCTTAGAGGAAATCAAACCTAAAGAAATCACCAAGAAAATGATGCATCACAATAAAAAGAAAATCACACCATGAAATATGCAAAAATGTAGAAATATGTTATCGATGTATGCCCCAACTTTAAAGTAGTTGCTAACACAATTATTGTGAGAAATTTATTTAAAATAGCCAAGGTTCCATCCCAATATCTCATCAATAGAGATAATGCACTAAATGAACTAAATGAACTAGATCTAAGGAAATGGAAAATTAGGAAACTATAATAGAGATATGATAACAACAATCAAAAGCACATAATAATTTTTTTTAACTTCCATAAATGTAGATTAATGCTTGATCAAGGGCTTATTTTACCTAGGGAGAATGGATCCTAGATTAGGGTTTTGAAACATTTTTTTATTTTATTTTAAGCATTTTCTAATGATTTTCAAATTTAGGTCTCCTACAATAAGTTTTAGGTTTAATTTTATGTAAATGCAATGAGAAGTGCAAGTTGAAAATGTGACAAAATGATGAACTAAGAGACCTAGTTTGATATACAATTTTTTTCTTGATTTACAAGTGTAAGTTTATATGATCTAAATGATATGCAAGATGATAGCAATTTTTTTTATATTTATCAAATTTAAAGAATGCAAAAATGTAATTCAAAAACCCTAGATGAGATGAAAATTTGAATGCAAAATAAGACACCCTAAATGACATCTAATGCAATGCAAGTGAATGGAAGATCTAATCTAAGATGAAAAGAGAGACTCCAAAATCAAAAAATTGCAATACTTAAGAATTCAAGTTCACCATAATGAATCATTGAAAAAATAGGGTTTACCAATATGAATTAACAAGATGATGAAGCTCTCATTTTCCAATATTTCATTCAATTATTAGGCATATAAGGTGTAATTAACAATAAGAAGTAAAACCTAACTGATATAACAGTAAAAAGGTAGGTTTTAAGATGATAAAATGATGTGTAACTGTTGCAAAAAGTGCTTTTCTCAGGCCTCACTAAGGACTCATTTTCCTAGTGGCAAATGGGTCCCTACTAGGGTTTTGGAAAATCAATTCCTATGCTCTATTCTTCAATTTATACACTCCAAAATCCTAGGTGTTTAGCTTTCGAAAGCTAGAAATAAATTTTGTAAAATATTTTCCATGATTTTGTAAGATATATGACAACTTTCAATGCTTTGCAACTTTGACAACTCTTTTTCCATTTTTTCTCTCCACTTGATATTCAACCTAAATCTAGTGATCACACATCAAAGGAGAATAAAATTCTTATTTTTTAGGGAATAGGGATTTTCCTTGGTCAAACCCCATTTTGGTAATTAAACCTTGAATTGAAACAATGCATAAAATGAAAGATGAATGGACAATGTAATGCCACAAATCACAAATCCTCAATTGAGACCTTGGATTACAAATCTGAAATTTAACATTAAGTTTCCTTAATAAATGTATACCTTTATCACAACTCTTCATTAGAAATAACACATTGAATATGCTTGAATTTTATCTTCAATGCTACATCAACATATTATCTCAACAATATGCATGAATTTGACATGATGAAATGCATCCTTGATTACTACAATAAACATTAATAATCTACCCTTTAATTCTTTGTTTAATAATCTTGAATGATCTTGTGAAAGTAATCTTGATTGCATATGAATATCTACGATGCTTATGAAAACTTTCTAGGTAAAATTAAGTGAAATAGTCTTGTATTTATACTTATTTTACTTTTAATTCCCAAAATTAAATAACATAAGAAAAAATTAGATCTATGATTTAAAAACATTAAAATATTGCTAAAAGATTATCCCATGGGTGGGGGTGTCAAGAGTTAGGTGAGGACCCATTCGCCTTTGAGTGAATGGGTCCTAACATACTTAACTAGGACACATTTCAGGGGATGTGAAATATCATGTCAAAAGGAGATCTTAGGACCTAGTGAGGACCCATTCACCATGTGGTGAATGGGTACCACGTCACTAACCTAGGACACATTTCTTGTAAACTTAAGTTGTGTATAGTATTATTTAAGATTGTCAAGTTTTATCCCTAAAAAAATGCAATAAATTAAGCTTGGATTTGAGTTTAAGGGGCCAATTAAGCTCAAATTAACCTGAATTAATTAATAAATCCATAGATTAGTTTGAAAGTGTAAAGATACACTTTAAAATGCCCTAAATAATGCATCATTAAATTTATTTTATGATTAATTATTTATTCCTAAATTAAATGTGAAAAATGGTTACTTTTCTTTTACACTACACTTTCCTTTCCACGTAGGCTAAGAAAAAGCTTATTAACAAGAATTTTAGTCATTCTTCCTATATATTTCCTTGTTATGAGAGTTTCTTAGTGAAAGAGAGTGTAAATTTTGACACATTCCTTAATTCCATACCCACTAATGTCTCTCCTATTTGTGAGAATGATGTGATAGAAGAAGATGCAAGCATAGAGAATCATGATAATCATAGTTTCTCTTTTCCCAATACCTTTCATACTTTTTTTCAAGGTATTTTATTGTTATAAGATACACCCATTAAGGTTCATGACAATATTGAAAGATCCTCTTCTAAAAATTATCCTACTTGGGAAGTCACTATGGAATAAGAGAATGAGATCATTGACACATTTCTTAACCTCACCTATTCTCCATTCATTCCTCACTTGTGAGAATGTTTTAGTGAAAGAGGATGAAATCATGGATAGTCATTAAAATCACATTTTTTCTTCTCCTAATATCTCTCCAATTGTGAAGAAGATATTTTGGTGTTAAAAGTTACAATCATTGAGAGTCATGAGAATATTATTTCTCCCTCTCCTAATTCTTCTCCCACATGGGAAGGAATTATTGAACAAAAGGATCAAGTCATTGATAAAAAAATATCATCATAGCTTTTCTACTCTTGATTCCTCCCCTACTTCTGATAGTGAAAAATAGGGTAGAACCAAATGCATGAACAAGAGGATCTACCACTTATTTCTATAGGGTCATCACACTTAAAAGTTTGTAAAATAAGATGCTAATAAGAATTAGAAATGCAACCTAACTATTATAGAAACTATGTGGGATGTTTTTAGATCATAAAATGATGTGTACTTATGTAGAAAGTTGTTCTTGAGCTATGGAGGACTCATTTTCCTTCAGTGGTGAATGGGACCTTTAGGTTTGTGGAAAAATAATTTTGGGATTCTATTCCTTGATGTCTGCACTCTCAAAATTCATGTTTTCAAGCTCTTGAAACTTGTATGCAATTTTGTAGAGCTCTTTCCATGACCTTTCACTTTGAATGAAAAGTTTTGGAATTTTTCAACTTTGACAATTTTGCTCCAAATCTTGCTCAAATTGATCTTCAACCTATAAATCTACAAACACACACTCAAGGGCATAATTTTTTTTGACTTGTTAGTGAACGGGGATTTTCATCAGTCAAACACCTTGTAGGTAATCAAACTAAATGATGAAATAAGAAAATTAAAGCATGAACATGAAATAATGTAAATGAAATCACCTTGGATGAATTCTTTTACAAAAAATATACAAACAATCATGTAGTGACCATGAAGAATGTAGATCTAGAACTCTAGTAAGTGATGTGAAAAATGGTTGCAAGTAGATATTCAATGCTACATCTACCTCCTTATCTCAAAAACATTAATGCATGCACTAAACCCTTGAAATAATGATATGATCTTGAATTGCTTCAATAAACACTTGAAATATTCCTTGAAATTCCTTATGAATTCCTTTAAAATGCTCTAATTCTTTATAAATTGAATGTTTGAATGCTTCAAAAAATTTCTAGATCCGACTGGGAGAAATAATGTGAATTAACTTCTTATTTATACTAAATTAGGAGATTAACCTAGAAATTAAAAGAATTAAGGCCAAAAAATAGATTTGGGAAGAAATATAATTAAATTCTTGCTAGAAAAAAGTTCAAAAATGGGGTTCTCCTTAAGGGAGGACCCATTTTCTACCTTGGGTGAGTGGGTTTTGGCTAAATTTCTAGGACCAAGCTTCAAGGGACTAAAAGAAGGCTAAAGACTCATTCTTGATCAGTTGAGAAACAGGGGTCCTGTTAAGCGAGGACCCATTCACCATCAAGGGTGAATGGGTCTTGGATCAACTTACTAGGACCAAGTTGTGTGCAATAAAATCATTTGTTGTTTAAGTTATGATTGTTGGGATAGATCTTCGGGAGGTGTCAAAATTGAGGACTAAATTTGAATTAAAAGGTGGTTAATAACTCCAATTAACCAAAATTAATTAAGACCACCTATATAAATGTGAAATTTCCTTAAAACACTTTACAACATTTAAATAAAGCATAAATTGTGTACATTTTGTTTAGACAGGGGCCCATAAGGCTTAATTAGGAAAATATATTCTAGAAAAATATGAAAGTGTCTTACAACACCTTTGAAAAGGATCAATTAAGGAATGTATTAGTTAAATAAAGGTCCTATAAGAGTTTGAATGTGTACAACACATTATAATACCAGTCCAAGAAATCAATAGTTTAGTTTTAAGGTCAATTATCAAACAAGGAAGGGAACATGCTAATTTTTTTGTTACAAAACTTGTGATGAAGTTACCTTACAAAATCTAATTGTGGAATGTGATAAAAAAAATTTTCCTCATCTGCTAAAAGCTCTCCTACTATCCCATAGATATCATGGTGCAATAAAATCATATAATTTATGCATGTCTTTCAAACAATAGTAATGGGGCTTCCTTAGATGAATATGCTAAGGTGACATTAGACTCTCATTCACTAAAAGATCCTCACAATAAGGATACATATTGTGAGGTTATGAGCATTAGATATCCCTTGAAGCAATCTCTTGAGCCACTCATTATCCTTTATCCACCCCCACATAAAACTAAAGATCAAACTAAACCTGTGCTTACCTTAGAGCCACCTAGAAAGAAACAATTAGCTCTAGGAAATATCCTAAACTTTACAAGGAAACTTGATAGTAACAATGTTTCACAACAGTTGAGTTATAATACCATTTCCCACACATACAATAGAAGGAACAATATGCAAGCACAACCCACTCATGTTTTATTACATTTTCCTCAACCTATTTTTCCTAATGCTCCTTATTTACCTTTACATAGTGGAAAGGAGTATGATATTGTTGAACAACTTAAATATACTCTCGTTAATATATCCTTACGATACCTTATTCAAGCCTCTTCTAGTTATCATAATATGCTTCAGATTTTATTACAAGTTCATATCCCTCCTTATGTGCAACCAAATGATATAGAAACCCTAATTCAATGAATGAATTCAAACATTGTTCTCCACCAAAATGAGCTACCTCATTTGGAAGTGTAAAAAAAATGAAGCTTTCATAATAATAGTTATGATTAATATGACTATGAAAAAGAGAACTCTCATTGAAAATGGTTTGATGCTTACTATGTGTAGTGTAAACCTTTTGGATAGTATTGGAGTAGACAAACAAAAAATACAACCAGAGTTGTTATCTATTTATGGATTTGATAATGTAGGAAAGTAAAATAATGGGTGTGATCACAATACCTATTAATGTTGGAGAAGTTACATTGCAAACTCCTATCCATGTTATGCCTTAAAATATTTCATATAATCTTCTTTTAGTAAGATCAAGGATTCATGAGATTCATGTAATGCCTTCTACTATACATCATGTAATCAAATATGTTTATAACAAGAAAGTGTACACAATCAAGGCCAAACCTAAACCAAAAAGTTATTGACACATTGAGAAAGGAAAGGAAAGTACCTTGAAAATATTGACACTAACTAAACTTGTGGAACCTAAGAAAGAGAGAGAAAAATAAAAGTATATTGAATAAGTCACAAAGTTATTGGAGGATAATTGGAGTTACTTATATTTCACATCTACATTCATGGGAGAATAAAAGATCAAAAAAATAGAGTCTAAAAAGAGAAAAGAATCAATGATAATGTTCACACAAAATTTAGAAGAACCTTCAAAATAATCCACTTCAACCACTTTAAGAGAATATGAAAATTACACAATTTTTTTTTAATGAGGATGATTATGCAAACCACCAAATCCAAAAGAAGTGAAAAATATTTATGGAAGTGGTTATGAACTTTTGAAACAACTTAGTTATAGCAGAAAATGATGTGGTGCTAGAGAACAAGGTATTTGTGTCCCTATAGAGCCTAACACACAAGAAACCACTAGTGGTCTTGGCTATTGTCCTTCAAAAGAAACAAAAGCATCAAAAAAGCCTTCACCAAATACCAACACTATTAAAAAAGATTATTTTAAGCCAACTTTAGCCTTGGTTCATCCTAAATTGATAGAAACAAGCAATGGTATTGGTTATTTTCCTTCAAAAAAAATGAAAGAATCAAAGAAAAAATTTCTTAATATCATTGTAATCATACAAAACAATAATGATTGGAGTTTATTAGATTCTACACCCTCCTTTCAAGGAGATTATGAAATATCACAATCTAGAGATTCTTGTGTATGTATGACACCTTGTAATAAGCAAGAGATATCTTTGAAGAAAAAGAAATGAAAATATTCCACTATCAATCAGGAGAGTATCTTGCTGAGACTTCTCCAAGATCACTTGATATCTCTCCATCGAAGAACATGAAATAAATTTTACAAGTGCTCATTTTGTACAAATCATTGAGTTCATGGTTAGTTTACTAATGAATGTAAGGCTTTGAGTAATAAAATTCAACATGTTAGGGATTTTGGTGCTCTTCCTTTTGTTGATGCACCTATTTCCTATAATTAATAATGATTTTCATCCTATCATGTCGCTCATCACTATTTGGAATTTCTAGCATTATGTACCTTGCTCATTACCATTCACGATGGTATAATTTTTGGTGCAACCATATCTACCTTGGAAGAAATATGATAGTTCTTGGTGGTTTCTTTGTCTCTATGATTGAGGGGCAAGGATAACTAATTTTTGAGGTAAGAATTATTTTCAAGGATCACCTCTTCCTCTCCTTTTACTTAAAATACCAACATAGCATGTTGGTTGACATTTTAAGTGGGGGGGAATTTTTTCCCATTCATTTTTTGCATGTTCTCTTCTTGGTGATGATAGCATATACCTCATAGGATGTGTGAATTTATTTTCAAGGCGTGATCTTATAAATTTATGTGGCATGCCTTCCTTGTGGTGATATTATTCTTGATTTTCTTCAATATCATGACCTTTCTAAGCATATGACATTCCTCTTAGTGGTAATGTTATGGGTTGAATTCCCTAGGAATTATGAATATTATATCCTCAAGTAGTCCTCTATTGGATACATCAGGCATGATGTTCCCTAAGGTGATACATTTCATGAACTAATAAAAACCACTTTGAACATTTCTTATCCTATTCACATTTTTTCATAAGTGTTTAGGATAATGTAGCTTGCTAACCTTATGAAGCTCAAACATACAATTTTTTATGAAAACCAAAAACACACCTTTCTTTCTAGTGCAGTCATCTTTTTTCATGATTTATTAGCATACAAAATCTTGCTAGCCTTATCAAGCTCAAATTTTGTATTGTGTGGATCCTTATTAGAGTTATTAGAGGTTGTGCACATTGATTTTGGCACCACAAGACTCCTTGATGAGGGCGCAACTTGAGACACAGAAAATAAACCACAAACAAGAGAATAATTTTATTATTTAGAAAATAGAGCTTCTTACATGCAAAGGATCTCAAATCCCCAAGTTCTACAACACATGCAAGCTATAGAAAGCTACAGAATAACCCTTTTCGCAATATGCGAGCTTGTCCCCAAAAAGTTACCCAAAAATATTAGAAACCCGCCCATAAATAGAGCTCCTCTTTAGTTTGGAGCCAAAACAACATTAAAATTTGAGTTTAGGCAGTTTGGAACCAAAAATTACAACTTGAAGTTCAAATTTCAAAATAACATTTGCAATTGTATCTTCTAGAAAGTGTGCCAACTTCCCGGGGCCATAACTTTTGATTCGAGGCTCCGATTCGCGAACCGTTTGAACCGTTGGAAAGGTCTCGAATTCAAGAACATGCTTGAAATCCGCTACGCCAATTTAAGAAAGTTTTAGGGCCATTCCAGAAGATCTAAGTGCCTCAAATCCAACTCAGAAGATTTTCAGGTGTGAATCTAGGAAACTAAAATTGCAATATCTTTCAACCCAGGAATAGAAAAATAAAAACGGTAAATTGGGAATTTTATTATGACAAAAAGGGTATCCAAAAATATAAAAAATTTTGAGAAATGATAAAATTGAAATTTAACTATTTTTGGGTGATGCAAGATTGCCCTTACACCATTGGATGCTCCTGCATCACTCCTTAACACTTCTAGGGTTTTTCAACTAAAAGGAGAGAGTTATGCCAAAATGTGCAATGTCCTCACTAAAAAATAATGCAAGTATGAATGAAATATGCCTAGATGTAATGCCCTAAATGAAATAAAATAATAAAATCTATTTGATTATTAATGTAAAACTAATGAAATGCAAGATGTTTGTAAACACACAGTGATATGTAGAAAAATAAATTTAGTGCAATATAAAACAAGATCGAAAGGTTAAAATGCAAGAGTGCACCTAGTAACTGATAGAGGCTAGAATGAAGACTACAAATGTCTTTGAAATTATAGAAAAATATAATTTTTTGGCCAATTGGGACACTTACGCAAAGTTGGGCAACTTAGTCCCAAATCAAGGAAACTACTCTAGAGCCCATTTCAGCCAAATGGGTATCCAAATCTACAAAAAAATTGAAAAAAAATGTGTAGTGAGAGTAAGTTTCCACTACTAGCGACTTATTCCACTTTGGCTTTTCCAAAAGTCTAAAAGTGGAAATAGAAACCCTCAGTCAACACTTTGTTCTTCTACTGAAATTTAGATCCAAATATATGAAAATTCCTACAAAATAGAATATAATTTGGTTTCTAATGGGTATTTTCCTTGGTTAAACCCCTAGTTGGTATTTAAAATTTGAAAGAGATAATGAAATTTGCATAAAATCCTAGCCCTAAGTGCATCTAAGACTAGGAAATATAAAGCAAGATGCAACTATATTCTAACATGAATAAGAACCATAAATGAAACTAGAATGATGAAAGTTCATTCCAAGAGACCCTAAATCACATTAGAAATGAATCTTAATAATAGTAAAACTCTCCTTAGGCTGAAAATAGAGAGAAAATGGAAGATGGAATCACTTGCAAAACAAGTCCTTAGGCTTAATTTGATGGCTAGCTGCATCTCCTCAACCTAGATTTCTCTATGATTCTCCTTAGGAATCCATAATAAACCCTTTTCAATGTGATATCTTGGACAAAAATTGAGATTGAAGACCTAAAAAAACCCTATCATGCTACCCTAAAGCTTAAACTTTGTTGTAGATAGAATAATAAATCTTCTTATGAAAGATATTCAACACTTGAATCTTGAATTTGTTTGTTGAAAATGACTTAATCTTGTGAAAAATGACCTAAAAAAACATATTTATAGCCATCAATACCTAATTATTCATTATTTTGACTTCACGGGCTAACATGCATTGAAAATTTGAATTAAGTCAGTGATTTTCTCACTCAAAACTAAAAAATACCCCAAAAGGGACTAAGTCACCACCTTCGGTGACTTAGTCACACTAAGGGTTTTTGAGGTGGGTCCTATGATTTATTGGCATATCCAAGTACCATGAAACATAGTGATAGACAAGGGATTATGTTGGGTGCAGAATGATAATTCCAACACAACAAATAGTGTCAAAAATGGAGTTCACTAGCACATGCTATGTTGTATGGAATAAGAATCACTTTTTTAACTCTAAGTAATAACCATGGTTTCACACATAAGAGTGAAAAGAGTGAAAAGAGTTGAAAGTAAATTAATTTGTCACTTAACTCATAATTTTACCATCTTCTAGCTTGAGAGTGATGAGAGAATAGTGAAAGACGTCAAGTAGATAGGGCTACACATCTATAGGACTAGACGTGCTATGGGACTAGGTGGAATGAGACAAGCATCATCACAAGGTGAGTCAATTATATGTCTTGTGCTTTGTGAATTTGTAGTTATTTAATGATTTTTATGAGTTTTTAGGTTAACTTAGAATCTTGGAAAAGAGTTTTCAAAGTGTCCCCTTTTTTCACAAAGTGTCCTATTTCAATATGAAGTGTCCCAAAAGGGTTCTAAAGTGTCTAGCGCCTTTAGGAAAGCACACTAGATGGAATTTAGTACACTTGCATGATGAATAAAGTAAAAATTAAAGATGTTAGATGGTTTATAGAGCATATTTTTGTGTTTTTGATAGGTTCCCACCTGTTCATGTCAGCATCTAGTGGGTAGGGAGCTGAATTTTCTGAGAGATTTAGCCCCTACACTTACAACAAAGGACACAACACCTGCAGGCTATGGGTATTTACTAGGCATACCTCATGCACCAATAAGGTACTATGATGCTATGTTGATGGTGATATGTGAGTGCTAGGATGTAGACACATGTACATTCCACCTTCTAATCGAGGAGATAATGATTACTCTAGAGTGCGTCCACTATATCCTCTAAATTCCTATTTGGGGAGAGTGATTATGCTTCTAGAGAGATCACACATTCTATGAGAAGAAGGTCAGTATGCAGTATTGTCTAGATGGGCTAGTGCATGATGAGTAGATGAGACTATGGATTAACTTGGTGATGTTGTACTCATGAATGCTAGTTGTGAGATGAATCATGATGCATATAGTGGCACTAGTACTCATACCATTTGGGTGGGAAGCACACATTGAGGGAGGACTACTACACTTGGTACATAAGATGGAAAAGCACAAGACAATATATGCCTAGGGGCACTATATCCTAGCACATTTTTATTATGATCTTGGCTAGTTTGTTTTTTGGGAGGTAGATAACATGGTGCACTACACACTTCTATAGGTTTAGTGGCTTGAGCATTTCACATGCACCAGGCCTACTAGCTTCCCATGTCTAGAAACAATGGAGTATCCTCTAGCCTTTGGCTATCCTCTATGGTGGTTATGGCAGTACAGGGATTTAAAATTTTAGAGAGTGAGATTAGACTGAATAGAGGAGGATGAGATCTTGTGGAGACCCTATCAAATGACACATGAGTGGCTAGATCACATGAGACAATCAAGGATACTACAATTAGATAGATTTTTGGTTGTACTTCATGATCATGTAGTACACCCCTTCTACTATGATCAATTCATGTGGTAGTTTGGATAGATTTAGAGGCCACCCAGGGAACAATCCTTTTCCAAGAAGTCAGTGCAAAGTTCCTAGAGACCAAGTGATATAGTATGACTCACTTTAGATGATGTTTTCAAGAATGAATTTTATTTCTTATATCATGATCATCCTCCAGTGTCTGACATAGATGATGTTGATGCCACATGAGATTATGAGGAGTGGTGGATAGTATCATGACCAACTCCTGTATATCTAATTGATGATACTATAGGAGATATAGGACCATTTCTAGATGATGGAGATGATAGAGAGGATAGGGATTAGGAGACATAATACAGAGCTACAAACATATTTACCAATGTAATTGATGAGGAGTATGATGAGGATGCAAATCCAGACTATGATGCCTAGAACAGAGAAGAGGAGGTTGAGGAGGAACTACCTCTAAGTGAGAATAATGAGGCAGTAGCTAAGGATTGGCATGAGTGGGGAGATCCCTCTCCCATTTGTATGAATAGATCATGAACACCATCTACAATAGGCATCAATACCCATAGTTATGGAGAGGCTAGTGCATCTTCCATGCCCCTTGCATAGGATGAGGTTGATACTTCTTAGCCTACTAGAGATATAGGTGATATTTGATTTTATGCATATAATTTAGTGCTTATGCTCTTTATATACATACATATCATGATGTGTACTAATTGTGGATTTTTTCTTCCTTGCAAGAGCCATGAGAGATTGGTAGGATCTCTATTCTCAAGAAGCTACACAGATAGTGCTAGAATCCATCGACAAGGAGGAGATGTACTCAAATTATGTGCCCCCACCTATTGTGGAGTAGGATCCAAAGTCACTCAGATAATTCATGAGGTTATGTGCATCATATGAGAGTCTGAGCAGATGAGTCTATTGAGCCAAGGCTACAACAAAGGAAAAATCATCCTAGACCCTAGTAGAGGTTGAGAGACTAGAGGTAGAGGTAACTCAACTATAGGTAGAGAGGGATCAAATAGCAGGGGTGTGCTGGAATTATGTGCCTAAATCTCACAGGTTGAAACCTCTGAAAGAGAAAAGTTAGTGTGACATTCATTCTGTCTTGCCAACTAGTAGTTGTGCAACCTTGTGGAATTATCAGGTTGCAAAGACCTCATTTATATCTTACCGACTGAAGCCTATCACTGTGACATTTATTTTGTTGTGACATTTCTATCTCTCTCCACTTGGGGAGATCTCTTATAGATGGTTAGTGTTTAAAGGTTATCGATGAGACTTGTGGTGATAGAAGTCTTCAAGGAGATATTTAAATTCTTGATATGACTAATACCAACAAGATATGTCTCACTGATAGCTTTACACTTGGATTCATTGAGGTGACTTGAACACTCGGTAAATACTCTTGGCAATTGAGGATTGTCTCACTAACAATGTTACACTTGGAGTCATTAGAGTAACATGGATGCCTTGGTAAGAACTATTGCCGATGTTTGGTTCTCTTGCTGATGGGTATGAACATCAATGTGCCCTCTTGGTGAAAGCGGTAGTCTTACTAACTATTCAGTGCTCGGTATGACTTGAGGGATCAGTATTACCTCTCAGTGATAGCCTAAATTCTTGCCAAAAAATTTTCTTTTCAGTATGACTTGAAGGGATTGGTATGATCTCTCATCGAAGAGAAATAGTCTTGCCAAAGGGAATGTTAATGTCTAAGTGACTTTTGAACTTTGATATAACCTCTCACCAAATAACGATGGTCATGTCGAATAGCGCTACATGTCATGGATATCGATATGATGTCTTAGTGACAAGGGGAAGTCTGAGCGGTAGCTTGTGAACTTGGTGTAACCTCTTTCTAATAGTAAGGAATCTTGGCAATAACTTCAATCAGGTCTTGTGGCATCAGGGAGACATGATTAGTTTCTTACTGACATGCAAACAAAATTTGAATTCTTTGACCCATTGGAAGACTATCCTATGTGGTGTGTCTTCGACCAATCAGGGAGTAGAATGGGAACCATTGGAAGCTAGTCTATTGTGGCCATTCATCTGAGGAAGTTCAACAGATTAGGGTTGACATGGATATTCTATGAGATCAAAGATGTCTTTCTATTCCATGAATGATTTGATGATCAGTTGGATGAATAGTTCGATGAGTGATCAGTGAGTGTGAATTCAATTCAAAAAGCATTATAACTTGAATGTTTTGTACAAGGTTGATCATTGAATTTCCTGCTATAATTTGACATCAGATAGATAAGTCTAATCTTTGTATGTAATCTCCATTACTGTAATACAAAGAGGCTTTCCTTGGTGTAGTGGGTTTATCTCCCATAAGGGTCTTCCCATGTAAATCTATTGTTCATTTGTATATGTGTGTTTCTCTATTTCTGTTATTGCTTTCAAGTGTATCTTAATTTCATTGTCATTGAAAAATTTAAAAGCACCTTTGCATTATTCCCTAATGTTTTGACGTTAGGAGAGTTTTTTTGCACCTTATCTTTCCTTACAAATGGTATCAGAGCATGGCTAGTTGTGTTTCCCTTGTGAGTACGTTGGGTTTTTTGTGTCAATTATGTTCAGAGGGAGTCTTGTAGAAGTTTTTTGGTAATTCGAATTATAGGTTAAAATGGAAAGCACATCAAGAAAGATTGAAATTGAGAAATTTAATGGCAGTAATTTTGAGCTATGGAAACTCAAAATGGAAGATCTATTGGTTGATCATGATCTGTTGCTTTCTATGTCTGGAACGAAGCCTATAGGCATGAAGCAAGAGGATTGGGACCTTTCAAATAGAAAATAAAAGGGGCTGATAAGGCTCTATTTAGCAAACTCTCTTCTTCTGAATGTTCATGAAGAAAAGGATGCATCTTCCTCATGGAAAAGACTGGCAGCTATTTATCAGGGCAAGTCCTTGGTGAATAAATTGTTCTTGAGGAAGAAGTTGTACACTTTGAGAATGCAGGAGGTAGGATCTGTTTCTGATCATTTGAATGCATTCAATGTGATGATTGGACAGTTAACACTTGTTTTTGTGAAGATTGATGAAAAAGATCATTGTTTACTTTTATTATGTTCTTTGCCTGATTCTTGGGATCACTTGGTGATAGTTATTGGGAGTACATCCAATTTTAAGATGGAAGATGTTGTTGCATCTTTGTTATTAGAAGAGATTAGAAGGAAATCTTCTAAGATGGTGGAGGAGGCCCTTGTTGTTAGAGGAAGGTCGAAAGAGAAAGGAAAGAAGAAGGAAAAGAAGTCCAAATCCAAATCAGAGGGGAGATCAAAGTCTCCTGGCAAGAAGTCTAAGGTGAAGTGCTAGAATTGTGGGAAACTTGGTCATGTCTGAAAGGATTGTAAAGAGGATAAAAAGAAGAATAAGTACTCTTCCAACAATGATTCTTCTTAGAGTGATGCAGATGCTTTTATTGCAGCCTTGGTTACACATGCATTATATGATGTCTGGCTGATTGATTCTAGAGCATCTTTCCACATGACATCTCAGAGAAACTGGTTCACAAAGTATGAAAAATATGATGGTGGAAAGGTGTATTTGGCAAGTGATTCATCTTTGGAAATTTTTGGTCATGGAAGAGTCAGAATACAATTCCCTAATGGAAGAGTGAAGGGAATAAATGATGTAATGCATATACTAGGTATGGCTCAAAATCTACTTTTTGTTAATAAGCTAAATGATATTGGAGTGCAAGTCAGGTTCTTTGGAAATGGCTGCAAGATGGTTAGAGGCTCAATGGTGCTAGCTAGGGGTGCTCGTATTGGTACCTTGTAAAAGTTGGATGCACATGTTGTTCAATGCAATAGTGTCTTTGTGAAGTCATAGAAAGCCACTCATGGAGGAAAAGAGGAAAAAGTTCCTGATGGTGTAAAATCTATGGAAGTTAAAATTGCAGTAGAAAAGACTATGCTTTGGCATCAGAGGCTAGGCCATATTGGAGAAAAAGGTTTAAAAACCTTGAAGAATAAAAACCTAGTTGAGGGGCTTGATGATTGTAACCTTGAATTCAAATTCTATGAACATTGTATATATGGTAAACAACACCATGTTTTATTTTACTCTAGTCCTCACAAATCTTCTGGGTTGCTTGATTACATTCATTTTGATGTTTTTGGTCTAGTGAATGTTCCTTCAATGTCTAAGTCAAGGTACAATGTATTGTTTATTGATGATTATTCAAGAAGGGAATTTGTCTAATTTTTGAAAAGTAAATTAGAAGTGTTCATTCAGTCTAAGGAATTTAAAAACCTTGTAGAAAATCATACTAGAAGAAAAATAGAATGTTTAAGGACTAATAATGATGATGAATTTTTTTCTGATGATTTTGAAAGGTACTGTAAAGATCATGGGATTAAAAGACATATAACTACACCTTACACTCCACAACAAAATGGAGTTGCAAAAAGGTTCACCAGTATAGTGATGGATAGAGCATGAAGTATGTTGCGTAGTGCTGGCTTGGAGGAGAAGTTTTGGGTTGAGGCAGTTGCTACCACATGTTACTAGATAAATTGTTCTCTTAATTCTGCTCTTGTTGAGAAAATGCCTTTGGAAGCATGGTCTAGTAAGAAGCCCTCTTTAAGACACATTCATGTTTTTGGCTATGAGGCATATGCATATGTGCCGAATGAGAAAAGATCTAAATTGGAGAACAAGGTTGTTAAATGTATTTTATTAGCTATAGTGCTAGCATAAAAGGATACAAGCTTTGGAATCCTAATACGGAGAAGGTTCTATACAACAGAAGTGTTATCTTTCGTGAGCTGAAGCCATATACCTTGGATCTGCAGTTAGAGACAAAGTTAGAAAACAAAAAGGATGTAATTGAAATTCCTCCGACACCAAAGAAAGAGGAATTAGAAATTCAAAATGTACCTAAAATTGAGGAGAGCTCAAGCAGTTCTGAGAGTTCTGAAGAAGAAGAACAACCTCAGCCTCAGCAAGTGAGGAGGTCAACTCATGAAAGAAAGCAACCTGATAGGTATGGGTTCTCTTTGATAGATTCTACTTGTGCCTATGCTCTAATTTCTAGCATTGATGAGCCTAGGACTATGAAAGAGACATTTAGAATGTCTGACTCAAACTCTTGGTTGGAAGCAATAAATGAAGAAATGGTATCATTAGAAAAGAATGATACTTGGAGTTTGGTGCCCTTGCGTGAAGGCAGAAAAGTTGTTGGTTGCAAATGGGTATTTAAAAAGAAAATAGGTCTAGATGGCAGTGTGGAAAAATATAAGGCAAGGTTGGTTGTGAAGGGTTATTCCTAGGTAGTGGGAATTGATTATGGAGAAATTTTTTCTCTTGTAGCTAAGCTGACATCCAATAGACTTCTTTTTTCACTTGCAATAGCGTATGGCTTAGAGATTGAACAGATGGATATGAAGACAAAATTTCTTCATGGTGATCTTAAAGAATAAATTTTTATGTCCCAGCCTGATCACTTTATGGAGAAAGGTAAAGAAAAACTAGTTTGCAAGTTGAAAAAGTCTCTATACGGATTAAAGCACTCTCCTAGAATGTGGTACAATAAGTTTGACACTTTTATTTTGTCATTGGGATTTGTAAGATCAAAATCTAATCATTGTGTCTATTAAAAATTTGAAAGTGATTGAGTCCTTATTATTACACTATGTGTTGATGATATGTTGTTCATAGGCAATAGTAAGTTAATGCTTTATGATCTTAAGTCTTAGTTTTCTGTAAAGTTCAAAATGAAGGATCTTGGTACAACAAGGTATATTATAGGAATGGAAATAACCAGAGGCAGGAATAGTAGAAAAATTTGGCTCAGTTAGAGTAAGTATATCAAGACTATTGTAGAGATATTTTGCATGAATGATTGTAAGCAGCTAGTTGTTCTAGTTTTGTAGGGAACGAAGCTATCTGTTGAAGACTGTACAAAAAATCCTACTGAGATGGAGGACATGACCACTCTACTTTATGCTAGTGCGGTTGGCAGTCTAATGTATGCAATGGTTTGTAGAAGGCCAGACATTGCCCAAGTGGTGGGAGTACTTAGCTGGTTTATGGCTAATCCTAGAAGGACACATTGGGATGCTATGAAAAGAGTTTTCAGATATTTGAAGGGAACTTCAGAATATGCATTGTTATACCATGGAAACTTGGTTGAATCACAGAGGACTCTCAACATTTGAGGCTATGTGGATTCTAATTGGGTAGGGGACATTGAAAGCAGAAGATCCACTAGTGGATATATTTTCATGATGAATGGTGGTGTAGTGAGTTGGATGAGTAACCAACAAGTTGTAGTCACTTTTTCCACTAAAAAGGTAGAATATATGGTAGCAACACATGCCTATAAAGAAGCAATCTAGTTAAAGATTTTTTGTTTTAACATTGATTTTCATGCAGGGAAAATAATAATTTACTGTGATAGTTAGAGTGCTATTTGTTTGGCAAAGAATCCTACTTTCCATGCTAGGATGAAACATATAGATGTACAACTCATTTTGTATGAGATATGGTGGAGGATGGAAAGGTATCATTAGAAAAGGTGGATACTCTAGAGAATGTTGCAAATTCATGGACCAAGCCAGTGAGTATAGACAAGTTTAGGTGGTGTGCGAGTTTGATGTGCCTTAGTGCCCATGAATTTCACTAGTTTTGTTGTGCTCTGGAGGTGCCTGTGTGATCTTCGTCAAGTGGGATATTGTTGGAATTATGTGCCTCAATATCACATGCTGAAACCTCTAAAAGAGTAAAGTCAGTGTGACATTCATTCTGTCTGGTTGACTAGCAGTTGTGCAACCTTGTGGTATTCTTAGGTTGCCAAGACCTTGTTTTTGTCTTACTGACTGAAGCCTATCTTTGTGACATTTCTTTTGTTGTGAAATTTCTATATCTCTCTGCTTGGGGAGATCTCTTACCAATGGTTGGTGTTTAAAGGTTATTAGTGAGACTTGTGGTGACAAAATTCTTCGGGGAGAGATTTGAATGCTTGGTATGACTCATACTGACAAGATATGTCTTGCCAAAAACTTTACACTTGGATTCATCGGACTAACTTGAACACTTGGTAAAAACTCTTGGTGATGGAGGATTGTCTTGCCAGTAGTGTTACACTCAAAGTCATTAGAGTAACATGGAGGCCTTGGTAAGAAATTTTGCCGACGTTTAGTTCTCTCACCAATGGGTATGAACATCAGTGTGACCTCTTGGTGAAAGTGGTAGTCTCACTGATTGTTCAGTGCTTGGTATTACTAGATGGCTAGGTATCACCTCTCAGTGATAGCCTAAAGTCATGCTAACAAATGTTATTTTTGGTATGACTTGAAGGACTCGGTATGATCTCTCACTGAAGAGTAATAGTGTTGCTGATGGGAATGCTAATATCTAAGTGACTTTTGAACTTTGGTATAACCTCTCACCGAATAATGATGGTCTTGTCGAATAGTGCTACATGTGATGGATATTAGTATGATGTCTTGGTGACAAGGGGAAGCCTGAGTGACAGCTTGTGAACTCGATGTAACCTCTTGTCGATAGTAAGGACTCTTAGAGATAACTTCAATTGGGTCTTGTGTCATTAGGGAGACATGATTAGTGTCTCACTAACATGTGAGCATAGTTTGAATGATTTAACCGATTGGAAGACTATCCTACGTGGTATGTATTTGAACAATCAGGGAGCAGAATGGGAACCATTGGAAGTTAGTCTGTTGTGGTTGTTCCTATGAGGAAGTTCAACAGACTAGGGTCAACATGGATATACTCTGAGATTGAAGATGTTATTCTATTCAATGAATGATTCGATGATCAATTGGATGAATAGTTTGATGAGTGATCAATGAGTGTGAATTCAATTAAGAAAGCATTATAAATTGAATGTTTTGTACAAGGTTGATCATTGAATCTATTGTTGTAATTTGACATCAGATAGATAAGTCTAATCTCTATATGTAATTTCCATTACTATAATACAAAGAGGATTTCCTTGGTATGGTGGGTTTTTCTCTTGTAAGGGTTTTCCCACGTAAATCTGGTGTTCATCTATGTATGTTTATTTCTCTATTTCTATTTTTTTTCAAGTGTATCTTAATTTGATTGTAATTGAAAATTTTAAAAGCACGTCTGCATTCTTCCCTAGGGTTTTGACATTAGGAGAGTTGTTTTCGCACCTTGTCTTTCCTTACAGGGAGCAATAGGAGGCCCTTGGATGAATACAAGATTTAGATTTTGCACTTAGATTTAGTGGATCATGATCATAATCACATACGACCATCTCTTGATGTCTTTCTACTAGATCAACATGAGTACTAGATCCCGAGTGGTCAAGTACCCATAGACCTCATTGATATTTTATATTTTGATGACATGTACATATATATATATATATATATATATGAGAATTTTATGTTTTATTACTTTTCATAAGGTGTTGAAGGTTAAATGAGAATGTGATTAATTAAATAACCTTTGTAAGTTTACTTAATTAATGTCTTCATGATTTAAGAAAGCTTATGTGATCAAATAAAATATATGATAGTTTCTTTTAGATATGACATGATGATTAAGTATGTTATGCTAAAATAAACTCCCTTATGATCCAAGTTAACATAACACACAAGATGAATTTTGAATAGTATGAAATTGAAAGTGATTATAAAAATAAATTAGATAATCATGTTAGTGTTCAAGACACATAATTGTTTTTCAAGAATGAAACAACATGAAATCATATAGGATATGACCCAAGATCTTTAACAACAATACTTTATCTTTCTTACTATGCAAAGTGATTAGACATAATACCATTGTAGATGCACACCATTAATATGTTCCTTAAGAGGTGTGCCATTAAGTTTTGTTAAGACATATGCACCTGACCCAAATTTTTTGTCGACCATGTATGGTCCTAAAAAGTTGGGAATAAATTTTCCTCTTTCATTGGGGTTGGAATTGATGTTGTGTTTATTTTCGGATAGGACTAAATACCCTTTGTTTAATGTGTGAGGGTAAAAATTGAGATTGTAATAGCATTGTTTCCTTTTGAAATAAGCTTGAAGATGTTCAAGAGTGTTAATGCATTGTTCATCGAGAATTTCAAGATGGTGTAATCTTTGTTCCTTATAATTTTGATTATTGACAAGACCTTGGAGAGAAATCCATAATGTCAAGATTTATAACTCCAAGGTTATGATTGCCTCAGTACCATAAACAAGGTTGTAAGGTGTGGTCCATGTGGAGGATTGAACACTTGTGCGATAAGAAAAAAGTGCATAGTGTAATTGTGTGTGTCAATCCCTATGATGTCTACTAATATTTTTCTTTTAAATTTGTTCAAGGACTTTATTAGTTGATTTAGCTCAACAATTATATTGTGGGTAATAAGGTGTCGAAAAACAATGTTGTATATTAAAGGTCTTCAATAATTTCTTGACATAATTATTCTTAAATGGTGTACCATTATCATAGAATAATGTGGAAGGAAGTCCAAAGCAAGCAATAATGTGCTTTACAATGAAATGACATATTACCTCAAATTTTGTAGATAGAAGAGGAATAGCCTCTATCCATTTTGTGAAGTAATTGGTTGCAATGATGATAAGAATATGTCCAAAAAAGGAGGGTGGTGAGATTTTTCCAATTTGATCCAAGCCCCATATGGAGAATAACCAAATAGGGATTTAGGCACATAGATCAAAAGTAGGAGCATGAAGAAAATTGCTATGTTCTTGATATTTGTGACATCAATTAACATACACATAACAATATTTTTCCATATTTTTCTAGTAGTATCTCATACAAAGGAGTTTTTTCACTAAGGTGTTCCCTTCAAAATGATCTCCATAGGTGCCTACATGAGCTTGTTCAAGTGCCATATTGATTTTAGAATCCCTAAGAAATCTAAGTAAAACTCCATAAAAGGATCATCTATATAACACATCAACAAGGATTATGTACTTGATTGATAACTATTTAAAATGACCTTAGGTGCTGTTTTTGGAAGGCTCAAGAATGGTACCATCTTTTAAATAATTATATATGGCATCATAACATTCACTCAAGTTATCCTTAATTTTTGTTAATGTGTCAATAGTTTTATCATTGATTGATGGTTTCACGATTGGATGAATAGTGAATGTGATGTCCTTTGAAGGATCTTGGGGTGATATAAGAGAAGCAACACTCACCATTACATATGCATGCCTATTATCTTTCCATGAGATGTTATCCATGGTGAATGATTCAAATTGTGTGAATAGGTTCATTGTGAGATCCATATATTTTGATAATTTGTTATGTTTAGCTTGATAGACTCCATTTTTTTGTTTGATCATTGATTGTGAATCACCAAATATATTAATATCTTTGATTCCCATGATTAAAGAAACATGTAATCCAAAAATTAGCACCTAATATTCAGATGTTTTATTCATACACAAAAAAATTAATGACAAGGGAATAGGATTTACTATGGGTGGAATTAATATAACTCCAACACCAAAGCCTTTTGTACATTTGGACACATCAAAGTATAATTCACATGTAGGAACCTCTATTGTGAGCACACTATCATCAAGAAAGGATTCATTGCTACATAGTGGCAAAGGATAAGGAGCATTGGCTAAGTGGTTGGAAAAGGCTAGACCCTTGATTTCTTTATGTGAAAAAGCTTAAGGTCAAACCTAGTCAAAACATTACCCATTTAGCTATATGTATTGATAACTTTTATTTCTTAAAAATATGTTTGAGAGGATCAAATTTTTTTATGACTTGTATTTTTCATATTTAGTAAATAGTTTCGCAACTTACTCATGCAGGAGCACCTAAAACATGTAATTACAAAATGCACTATATGAAGGTTGGTTAGGAGTTAGTGGTAGAATGAATCATTTATGTTAAGTGAGGTCCATGAGACCCTTCATGTTGTAATAAGGTTCACATGAGCCATTTAATGTAGTTTTGAGTCTTTAGGAGGAATTTTGGGAGTCTAAGTTGGGTATGTGCAAGATTATGATTGGCCAAAAAGTTGCAATATGATGGGTATGTGGCTGATGACTTTCTTTTTACCCAAAATTGATGAAATGAAAAGGGTTTTTAAAGAATATTCTCTTCTTTCCACCAATATAAATTATTCCTTAATTTGAATTTAATAAGTAATTATTATTCATTTTCTATTTGAATTACAAGTAAAGTCATGATTGATAGGCTGATGGAAGAACATCTTTAGCTTTCAAATGGTATCACATTTTTTCAATCCAAAACACACATCATAGTATATGCTTCACATACTATAGGATTAAAAAAAAGAAAAAATGAATTTCATAATTTTTTCACCAAGTTAAGGTGGTCAAACATACAATTTTTTTTTTTGAAATTTCTAATAAAAAAATCATAATTAATTATTTACTTGGAAAAAAAATTACAAAAAAATATGCGTCAAATCAGGACATGATTCCTCTACTTATCTCTAAAATCTTAGAAAAAAATATTATCATTTTATTGTGGTTAGGGAGGTTAGACAGACACTTACTTCTTATTTTTTCCCTAAAATTTAAGATCTACTGCATTGAAATTTCAAATTTTCACCAAATAGATTTCTTTTTTTTTTAAACAAATGTAGTAGTTTAGAAACTACATTCAATTTTCTATAGATTCTATTCTTACATATTTTTGAAATAATATAGATAAATTATTCAAATTTTTATGTCAAGTTGCCTAATTCTGATTTTTTTGAATTTTTTGCCACTTAAGGGCCTGTTTTTTCCATGATGATCCTCCACATACCCAGTTGTGAATATCAAGTTTTCATTAGTAAATAATGTATAATTAGCAATGTAGAGGGTTAATATCCTTTTGAAAAAAGGTGGTTAGTTAGTTATAGGAATTGGAGGAGGTTACTAAAGATATATTTAGTTGATTCCATCATTGTAAACACAAATTTGAAGATTTTGAATGAAATTTTTTGGTTTTGTATTGAATATACACATTTCCCATGCATTTCCTGAATTTTTTCTGGTTGGAATAGTCTATGCACCATCATATTTTCTTTGAATTTTGGCATGGAATGGTAAGGAATTGAGTTTAATTTCAAATTCTTCAAGTTTGATTCAAAATCACTAAGTTAGGTGTGAGATATCTATGCTTTTCTAAAACTACTTTGTTTTGGTGCAAGTTGGTGGTTGGAGAATATAAAAATGAGTTTTTAGGGAATTCCACCTATTGTAGGCATTCTAACTCAGTGGAATTACCCCATTTTATGTATTATTGATTTTCAAATACTGTGGAGGTCTAAGGGAGTGTGTATGTGGATTTGGAGTTTTTCCCTAGGTTGAATTTGAGTGATTTTCCTTATGAAAGTAACTAAAGGGTGGTTTATGATTTTTTTGGATGGAATAACCTATGTAATGAAATTTTAAGCTTGTTCAAGAATAATCAATAGTGTTTGAAAAGGTGGCAAGGCTTGTGGAGTCTTGGAGGTGTGATTTGCAAGAAACCCTCCTTTTGAGGGTCTAGAATGAAGGGTTTCATGGTGTAGTGTGTTAGAAGCCTAATAATGGTGAAATAATTATGGATTCAATTATTTTTGGGAATTTTAATCACACCCCAAGGTTTTAGAGGGTTTAGTGTAGGTTAGAGTGTACTCTCTTTGTAAAAGTGGGCTAATCCACTAGCCTTTTCTATGGTAGGTGTATTGGATCTCTGCTATAGTCCAAAAGAGTTGATATTGGTTTTCATGTATGTTGTATATAGTCAAAAATGGTATCTTAATGATATTTTATTTTTTAGGTGTTTGGAAAATATTGATGAAAAGTCCCTAAAACTAGGTTGCCACTACTAATATGGAAAACATGCTTGAAAGGTGAAATTTGATGAGATCTTCTAAATTTTATTTAGAGACTAATTGATATCCACTTGATTATATTTTGAATGGTTTGACAAGATATTTTAATCTTGTTAGATGCCTCTTAAAGGAATATTGACACTTTGAGTTAGTTTGGGCCTCCTGGGTCTGCATCACTTACTAGTAGCGAATACAAGAGCCAAACATTGTTTTTCAATTGGTGTGTATTGTTTTCCATAATCTATTAGAGTTCTAATAATTTAATAAACATGATGCTCTTTTCCATTGTAATCTTTCTAAGCTAGCAATGCTACAAAATCATTGGCAGATGTGACTATATAAAGGATGAACGGTTTGTTTGTGATAGCAAGTTGTAAAATGGGCAGAGTTGCAAGGTATTCCTTTAAACACTCAAAGGCATGTTTACAATTCTCATTCCAATCAAAATGCACATCCTTTTTATGATATGTGTGAAATTTAATGTTCAATTAGCTAAGGAGGAAACAAAATGGCAAATGCCTTGAATTTTTCCTTATAACATACATAGTTGTGAAATATTTCTAGGAGGTGGCATGTTGATTATAGCATCAATTTTCTTTGTGTCAACCTCAATGCCTCTATGAGATATGATAAAACCTAAAAAAATTCAATTATCTACTCCAAAGACACTTTTTCAGATTTAGTCTCACATTATATTTTATGCATCTGTTCAAAGATCTTTTGAAGGACACTCACTTTGTCTTGTCACATTAAGGAGTTTCTGAGGATGTCATCAACATAATTTTCCAAAAATTTATTTATGTAATCATGAAATATCAATTTCATGGCTCATTGATAGGTTTCTCCTACGTTCTTTAATCCAAACTTGCATCATAAGCTAACAAAATGTTGCCCAAGAAGTAATAAATCTTGTTTTATATTGATCTTGTGAGTTGATGAAAATTTGATTATAGAAAAAAAAATCCATCCATGAATGACAACAAAGCATGTCTCATAGTTGAATCCCTATCATGTCAATATTATGAATGAGAAAATCATCCTTTAAAGAGGCTTTAACCATATCACAAAAATATATATGCATCTTAATGCAATTATATGGTTTAGCAACTACAAAAATGTTTGAGATCCAAGGAGAATAATAAATAGGTTGAATGAAACTTGCATCAAGGATTTTTTCAAGTTCTCCTTTAACAAGCAAGCTGGATATTTTAGGATTCATTTTCCACATATTTTGTCTAACAAGCTTAGAATTTTTAGAAAGAACAATATTATGTATCACTATATTTGGATCCATTGTTGGCATGTCTAAATATTTCCAAGTGAAAATTTCAAGAAAGTCATGAAGCAAGGTTGTAGTATCCTCTTGTTCTTCAGCATCAAGCAACTTTCCTATCCTAATGAATTTATCTTTATCATCTATGTTCATTGGTATATCAATTTTATTTATGAAGTTGAGTGCATTTTCATTAGGAAATTCAAGATCATATGGTTCCATGCTTGTGTTTCTCTCATTGGTATCAATATCCTTTTTCTTGGTACTAATCATAGCATAGGTAACTTTTCTCTTGAAAGAATATGCCTTATCAAAAGCATCTAACGTTTGTTTCAAAGCTTCGTAATTGTCAAATTATTCCCATGATGGTGGTAAATCCATATCAAGGAATTTGGTATCCTTTAGTGTGATATTAATTCTTGGTTTACATGTGATGGTATTGATGTTTAGCGATGGTCATTGAGTTTATTTTTTAATATTAGAAATAGAATGTCCCAAACCAGTATTTGTCTCTTATGTATTAGGTTGTATAGGTACTTGAATTCCTTTTTCATGCTTTCCACATCCTTTTCCATTGTATTCCAATTGTTTCACAAGCTCGTAGCCTTTCCCATAAAGACTTTCCATTTCCTTCAGGTTAGGAAAATGTTGATAATCTATCTCATCAAAATTTGTTGTGTAATTTGTACTTTCTTCAAAATTAGTTGAGGTAGATGCTTGGGAAGTTTCTTCTAAATTTTGAGTGGACATAATGATGGTCTGTTCTTTTTTTTCACCCTCTTTTTGTGTGCTTATGTATTCACCCATAAATGAAGGTATGAATTCTAATGATCCCCACTCAGCACCTAACAATTTAGACATGGGTTATTCTTCTTGTTTGTTATTCTCAAGAGGTTCAATGTGAGATGTTGGAACTAATGTGTTTAGTGGACTTACTGTTCCTTTTTCGAGTCGTAAACAACTTTCAGGCTCAATTTCTATTTCAAGGTATGTGTAGGATCATGATGGGCCAAAACGTGGCAATATGATGGGTATTTGTAGGGCATGTGGTTAACAACTTTTTTTAACCCAAAATTGATGAAATGTAAAGGGATTTTAAAGGAGATTCTCATCTTTCCACCAATATAAATTATGCTTTACTTTGAATTTAATAAATAATTATTATTCATTTTCTATTTAAATTTTGACTAAATTCCTAATTGATAAGCTGATTGAAAAACATCTATAGCTTTCAAATAGTATCACATTCTTGGAATCCAAAACTTCCATCACATTCTATGCTTTTCATATTATAGGATTAAAAAATAAAAATTGAATTTCATGAAACTTTGACCAAGTTAAGGTGGTTAGATATATGAGTTTTTATATTTTTTAAAAGTTGTAATAAAAAAATCATATTTAATTATTTACTCGGAAAAAATTACAAAAAAATATGCATCACATCCAAGAATGAGTCATATAATGTCTAAAATATTATAAAAAAATATTGTCATTTTATTGTGGTTAGACAAACACTTCTTATTTTTTCCTTGAAATTTAGGTACTACTATATTAAAATTTTAAATTTTCACCAAATAATTTTTTGTTTTTTTTTTAAAATAAACCTAGTAGTTTAGAAACTACATTAAATTTTCTATAGATTCTATTCATGGATATTTTTGAAATAATATAAATAACTTATTCATTTTTTTACGTCAAGTTGCCTAACTCTGATTTTTCTAATTTTTTTGCTACTAAAGGGCCCTTTTTTTCAATGATGATATTGTACATAACCTTCAACTTGATAAAATTTGTTGTTATATGCATATTTAATTATTTGATGAAGGGTTGAAGGAACCACATGCATCTCATGAATTGATGGTCTTCTCAAAAGAAGATTGTAGGAAAGATCATATGGCATGGAATGAATAGGAGTTTGCATAGTAGCCATTCCAACTGTAATAGGTAAGCTAATTACACTGAGTGATTGCTTTGTGATATTTTCAAATCCTCTAATAGACAAGGAATTGGGTTTGATTTAGGGGTTGTGATATGATGGGAAAATTGAATAGGCACCGAATACTCAAAGACCCATTACCAATCCCCATGACATACAAAACCCACCACTTGAATCCCTCCAATTCAACCCATTTGAAATACCAAAAGACACTGATAACCAGGACTCTAGACCCTTCAAACCCTATTTTTCCAATGAATATGAAACTAGTGAAGGGGAATATTGGATAGAGTCTGATGTGGAGTTGGATGATGATAATCTCATTTACGACACTACTGAATTTATCTACATGCTTTTTGCATCCTCCCCTCAATTCACAATAAGGACGATGGTATTTCCTTAGTCTACCCACAACTAATCGATTGGGACCAACAAGGCCTGCCAGTCCTGGATATATTTCAGACTGATGAGGCAATTGCAACATTCTTGGGATTACATGAGGGCATACCTAGTGGTGATCATAAGTCAGGATTTTCCATTGATTTAGATTGCATGGCCTACTTCAATGAGACTACTTCGTCCTCCAGTTGCAAACAAAAAAATAAAAATAAAATAAAAAATGAAACATCTCTAGGTGAAAACCAAAAGGCACCTTCTGACTACAAAAGGGTAAAAACAAAGGACATATCTGCGAGTGAAAACCTCTTCGAGGTGCCCAAGGATGGAGGACTAGAATTTCTCCCTATAACTCAGGAAAAATAAGCCATGCTCATAGAGGAAGCTATGGAAATAAACATATCCACAACATAAGTTCCTAAGATGGTCCTCTTCAGGATATCCTTGACAGAGGAGGAGAAACCTGAGTTCCAAAAATTATTTTTAGAGCGTAAGGTCAACTTTGCATGGTCTAATGCCGATATGCCTAGGTTGGATCTACAACTTGTCTTGCACCATTTGCCATTATTTCCAAACACCAAGCCAGTGAAACAGAAGCTACGAAAGATGCACCCATAGATCGCCTTGTTAGTGAAAGTAGAACTTAAGAAGTTGTTAGATGTGGGATTCATATGGTCCATAAATTACACTAAATGGATATCAAATCTTGTACTAGTCACAAAGCCAAATGGTCAAATTCACATCTGCACAGATTTTTGGGACCTGAATAAGTCCTATCCAAAGGATGACTTCCCCTTGCCAAACATTGATATCATAGTGGACCTTATGGCAGGATATGAGATGTTGTCCCTCATGGATGGTTTTTCTGGTTATAACCAAATTTGCATTGCCCCTAAAGATCAACACAAAACAACATTCACATGTCCTTGGGGCACATACTATTGGAACATCATGCCTTTTGGTCTTAAGAATGCAGATGCTACATATCAGAGAGCCATGACAACCATATTCCATGACATGATGCACCAGATAATGGAAGATTATGTAGATGACCTATAGGAAAAATATTTGACACGAAAAGACCACTTGAAAGTGTTAAACAAAATTTTCAAGAGGCTGGAAGAATACAAGGTCTGCTTGAATCCAAAGAAATGTGTCTTTGGTGTGACATCAGGAAAACTTTTGGGATACATTGTTTCTCGAAGAGCCATTGAAGTCGATCCTGCCAAGGTAAAAGCCATATTAGACATGCCCCCTCCAAAAGGGATAAGTGAACTTAGGACATTGCAAGGCAGGTTACAATCTATCTGATGCTTCATAGCACAATTGGCAGACAAGTGTCATCCATTTCAGTATCTTCTACGCAAAAGTATCCCTTTTGTGTGGACAGACAAATGTCAGGAGGCCTTCCAACAAATAAAAGATTATTTACTATCACCACCTATTTTAATGCCACCAATCGAAGGTAAACCTTTGATTCTATACATTTCAGCAACAACTTTAGCATTGGGGGCATTACTGGCACAAAACGATCATGAAAAAAAGGAAAGGGCCATATACTACATCAGTAGGACACTAGTCAGATATGAGCTAAATTACACAACCATCGAATCTACTTGCCTAGCAGTTGTTTTCACTGCTCAAAAATTAAGGAACTACATGCTGAATCACCAGATGCACTTAGTGGCGAAGATTGATTCTATGAAATATCTCCTAAGTCGAGCAACATTGATAGGTCGCCTAGCACAATGGGTAATGATCTTGAGTGAGTATGATATTCAGTATGTTGAAAGAAAGGAAATAAAAGGACAAGTGATAGCAGACCAATTGGAAGACGCGCCTATAGAGGGAAATCATCCACTAGTAGCAGATTTTCCAAATGAGTCAATATTTCATACAGAACCTAGGTCACCTTGGAGGTTATACTTCGATGGATCCCATACTAATCATGGCTCAGGGGTAGGAATATTGTTTATTACCCCTCAAGGAGACTCCATCCCTAAGTCCTATATTGCTTTTCCATGTACAAATAATGTGGCATAATATGAGGCACTTGTTACAGGACTCAAAATGGCCATCAAATGGAAAATTAGAACACTTCATGTCTATGGAGATTCTCAGTTGGTCATTAACCAAGTCAACAATGACTATGCCACTAAGGACAAGAAATTAATTCCTTAGAAACAAATGGTTGATAGCTTCTAGACATATTTTCACATGGTGACTTTTGACCAAATTCCAAGAACACAAAATAAGGTAGCAGATGAAATGGCCACAATTGGCTCTCTCCTGGACATTCCCAGTAATGTGCCTCAATTTGAATTTTTGGTGGAACAACTTTTGGTTCTTGCATATGACATACCAGAATCAGAGATGATTTGCGAGCTTGTTGGTCCTAATTCTCCATGGTATCAAGACATTTATGACTACCTAAAGTCCCAAACCCTCCCCATGAACCTATCCAATAATCAATGAAAGTCCTTTATCTAAAAAGCTGCCAAATACACCATCGTCAATGACACCCTCTACTACCATAGCTTTGATGACACCCTCCTTGGATGTCTCGACACTAACGAAGCAAGTACAACCTTATGCAAAGTACATAACAGTATATGCAGGTCTCATTCGAGTGGTCCTACTCTAGCCAAAAAGGTAATAAGACTTGGGTACTATTGGCCAACCATTGAAAAGGATGCAATAGAATATGTCAAGACTTGTCGTAAATGTCAGATTCACAGTGATTTGATCCACGCTCTAGCACAGGAACTTCGTCTGATCACCTCTCCCTGGCCTTTTGCTCAATGGGGACTCGACCTCATGGGTAAGATTCATCTGACCTTGTCCAATGGCCATAAATTCATCATCACTGCCACTGAGTATTTTACGAAGTGGATCAAAGCCATCCCTCTGACATACATAACTGGTAAAAAAATATCCAAGTTCATCCTTAATTACATCATTTGTCGGTATGGCCTTCTACAATCCATTATCACTGACAAAAGACATCTGTTTAAAAACCAAGACATTTGAGAGTTATGTGAACGATTCCATATCCAACATAATTTTTCATCTCCATATTACACACAAGGAAATGGTCAAGCTGAGGTGTCAAATAAAACCATTGTCAAAATCCTCAAAAAGACTGTCAATGATGCTGGCTGTGAATGGCATATCCAACTCAACCCTGCTCTGTGGGCTTACTACACAAGCATTTGTATGCCTACAGGAGCTACTCCATTTGCCCTGGTCTTTGGGGCAGAGGCTATCTTGCCCATTGAGGTTGAAATTCCTTCTTTATGAGTCTCCCTGAAGGGTCTAACGAATGATGAAGAATATAGACAGTCATGCCTGCATGAGCTAGAAATGTTAGAAGAAAGAAGGAAAAATTCCTTGAATCATCTATAGGCATATCAGAACCATATTTGTCGCAGCTACAACAAGAAGGTTATGACTAGGAAATTTGACATTGGTGACTTAGTCCTCATGTAGAACCCCAAAAACTAGGCTGACAGAGAAAAGTTGAGAAAGTTTGAACCAAATTGGTTGGGTCCTTACATTATCATATCCTCTTTTAGTTTTGGAGCATATCAATTGGCTACTCTAGATGGGGAACAACTGACTGAGCCTATTAATAGTCTACATCTCTAAAAAATTTATGCATAGCATTAGGAGATTGGGAAAAAATAGTAAAAAAGCAAAAAAAATAAAAAAATGGAAAAAATAGTAAAGAAAAATAATTCATCCAATGGTGAAAACCTAGAAAATAGGCACTTTGTATAAGTATGATGGTGAAAACCTGGTAAACAGGTGCCATGCATAATCAATCATTGCCTTGCCACCTACTATTACCTTGTCTAATATGGCCTAGGATGAAATACATTTTCCATCGCTACCACATTATTACCCTTCCCTTCATGTTTGATAATGATTGATATCAAGTCCTTTATACTATCTATCTGGTACTCTAGGCACATCCATTTCATATCCCTCAAAATTGACTAAGTCTTGGAACTGACTGGGGGTAAAAAATTTATTATGTAATTGCAATGGATGTCACACATAATTTAAAACATCACAAAATGTCCTAAAGAAAGACCAAAAACATCGCAAAATGTCCTAAAGAAAGACCAAAAACATCACAAAATGTCTTGAAGAAAGACCAAAAACATCGCAAAATGTCCTAAAAAAATACCAAAAACATTGCAAAATGTCCTGAACAAAGACAAAAAACATTGCAAAATGTCCTGAAGAAAGACCAAAAACATTGCAAAATGTCCTTAAGAAAGACCTAAAAATCACAAAATGTCTTGAAGAAAGACCTAAAAATTTGAAAAATGTCCTGAAGAAATCCAAAGAAATCGAAACATGTCAAAAACACAAAAACATCCAAATCAATGTCAAAATTCTAAAAAAAAAAAAAACAAAGTCAAAGTCAGTCATGTCAATTAGTCCATGTCATTGTCTAAACTACGTTGTCTCTGCACATTTGCTATGTAGGTAAGACTCATACTTGAGTCCCTGAGACATTAGGTCAGTCCTTTTAGGTTCGTCAAAATAAAATCATGGTGCAATCTTTGGTCATCAAGACAAAGTCATTGGTCATGTCAAACTACGAGGTCTCTAAGTGCATGATGTAGGTAAGGCCATCTGTCGATGAGCCCCCAAGGCCGCACTAGGTTAGTCCATTAGGGTTTATAACACTACACTAGTATACATGTCATAAATCTTCAAGTCAATAAAAATCATTTTCCAAATAGGAAAACTCTTAAAACAAGGTATGGCAATCTATTATTCAAACGCGTTAATCATATTATCATGAAAAAATTGACATATAGTCAACACAAGTCAAAATCGGCCAAAGTTCAGTCAAGACTTGGTCAAAACAACTCACATTATCATAATTGGTCAAACTGTCAACTCTGGTCACTTTTCGATGTGTCCTTCTGAAAGATAACCTCTATCATTCATGCCTTAGGATGTGTCCTTCCTAGGCATCATCACTGTCTTCACATGTGTCCTTCTAAAGAACAAACTCTGTCATTTATGCCTTAGCATGTGTCCTTCCTTGGTATCATCATTGTCTTCAGATATGTCCTTTTGAAGAACAATTTGTCACTTATGCCTTAGGATGAGTCCTTCATATGCATCGTCATCTATCATCTAGCATTTTGAGGGGTCCCTTTGACCTTTAAGGATCAAAATCCTCTTGACATCAACATTATTCAGGACGTGTCCTTCCTGAATTTGACAATCTTCGACATTTTGGCATCGACAAAACATGACACCTGGGCATCTCGACATCATCAAACCTGACATCTTAAACACTCAGAGTCCAAGCACACTTGGCAAACACTTGGCACTTGTATTTTTTCTTTCATCATGGTACTAGCTTTTCAGCGAGATCCAAACAATAAGATTTAGAGAAGCAGCGATGTAACATGATGTTTGTCTTGACTTTTGACATGCATGATTACTAGTTTCTCAACGAGATCTTGATTTGAGGATTTAGAAAAATAGTGTAGTATCACAATGATGACCTTATTTTTTATTTTGAAAATCATGTTGCTAGTTTCTCAAGGATGTCCTAGCAATAGGATTTAGAGAAGCAATGACATTTCATGATTTGTCTTGCTTGTCCTTTTCTGCTTGTGGTTGTGCATGACAAAAATATTGGGGCAATTGCGCTCTTGGTATGAGTCATGATCATCCTTGTCTGTGACTACTTATCTTATGTGATGATACGACCTTGCATACCTTGATCTATGTCATATCTTGATGTTTGTTGTTCATCACAACAATCTTCCCAATGATGATTAAGAGCAATAAATATTAAAGTCCTATGGTAAAGTTTTGAAGGATTCAGTCTAGGAACTAACATGCATCTCCTCTGGTCTAGTCATCTTCTCTCGTTGGCTTGGTCATCTTCTCTTATCCATTTCACAATGATATCTTGTGACATAGAAAAACATGAGTGCATACATGATCATATAAACATTGCATTAGGCCCATACATACATCATCAATAGTAGTAAATCATATACATATCATTGCACATTGCATTAACATAAATCATACTCTTTACTGGATGCTCATTTGACCAACTTTGACTACCCCGATGGTTGCCTTAAACATGTTAGAATTAAAAATTGACTGCACCACTATCTTTTCTGGTCATTCAATTGACTATTCGGTACCCTTTCCAATTTTTTTTGCCACCGACCCAAAATTTGAAAAATCTCACGAGGGGGCATTGATACCCTATACCCTCACTGGGGCATGACTTCAACTTATTTTCTTTGTCACAATGTGACAAGTGACATTATGACAAAGAAGGGTAAAATGTAGACACTTAAAAATGTCCTAGGTCTATGAGTTCTAATCTTACCACTTTCATCCTAGCATAATTAAGACATTTAATTATGTCCTGGATCTACGTCTAACTATTAATTAAATAATTCATTATTGTTTAATTCATTTATTGCCTTTTATTCTTCATGATTATTAAATAAATAAATCTTGTTTAATTATTTAATACGTCGTTAATTGTCTTAAGTCTTCCTTCGTTAATTCTTCCTCCTCACTAAATAAATGAATTTCATTTATCTAGTTAATATATCACTAATTATCACAATTAAATAAATTCATTGATTTATTTAATTTCTAAATCCATATCTTCTAAATTGAATAATTATGTTTAATTATTTAATTGTCTGAATTAATATTCCTCTCATTTTAAATAAATGAAATTATTTAAAATGTCATCACATTCTTAATTAATTGTCCATTTTGGATAAATAATATAAAAAGAGATTATTTATGGTTTTTAAAATCCACATTTTGGATAAACTTATTTGTTTATCCCATTTATGAATTAAGTCATTATTTAATTCATAAATGGACATTCCACCTTGAATTTATTAATTTGCATTATTTCCACTATGAATCTAATAGTGTGAAATATTTTCACTAACTTATTTATATATTCTCACTAATTATTTATTAATCCCACTTCCCTTTCCACTAAAATAAATAATTATGACAATTATTTATTAATCCCCCATTTATGAATTAAATCATTATTTAATTTATAAATGGACATTCCACCTAGAATTTATTAATTTGCATTATTTTCACTATGAATCTAATAATGTGAATTGTTTTCACTAACTTATTTATATATTCTCACTAATTATTTATTAATCCCACTTCCCTTTCCACTACAATAAATAATTATGACAATTATTTATTAATCCCCCACTTATGAATTAGATCATTATGTAATTAATAAGTGGACATTCCACATTCCATCTTTGTGATTTTTAAAATTTCACAAAGTGGGTCACCTTATCTTTTAATTTTAAAAATCTTTATTTTTAAAATTAATTATCTCACATTTTTTCTCCACCACTGATCTGATTCTCTTCAGATTGCATCTTGACCCTTCATTTAAGGATCTTTCCCTAACCCTAATTAGGGATGGTCAGATTTAATCTTGGCCTTTCATTTTAGGTTTTTTTCAAGATTCAATCTGATCCATCCATTCAAAATTGGGTTTTCTATAAAATGACAGGCTTGCTCATAAGGAAGGGATTGATGATTCTTAGAATTCTTGAGAGCTAGGAGAAGAATTATAGCCATTTTACCATTTAGGATTTTAGTCATTTCATCTTTGTCATATGCATAGGAATTTAGGAAAAATCCTTCAAAGCTTGTTTAAGACATTGGCATAGGAAAGGATTGCTCACACACTCAATCTAAGGGCATCAATCATATGCTACAAGCTAGGAGGTGTTATAGAGATGATTCATGGAAGCTTCGTGAATATCTGGTATAAGTGTTTCATTATTGTTTGTTTTCGTTGTGCTTCATAGCTTCTTTGGGTTTTATTTTATGATCTAATATGCTAATCCTAATCCATTAAATTTTACCCATTCATTACATAATCTATCTAGGGGCATTTCACTACACACATTAAGGGTAGAGCCATTGTTAATAAGGGTCCTCTTGATGCCTATTCAATTGAATTGGGCTATTATCATAAAGGATTCATTTTTCTTCCTTAATTATAATGGAGGGAGTTCATGTTGATAGAAGGTAATGTCTACATTAATTGCATTCATTCCTCTTATTAGAGATACCACATAATTTGTGTTTGTACTAGGAGGAACCACTATTTGTTGCAACATTGTTTGGGGCATAGAGTGATAGTTTGGTGAATTTTGAAGAAGATACCACATGGATATTTTTTTAGGACTATTCTTAAGTTTTTGAATGAGATCATACTCCCCAAGGTGTGAATTTAAATGAAGAGCACTACACAATATGGGATTGGGTAAAGGTAAGGGTGTTGGGCTGGGTTGTTGTGGTTGCAGATCATTTCTAATGTAATGTGTGTGAGCAACAACATCATGCTTAGGTGGGTAAAAGGTAAACTCAGGTTTAGGTGGTTGTTGAGGTTTATGTGAAGGTGGGTAAATGAAAAGTTGAGGTTGAATAAGATTGACATCTCTTGCTTTTTTTTTCTCATAACAAACCTTAGTGGATGGATTTTGTTAGATGAAGTCCTGAAGGGCTTCATCTAACATGTCAAATTCATCACTACTAAATGGTTTGGGAGGTAAGTTATCATTGGTTGACTTGGGTTTGTCATCACAAACCTTAGTGGATGAACTTAGTAAAAGGAATCCATGTAGAGCTTCATTTAACTTATCTAAGTTATCACTACTAAAAGAATCAAATGATATAGTTTTTCTAAAGTGAAGCATTATTTTTTATTCTTTCATTTGATTGTTTAAGTTTTTTGTTTGCATTTGTTGATAAATTTGATCTAAATGGACTAGGAACTAATATTGAAAGCAATTTTTTTTAAAAATGTAATGCTATCCACAATTTCCATTAAAGTGAATGATGCTAGTTCTAAGGATTACAATGTAACATAAAATAACTAAACTAGAATAGGAAAGTAATGTTGATATGTTTTTTATGCACTTCTCAACACAGGTAATGCATAGATGCAACACTTCTCTTGAAAGACAATCTTCCACAATCAAATTGCAGAACACTATCCCAAGGTCTCTATTGTTAGGTCTTGCTAGTGCTTGGAATATCTCAGTTGTTTCATGTGATTTGTTGGAATCACAAGGTGGACTTACAAATGAGTTACAAATCAAGGAAGTTGGATTTGCAAATGCAGTTTTAAAGTGCCAGAAGTGAATGAACAGTGGTTGTCCACTCAAAATAGCAAGTTGAAACTCATCAAGTTCATCTGATTTAGCTTCATGGTGATGCTTGAGATCCTACTCTAAGCAAGGAATAAAATAAATAGAAAAAGGAGAAGGGTTAAGATAATTTTTCTAAACCTAAGTGATGAATGAATAGTAACAATCATGGCTACTACAGTAGACAAGCTTCCTAAATTGAGTTTTACTTGACCAAGAGAAATCTATAGCTACACAAAACCAGTGAAATCTTCTAAGGTCTCCCAATTTTCAAATTACACATACACATCATGAGCATGCAATTGAACTAGGTTGCATCAATGAAGTAAAGAAGCCTAAGCTAACTTTGCATAGGAGCTTGTCATCAACAAGTGCTAAAAGTATGGTCTAGAATCTCATAAAATACTATAACATCAAGACCATCATGACAACCATTCAAGAAAATAATACTAAAACTACTATGGAAGGTTGAACCATGCATACATAAATAAAAAAATCAAAAGGAACACCCATAAATCATGTAATGTTGCTTTCTATTGCTATAGAATTCCTTTTACAACAGCTCTCCAACCCATACAAATGAGGGGAAAGCCCCTATTTATAGATTTCCAAAGCCCAAATGAATGGATAGGATTGAATTACATCAAGTTTCCTAGATTTGATTTACATTACGGTTTCACCTACTCCTCATTATCCAATAATTTTAAAATACATCTTTGTCTTTTCCCAATTTCGTCATCTAGTGCTTAGGTGTTGTAGCAATTTCGTCATTTAGCTAATTTCCCTTTTACTATAGCTCAAACTATTTGAAAGTTTCCTTCTTACTTGATGTGTTTGTAGTATTCTTCCTTGGATAAAACTAGCCCATTGACAATTGGAATCAATTGATTAGTTGCCCTTGATTTGGGTAGACAACTCATCATCATCTAGTGAAAAGTAGGACAACTCCTTCATGCCTTCTTCAAGGCCACCCCCTTGCATTTTTTTCATTTCCTTCTTCTAACACTGACCCTGTTGGTGGGTGCTAGGGGGAGAGGTGAACATGAAATGAACAGTGATAGGAGTGATGTGCTTTTCCTTGTTCAACTTTCTCAATGGGTCTCCTTGACATACCAATGGTAGGCTCCTTGAATCCTACATAAATGAGGTGTAGTAAGTGTTTTCATACATAAATCAAAGAATTTTTTTGTCAAATATTGCATAATCCTTGTTAGATCCATCCATGCATCATCAAAAGATCATAATATTCATATTTGGAGCTCATTTAGTCCATAAACATTAATGTAGCCCTAAGGGGGTGAGCAACAAACGGGGGACACCAAACTAGAAGGGAAGTTCCCAGACCTCACAAAACATAGCAAAACTAGAAAAGGGGAAGGAAGATTGCCCAAAAAAATTCCTTAAAATTGGACTTATTCAAAAAAACTAGAAGCTTGGAAGGGGAAAGCCGAAGGGTCACCACCCTTTTGAAAATTCAATGAGCACACAACGGCCCAGAAGGAAAGCCTCGATTGGCAATGGAGGGGTGGAGTCCCAGAAATGGCCATGGAGGGGAAAAGTCCCAAAAAGGTCCACAGAGGGGCCGGGTCCCAGAGGCCAGGTCGTCGGGGCTCTAAGGATATTCAAAATGGCCACAGAGGGGCTAGGTCCTATAGGCCGGGTCATCGAGGCTCCATAGATGTTCAAAATGGCCACTGAGGGGTTGAGTCCAAAAAATGGCCATGGAGAGATGGAGTCTCGGAAATAGCCACGGAGATGTCGGGTCCCAGAGGCTAGGTCATCGTGGCTCCACAGATGTTCCAAAATGGCCATAGAGAGATGGAGTCCCGAAAATAGCCACAGAGGGGCTGGGTCCCAGAGGTCGGGTCATCGGGCCTCCACAGATGTTCCAAAATAGCAAAGAGGGATGGATATCCAAAACCCCCAAAAGTTAATTGAACATTAACAAAACCTTGGCAGTTCACTTAGGCACCATGGACACATCTCAAATCAACCAAAAAGTTATACCCAAAATCAAAAATTTGGAAACTAGACTGGCGGGAGTCCACAGATGTTTTAAAAATAGCCAAAGAGGGAGGGAGTTCTAGAGGGAAAGTTTTGAAACAATCAAAACTTAATGGAATGTTGAAGAAACTTTGGCAGTTCACTTAGGCACCACAAACACATCCCAAATCCACCAAAAAGTTGTTCCCAAAGTCAAAAATGTGGAAACCCGACCGGCAAGGGTCCATGGATGTTTCCAAAATAGCCAATGAGGGAGTTCCAAAGGGAAAGTTTTGAAACCACCGAAACTTAATAGAATTTTGATGAAAATTTGGCAGTTAGTTAAGCACCATAAACACATCCAAAATCCACCAAAAAGTTATCCCCAAAGTCAAAACTGTGGAAACTAGACCAACAGGGGTCCACAGATGTTTCCAAAATAGCTAAAGAGGAAAGAAGTTCTAGAGGGAAAGTTTTGAAACCATATAAACTTAACGGAACAATGAAAAAATGTTGACAGTTCACCTAGGCACCATAAACACATCCCAAATCCACCAAAAAAATTATCCCCAAAGTCAAAAATGTGGAAATCAGACCAGCAAGGATCCAAAGATGTTTCCAAAACAACCAAAGAGGGGGTGAGTTCTAGAGGGAAAGTTATGAAACCACTAAAACTTAATAGAACATTGATGAAACTTTGTTAGTTCACTTAGGAACCACAAACACATCCCAAATCCACCAAAAAGTTTCCCAAAGTCAATAATGTGGAAATCAAACTGGCGGGGGTCCATGGATGTTTCTAAAATAGCCAAAGAGGGAGGGAGTTTCAGAGGGAAAGTTTTGAAACCACCGAAACTTAACAAAACATTGAAAAAACTTTGGAAGTTTACTTAGGCACCACAAACACATCCCAAATCCACCAAAAATTTATCCCCAAAGTCAAAAATGTGGAAACTAGACTGGCGGGGGTCAATGGATGTTTCAAAAATAGGCAAAGAGGGAGAGAGTTCCAAAGGGAAAGTTCTAAAACCATTGAAACTTACCAAAATGTTGACGAAAATTTGGAAATTCACTTAGGCACAACAAACACATCCCAAATCCATCAAAAAGTTATCCCCAAAGTCAAAAATGTGGAAAAATGTGAATCGAGTGACTAGGGACCAAGTTAGCAGGAACAAGAAAAAATGTCAAAAAGGGATAGGGGACTTTGTTTCTCCCTAGACTTGAATAGCCCAAGTACTTGAATTTGATTTTTTGAAGGCACATGACCAATTTGGGCTTGGAAAATGGGGCACACAAAACAAAATAGGAGCAAAGTAACTTGTTGGGAGTGAAAAAAAAGGGGTTCTCTGCCCACGGCGGGGCGTGTGTGCAAAACATGCATAATAAATGGTGAATTGCTAGGGAAATGCTCTAGAGAATTTTGATGAAAAATTGGAATCACGAACCCAAAATATTTGGTTTTGAACTTCACATTAGGGGAAACAAACCAGATTCCCAACCAAAGGATCAAAACCACTAGCTAATCCAACATTTAGTATGTTGAAAATCCAAGTGTGTGCAATTCATTAATTTCCATCCTTCCATTTCCATGGGAACCCAAGCTCTATCAAGTGAAGCTATGTAGTTTATTATAACTTCGAAAGCATCGAGGATATTGCCTTACTACTAGTCAGGCATCCATAGCCCCAACAAGGTTGTCACTGTGATTCTTCTGAACATTACTCTACTGCCGGCCAAGCATCCATAGCCCTGGTAGAGTTGCTTGGATACCCCTAAAAAGTTGATTTTTTCTTTCTTTTAATTTTTAATGTTTTCTTTCTTTCTTTCTTTCTTTTCTCTTTTCAGCTCTTTTGTTTCAACCTGCAAGCATTGAAGCTCACACTCACGGCTAGGAATCATAGTGGCCCTAGACCAGAATTTTAGATTTTTCACTTAATAGACTTCATAAAAGGCCCTACAGTGACCATTAGATTCTTTAGATGTGTAAGAGCTATAAGATTTTAGAATACGTCAGAGTTGGACTAAGCCAACAACTTATCCTCTTTGAATCAAACACCCAGATCACTTGACACTAACAAAAGACCTTCACCATCCACTCTGAAGACTTGATTAGAGTTTGACAAAGAAATACGTAGAACAACCCCAGGTGATATCTATGGTTGTTGTGCACAAAAGTGTGTCCAACTAAAAGTAGAGGGACCTTGAGCAAAGTAGTAGCAAAATGAAAGCAATAAAAAAGAAAACAACCTACACACACCAACTAACCTAACGAAAGCAGGAAAGTAGAGTATTTATAGGAAACCTATAGTACTCAAAATGGGCTATGTACAAAGATATTTATAAAGCACTATGTTCAGGAAAGGTGAGTTGACATTAACATTTATTAGATTTCGTAATGCATGCACAAGAAAATGGGAAATTGTTATCATTCTTAACCATACAAACTTATCTTTATATTCAGAAAAAAGAAGTTCATCATTGCAGCACTCAAGTTCAATCACGTCATCATAAAAAATCAATAATTGAGGAGGCTCGTTGAACCCATGGTTAATCCATAAAGATGTTTGTTTTCCCTCATTCCCATAATCAACATAATAAGTATAGTTATGAGAAACAATAGGGGCGAGGAAGGATAGAACTTGAACATTGTCACATGAAGGTGGTTGCGTTAGACAGTCAAGGGTGAGAACTGCATCATTGATTGTTGCATTGGTAGCCTTGAGCAGGCATGATGGAGGGTACAACACTTCAAACATTAAGTGTGCATAAGGTTGGGAGGATGGGGAAACAACCAAATCTTCCAATCTATGAATGAGATCTACAACCCTAATTGGCAGTTCTTGAAAAAAAAACACTTCTCCACATTGATCATCTACAAACTAGGGATCCACTTGGCTTCTATCCTCAAACGATAGTATGTTGTCTTGTCTCCTTCCCCAAGTATTAAACTCCTTTTAATTATGTTCAATTTCATGGGATAATGACATGGAAAAATGTGTCCAATTGTACCCATCTGAATATGAAAGAGGATCAACAATAATCATGGTAGAAAAACTCCAAGTTGCATCTTGTAGTCGATCGAGTGCTTCATCTCTATTAGCAGCTATCTCAGCACTTCCGCCTTTGTCTTCTTCTCTTTTCTATTCATGCATCTCATCATGATGTTCACTCATTTCCTCTTGCTCACTATCACTATAAATGGAGGAGCTCCTCTCCCAATTTGGAAACTCTAGTGCATCATTGTTTGGGGTCTCAAGGAGTATGTATTCATTGCTATCGTCTTCTAGGATGTGCTCTTCCTCGACATGATCAGCCCTTTGTAGTGCATCTCCCAATGGAAAGAAGTCATCAATTGATGGAACCTCATCAAGGGGACCAAATTCTACTGCAAAATTTCCCTCCAAGGGCTTGACATAAAGCCTATCGTTCATGGTGTGCAATTTCTCTTCGAGAGGAAATTCTTGATGACTAGTGGACAACATTCCTATTTGATCTAATTCATCACTCAAAATTCTAAGACTATATTGATGTCCTTCTTCTATTTTTGTCCCAACATCCTTTTGAGGACCACCTTCAACTGAGTTGTCACTTGGCTTTGGCTCTTTGTCTTCTACTTCAATCCAAGTAGCAAGTGGAGGAGGTCAAGTGCTTGGCTGCTCAACTCGTCCTCTAACTTGTTTGATAGCCTCTTTGCATAGCTCGCATGCAAACTTAGAGTGTGATGAATCATGAATTTTGCACCAATTTGGCAGCAACACCTCCAAATCCACTTGACATCTTAATTCAGACCATGGTGAGTGGTTGCTCCCACTCCTCCAAGCTTGCATTTTCACATTCTTGATCACTGTCATTGATGAAGGAGAGGTCTTCTAATTTGATTTCACTTATACTCTCATCATCATTTTCTACTACTCCAAAATTTTCAACCTTTTCTTCTTCTTGTTCTACAATATCTTCATTGGAAATCCCAACAAGAATTGTTACAAACTTTGTTGATTCATAAACTTCAAATGAATCCTCTTCTATATTAGAGGACTTCCTTTGATTGGTGGAAGTAATGCCTTCTAAATTAATTTCAATTAGATTTCAGCAAGGCACCTTGCCGTCCTAGTGAAATTTGCTTCTTCCTCCTAGTTTTCAACTTCAATGTTCGCTGCTCCAACATTAACTTGTATAAAATTTCTTGGTTCATCCTTACTTTGCTATCCTCCAGATGTTGACAACTCTTTTACCTCATTGGATAACTTCTTCTCATTGGTAGTTGGCTGCTCCAACTTGTTTGAACAACCCTTGGCTTAAGTGATGATTTCTTTGCATGATGAGCAAGTGAATTCAGAGTGGGGTGCATTGTGAAATATACACCAACTAGACATCAATATTTCCTCCAATCTTGGTTTGTATTTTCTATTCAAATGTTCCTAGATCAGCTCCTTGAATGCCTTGGCTCCCATGGTTGTCAATTCTTCCTCTGGGTTTGTAAGGGCTAAAGGTAGATAGATTTCCCAGAAAGGGATTTCTCCTTGCAAGACCTTTTCAACTCTGCTCAAGAAATTCAGACATCCCAATTCATTGTACCTACGAGTGCAATGGATCCAACATCTATCCATCAATGTGAATTGTGGCAACGGCTTCTTCAGTATCTTATTCAAATCTACATGCAGCTAAGTGATGTTGATTTGTGTGTGTTGCTCCATTTTGACTCAGCTTCTTTTCCTTCAGAATTTTCTAATTTTTTACCATTAAAAAGTATCTCGGATTTCTTATTTGAAAGTGCTCTTTTTGAAGTTCCCTCCTACCGCCAGTTTTGTTGATGTGTTTTTTATGCACTTCTTAACACAAGTAATGCATAGATGCATCCTCTCTTGAAAGACAATATTCAACAATCAAATTGCAGAATACTATCCCAAGGTCTCTAATGTCAGGTCTTTACAGTGTTTGGAATATCTTAGATGTTTCATGTGATTTTCTGGAATCACAACGTGAACTTACAGATGAGTTACAAAGTGGGGAAGCTAGATTTGTAAATGCAGTTTCAAAGTGCTAGAAGTGAATGAACAATGGTTGTCCACTCAAAACAACAAGCTGAAAATCATCAAGTTCATCTAATTTAGCTTCATGGTGATGCTTGAGATCCTACTCTAACCAAGAAATAAAATAATTAGCAAAAGGAGAAAGGTTAAAAAAGTTGTTCTAAACCTAATCTATGAATGAGCAGTAACAATGGTGGTTGCTATAGTAGATAGGCTTCCTAAATTAAGTTTTGCTTGAAAAAGAGAAAGCTACAGCTACACAAAACCAGTGCAATCTTCTAAGGTCTATTGATTTTCAAATTACACATACACATCATGAACATGCAATTGAACTAGGTTGCAACAGTGAAGTATATAAGCCCAGGATAACTTTGCACAATAGCTTGTCATCAACAAGTGCTAAAAGTATGGCCTAGAAGCTCATCAAATACTATAACAACATCATGACAACCATTCAATAAACTAATACTAAAACTACTATGGAAGGTTGAACCATGCATACATAAAGAGAAAACTCAAAAGGAAAACCCATAAATCATGCAATGTTGCTTTCTATTGCTCTAGAATGCCTTTTACAATAGCTCTCCAACCCTTACAAATGAGGGGAAAGCCCATATTTATAGTTTTCTAAAGCCCAAATGAATGGATAGGAATGAATTACATCAAATGGCCGAGATTTGATTTACATTAGGTTTACACCTACTCCCCATTATCCAACAATTTTAAAATACATCTTTGTCTTTTCCCATTTTTGTCATTTAGAGCTTAGGTGTTATAGCAATTTCCTCATTTAGTTGATTGCCCTCTTGTTGTAGCTGAAACTTCTTGAAAGTTTCCTTCTTACTTGATGTTTTTGTAGTGTTCTTCCTTAGATAAAATGATTCCATTGACGATTGGCATCAATTGATCAGTTGCCCCTAATTCAGGCAGACAACTCATCATCATCTGGTGAAAAGTAGGACAACTCCTTCATGCCTTCTTCAAGGCCATCCCTTTGCATTTTTGTCATTGACTTCCTTGGCACAAGCCTTATTCTAACACTAACCCTGTTGGTGGGTGCTATGGGGAGATGTGAACATGAAATGAATGGTGACAAGAGTGATGTGCTTTTCATTGTTCAACTTTCTCAATGGGCGTCCTTGATGGACCAAGGGTAAGCTCTTTGAATCTTGCATAAATGAAGTGTCGTAAGTGATTTCATACACAAATTGAGGAAAAATTTAGTCAAATCTTCCAAAATCCTTGTTAGATCTATCCATGCATCATCAAAAGATCATAATATACACATTTGGAGCTCATTTTGGCCATAGACATTAATGTAGGCCAAAGGGGACGAGTAGTGAACAAGGGACACCAAACCAGAAGGGAAGTTCCCAAACCCCAAAAACATAGAAAAACAAATATTTTTCAATTATAGCACATGGGAAAATGGGAAGGAAGAGTACCCAGAAAAATTTCCATAACATTGGACTTATTTGAAAAAATTGGAAGCTTAGAAGGGGAAAGTCGAAGGGTCACCACTCTTTTGAAAAGTCAATGAGCACACGGTGGCTCGGAAGGAAAGCCCCATACGACAATAGAGGGGTGGAGTCCTAGAAATGGCCATGAAGGGGAAAAGTACCAAAAATGGCCACGAATGGGCCAAGTGCAGGAGCCTAGGGCTTCACAGATGTTCAAAATGGCTACAGAGGGATGGAGTCCCAAAATTGGCCACAAAGGGGTTGGGTCCTAGAGGCTGGGTTGTTGGGGCTCCACGGATGTTCAAAATGGCCACGGAGGGACAAAGTCCTATAAATAGCTATGGAGGGGCTGGGTCCTGGAGGCCAGGTTGCTAGGACTCCACAAATGTTCCAAAACGGTTACAGAGAGACAAAGTCCCAAAAATGGCCACGAAGGGGTTGGGTCCTGAGGGCAGGTCACTAGGGCTCCACAAATATTCAAAATGGCCATGGAGGGATACAGTCCTAGAAATGGCCATGGAAGGGCCGAGTCCCAGAGGCCGGGTTGCCAAAGCTCCACAAATGTTCCAAAACAACCAAAGAGGGATGAAGATTCAAAACCCCCGAAACTTAATGGAATGTAGAAGAAACTTTGGGATTTCACTTAGGCACCACAAACATATCCAAAATCCACCAAAAAGTTGTCCCCAAAGTCAAAAATGTGGAAACTAGACCAGCGAGGATCCACAAATGTTTCAAAAATAGGTAAAGAGGCAGGGAGTTCCAGAGGGAAAGTTCTAAAACCATCAAAACTTAAAAAAACATTGACGAAACTTTGGCAGTTCACTTAGGCACTACAAACACATTCCAAATCCACCATAAAGTTGTCCCCAAAGTCAAAAATGTGGAAATTGGATTGGCAGGGGTCCACAAATGTTTCCAAAACAACCAAAGAGGGAGGGAATTCTAGAGGGAAAGTTCCAAAACCACCTAAAATTAATGGAATGTTGAGGAAACTTTGGAATTTCAGTTAGGCACCACAAACACATCCCAATTCCACCAAACATTTGTCCTCAAAGTCAAAAATTGGGAAACTAGACATACAGGGGTCCATGGATGTTTCCAAAATAGCCAAAAAGGGAGGGAGTTATGGAGGGAAAGTTCTGAAACCACCAAAACTTAACAGAACGTTGATGAACCTTTGGCAGTTCACTTAAGCACCACAAAAACATCCCAAATCCACTAAAAAATTATCCCCAAAGTAAAAAATGTGGAAACTAGACTGGCGAGGGTCCACAGATGTTTCCAAAATAACCAAAGAGGGAGGGAGTTTTGGAGGGAAATTTTTGAAACCACCGAAACTTAACGAAACATTGATGAAACTTTGGCAGTTCAGTTAGGCACCACAAACACATCCCAAATGCACCAAAAATTTATCCCCAAAGTCAAAAATGTGGAAACCAGACTGGAAGGGATCCACGAATGTTTCCAAAATAACCAAAAAAGGGAGGGAGTTCTAGAGGGAAAATTTTGTAACCACCAAAACTTAACAGAACGTTGAAAAAACTTTGGCATTTCACTTAGGCACCACAAACACATCCCAAATCCACCAAAAAGTTGCCCCCAAAGTCAAAAATGTGGAAACCAAACTGGTAGGGGTCGATGAATGTTTCCAAAACATCTAAAGAGGGAGGGAGTTCTAGAGGGAAAGTTCTGAAACCACCAAAACTTAACTAAACATTGATGAAACCTTAATAGTTCACTTAGGCACCACAAACACATCCCAAATCCACCAAAAAGTTATCCCCAAAGTTAAAAATGTGGAAATCAGACCGGTGGGGGTACACATATGTTTCAAAAATAGTTAAAGAGGGAGGGAGTTCTAGAGGGAAAGTTCTAAAACCACTGAAACTTAACGAAACGTTGACGAAACTTTGGCAGTTCACTTAGGTAGTAGAAACACATCCTAAATCCACCAAAAAGTTATCCCCAAAGTCAAAAATGTGGAAAAATGTGAATCGAGTGACTAGGGACCAAGTTAGTAGGAAGAAGACAAAAGGAAAAAAAGGGACGGGGGGCTTTGTTTCTCCTTGGACTTGAATACCCCAAGTAGGTGAATTTGGTAAAGGGAATTTGATCATTTGAAGGCAAAAGACCAATTTGGGCTTGGAAAATGGGGCACACAAAACAAGAAAGGAGCAAAGTAGCCAGTTGGGAGCAAAAAAGAAGGGGGTCCCTGCCCACGGTGGGGCATGTGTGCAAATCATGCACAACAAGTAACTAGAGCAAACAATAATTTAAGGAACTAGAAATTGAATTATGAAAATAGAGATGCAATATGTGTACTAGGACTAAGTCACCCAAGGTGGCGAATTAATCCTAGTAAATATATTTTTTAAGTATTTTTGAATTTTTTGATGGATGCTTATGTTTTATATACTGTACAATGAAAATCTAAATTGCAGATGCAAAATTTGACTATTGGTTAAGGAAATAAGGTGCAATAATGCAAGCTTAAATGAGCTTTTCACTAATTCAAATTTGAAAACCCTATAATGAAAAACAACGCAAAACCTAATGCAATGTTGATGCAAACTATTCTTGGGATGTAAATGAACTTGAAATTAGAAGTAAAACTTTTAAAAGTTGAGTTCACCAAAATGTGGAGATCAATTTTGGCACCACAAGACTCCCTAACACTTCTAGGGTTTTCACCTAAAAGGAGAGAGGTAAGCCAAAATGTACAATTTACCCACTCAAAACTAATGCAAGTATGAATGAAATATTCCTAAATGTAATGTTCTAAATGCAATAAACTAATAAAAGCTATTGACTATTAATGCAAAACTAATGAAATGCAAGATGTTTGTAAACACATTCTGATATGCAAAAAGATAAATTGAATGCAATATAAAACAAGATAGAAAGGCTAAACTAAAAGAGTGCACCTAGAAACTGATAGAGGCTAGAATGAATAGTACATATGTCTTTGAAATTCTAGAAAATCTTTTTTTTTTGCCAACTGGGACGCTTATTCCAAGCTAGGCGACTTAGTCACAAATTAGGGAAACTGCTCCTAAGGCCATTTCAACCAAATGGGTATCCAAATTTTTTAAAAAATCTGAAAAACATGTGCAATGGGTCTAAGTCACCACTGTTGGTGACTTGTTCCACTTTGGCTTTTTTGAAAATTTGAAAGTGGAAACAAAAGTCCTTAGTCAACACTTTGTTCTTCTATTGAAATTTGAATCCAAATCTACAAAAAATTATTGTAAAATAGAATATAATTTTATTTCTAATGGGGAGTTTTCCTTGGTCAAACCCCTAGTTGGAATTTAAAATTTTAAAGAGATAATGAAATGTGCATAAAACCCTAGCCCTAAGTGCATCTAAGACTAGGAAATATGAAGCAAGATGTAACCCTATTCTAACATGCAAGAATAAGAAGCATAAATGAGACTAGATTAATGCAATACTAATTCCAAAAGAACCTAAATCACATTAGAAATGAATCCTAATAACATGTAAACCTTCCTTAGGCTGAAAATAGAGAGAAAATGGAAGATGGAATCACTTTGGAAACAAGTCCTTAGGCTTGATTTGATGGCTAGTTGAATATTCTCAACCTATATTTCTCCATGATTCTCCATAGGCATCCATAATCAACCCTTTTCAATGTGAGATATAGAAAAAAAGGTAAGCTTGAAGACGTAAAAAAGCACTATCTTGCTACCCTAAAGCTTCAACTTTGTTGTAGATAGACTAATAAATCTTCTTGTGAAATATATACAACACTTGACTCTTGAATTTTTTTGTTGAAAATGACTTAATGTTATGAAAAATGACCTAAAAACATATATCTATAGTCATCAATATGTAATTATTCATTATATTTACTTCACAGGCTAACATCCATTAGAAATTTGAATTAAGTCGGTGATTTTTCTACTCAAAACTAAAAAATCCCCCAAAAGGGACTAAGTTGCAACCTTGGGAAACCTAGTTCCACCATGGGTTCTTGAGGTTGGTTGTGTGATTTGTGAGTGGAATAGGCATTAAAGTCAAAAATATTGAGTCTTAGGGGCCTATAAATGTTGTTTTAAAGGGTGATTAATGCAACAATGTCTAAATAAGGACCAAATAAAGTGGAAAATTACCTCTTTTTCCAAGAGTATACAATTTTTAGCAACATGGAGGTATATATTTTTTATGGTATAGGAGCATAATACAATTTTCTTGTTTACCACAGTTAGGTTCTCACATAGTTGATAACTAATTTCACTAGCCTGTGTGAGTATGTGTGTTGTTTGTATAGTGGATAGTGATTTCTGTTTGTGAATGTCTTCTTGGAAAAATAGTTGTGATGTGGTCCACATCATGTTGGAAATTCAAGGATTGATCCACCCTTTTTATTATCTTTCTTTTAGTCTTTGGTATTGTATGATTGTGTATCTTCTCATTGTTGCATACAAGTTTTTAACATAGGCATGTGTGTCCTTCCTTTGTTTATTTTTCCATTAGCTCTTAGATCTTCGTGGCTTAATTTTTCTCCTTTGTCTTTTCCATCATATATTTCTAACAATTATACAATTAGACCTCTCTCGATTCTCTACTTTAGTGTGATTTTGACATAGGGTCATCCTCTTACTAAAGTGGGGGCTAAATGTAGTGTAGAAAAATGCATCCCTTTACATTTTATCACTTGTTTAGGCCCTCCTTATTAAATGTACTTAATTATGCCTTAATTTAGTGTTGTAAATCTATTTATTTACATATTCAAACTAATTTTAGGGCCATATTAATTAATTGAGCTTAATTAGACATTGATAATCCCTATAATTTAATTACAAGCCCATTAAATTATATTTTTTAAGCGGAAACCCAATAATAATTAATGCCTAAATATAAAACTTTACCTTGAGCAATGTGTGTTCCAAGATTTGACACATAGGATCCATTTAGCCATGGGTTAATGGGTCCTCCCTAAATCCTTGGACCTAAATTTAAAATATTTTTTTGAGGGAATTGTAATGTTTTTAATAACATAATTCAATGTGAGCTTGTGATATTTGAATTTTGAGAAATAAAGGATGCATACTTATAAATAAAAGGTTATTTGACTAAGTTTCACCTAGGTTTTTTATGAGACTTCACAAGAGCTAAGGTTGATCAAGAGAATTCAAGGGTAGATTTATCTAGGTTTTATTGCAGCAATCAATATCTAATCATCATTTCAAAGTCTTCTAGAATCATACATGTTTTTGGAGCTAACATTGTGATGTAGGTTTCATGATCAAGTCAAATATTCAAAGCATCATTTCAATCATATTTCAAAGTTCAATATCCACATCCATTGAATCCATATCATGCAAGCTATCAACCTCCATTATCAAGGATTATCAAGGGTGTTTTTGAGTGGTAACATAACATTTCTCATTCTTGATTCCCTCTTTCATTCTTTCATTTGATCTCAAGGTTTAATTACCAAAATAAGGTTCAAGACCAAGGTAAACCCCCACTAACCAAAAAAAACATTTTTTCCCTCTCTTTTTTGTGTTGCAAGTTCATAGGTTGAAGAAAATTTGAAGATCTCAAAAGTGAAAAATTTTAAAGTTGCATTTTTTGTCACCTTTTTTGTCATCTCATGGAAACTCAGACCCTGAATTCAATTTTGGCTTTCTGCTAGTGGGACCTACGAGAATCAGAAGTGCAAACCCAATGCTCAAGTATCATGAAACTATATTTTATATTCCTATATAGACTAATATTTGATTCTCTTACAACCTCTCATAACTAGCCAAAATATTTGATTCTCTTACAACCTATCGTAACTATTAGCAACACAAGAGTAGACAACTAAGAGGGGCAAGGTGAATCAGTTGCCATAGAAATTTAAAACTTATTCAACTTATTAACTGTATTCTTAGATCCAATTAATAACATGTGAAAGGATAAATCATCAACCCATCATAAATGCACATAACACTAAGGTTTTTTATGTGGAAAGCCTATTAGGGGAAAAAACATGGTGGAGGTCAATCCAAAAGATTATACCTTGCTAAAAGTATAAGAAATGAAAATATGGGGAATTCACATGCATTTAGGCACACTCCCTAAAGCTCACTGCTCAATTATAATAGGCCTTACCACCCAAAGGAAGACATAATGTCTTATAGAGATAATTATATTACATCCATAGGGATTTAAACTAATAGAATAGCATCTGCTTATGTGTGATTATAGTTCTAGTTAAGCACATGAACACTTCTTTACTTTTCTTCACTCTTCTTCACACTCTACTCTACCTTCGAATGATTTAGATCAATATTTGAACACAGATGCACACTCTGGCATACACTCACCCACTTCAATTTGAATAATCAATTTTTGTTATATATCCACAATAAGAAACTTAATCCCTTCAATTCAACTTCAACAAAATAATAAATGAATATAAACTGTCAGCCAAAAACACTAAAGTTTACTAATGTGATTCAACCAAGGTTGGCCATAAATTATTGAAGACCCAAATCAACATCTCCAATGTGAAAACACTTTAATTAATTACTCAAATATCCACAACATGCTACAACCACCATGTCGGCCAAGAACAAGGAAAAAATGAACACGCAAGAAAAAATTGCCAACCACCATCATAATGATTAATGTGAACATGCAACAAATATAGATCACAATATAGAAGAATCCAAAACCATCATGAATCACTAGAGAAGCATGTGCACATGTGCAACAATTGAACTAACTTAAATCACATCATCTCCAATCAACAACACCAACTAAAGCAACAAAAAAACTGTCATAATGTAAATCTTCATAACTTGATCAAATCTTCACATGGATCTCTAAACATTCATGTGGATAAAATAGATACACTAAAAAGAAAACCCTTTAGTCCACAACCTCTAATCATCAATTTAGAGAACTTACGAACATACTAAACTTCAATTCACCACTGACAACCTACAACTCATTCCATTATAATTTTCTCAATATCCTCGATATATAAAACTTCTAATGAATTAATGCTAATAGTGTTGACATCAATGGCAACCACATATTAGCAACAAAACCACAATATCCAACAATCTACCCCTTTGGAATTTATGGCAACATATGATGTGAAATAAACCATCAATGTAGCTAACTCTTGACATTTACTCCCCCTTAGGTTCTAACTCATTTTCTCCTCAACTTTTTCACACAACTCTTCTCCCCACATGACTCTTCTCTTTAGAAAATTAATATTTTTTCACATGAATCTTCTTCCCCTTTGACGTTAATGAAAAATATTTCTAGGCTCCACACAAACTTTGATCCACATATTTGAGCATCTGAACATCTAATGACTCCCCATGAGTAGCAAACATCACAACATCAATTTGAAATAAGATATGACTTTGAAATGCATAGATTCATGTAATTAAATGCATCCTTAGTTTTGATTAGTAGGGTTAATCACCCCTAAATTCCCTCTGAGATACTCAAAAGTATCCTTAGGCAATGGCTTGGTAAAGATGTTTGCAATATACTCCTTAGTAGGCACATACTCCAGTATGACTTCCTTTTCAGTCACCTTTTCTCTCAAAAAGTGAAACTTAATAGATATATTCTTTTTCTTTGAATGCAACACTGAATTCTTAGAAATGTTAATAGCACTCGAATTATCACAGAATATAGCAATAGGCTCATTATACACAACTCTAATATTCTTCAACATTTGTTTCATCCACAGGACTTGAGTAGAATTGTTAGTAGTAGCAATGTATTTGACCTCTACAGTAGATAAAGAAATGGCATTTTTCTTCTTACTTAACCATGAAATTAGCTTCCTACCCAAGAAAATGCTCCACCACTAGTACTTTTCCTATCATTTACATCTTCCACCCAATTACCATTAGTAAAGGAACTCAAAGTAAAATCATCATCTTTAAGATACCATAGGCCAAATTCAATTGTCCCCTTCAAGTATCTAAAAACTTCATTCACATTAGTCACATGAGATTCGCTTAGATCAACTTAAAATATTGCAACAATACATACAAAATTCATGATATCAACCATAGTTTGAGTTAAATACAAGAATCCACCAATCATTGATCTTTATCTAGTCTGATTTTGATTTGGAGAATCATCTTCTATTGTCAACTTGCATCCAATCACCATGGGTGTACCAACTGGCTTTGAATCTTCTATAAAAAACTTCTTTAGCAATTCCTTCACATACTTGGACTGAGATATAAAAGTCTCTTTATCTAACTGATTAATTTGCAATCCCAAAAAGAATTTCATCTTACCAATCATTGACGTCTCAAATTAACTCTTCATCTCATTATCAAACTTCATGCACAAACCATCATCTTGTCCAAAAATGATATCTTAAACAAATACTTCAACAATAGAGTCTTTATTACCATTCTTGAAATAAAAATTACTATCAGTAGTACCTTTGTTAAATCCAAGCTTTAGAAAATACTTGTTCAATTTGGCATACCATGCTCTAGGGGCTTGCTTGAGTCCATACAATACTTTCTTCAACTGGCATACCATATATCCCTTACTAGTCAACCAAAATCCATCAGGTTTTGCAACATACACCTCTTCTTCCAATTCAACATTTAGAAAATTTTACTTGACATACATTTGATAAACTTTGTAGTTCTTGTAAGAAGCATAGGCAAGAAATAATATTACAATTTCAATTCTAGCAACATGGGAAAAAGTCTCTTCAAAATCAATTCCTTCCATCTATGAATATCCTTTGGATACCAATCTTGCTTTGTTTCTAACCACTTCTCCTTGAAAAATTAATTTTTTTCTAAAGACCCATTTAGTTCCAATGAAATTCTTATCCTTAGTTCTAGGAACAAGAATCCACATATCATTCTTCTCAATTTTTTTTAGTTCCTCTTTCATTGCTTCAACCCAATTTTCATCTTTACATGCTTCATTCACACTAGTATGCTCAACCTTTGAGATCAAGTAGTATTTTTCTACAATCTTTCTCTTAGTCTAGAAACCTTTGTTCATATCTCTTATAATTTGATCTTTTGAATGATTCAATCCTACATACCTCAGAGTCTTCTTAGGTTGTTCTTCAACTTCAAGCTCTCGTGTTCTCTTCTACAACTTCACTAGTTTCTCCTTCCTCTTGTTTTTATTGATCCATCAGAATGATTTTTACTTTATTTGTAGTTTGAACTTAATTGGAATCTTTTTTTTATACTAATATTTTGATCATCAAAATCATATCCACAAGTTCTGGATGGTGTACCTAAGTCTTCATCAACCCTGACTTTTGCACTTTCAACCATTTTCCTCAATCTTTTATTGTAACACCAGTAGGCCTTATTATTAGTAGAATAACTCAAAAAGATACCTTCATCACTCCTAGCATCAAAATTTCATATCTTCATCTCTCTTGATATAACTTTTTCTTCCAAATATCTTGATATATTTAATAGTGGGCTTCTCACCAATTCATAGCTCAAAAGAGATCTTACCAGTTTCACCTTTGATTTGTACCTAATTGAGTGTGTACACAATAGTACTCACAACTTCTCTCTAGTAGATATGAGGGACATTTCCTTCCAACATCATAGTTCTAGTAGCATCTTCAACTATTCTATTCTTCCTTTCCACAACTCTATTTTGTTGAGGGGTCCATGGTGTAGATAATTGTCTCTTTATTCCATGTTATTTACAAAAGGAATTAAATTCAATAGAAGTGAATTCACCACCTCTATCTGATCTTAGACATTTAATCTTTAGACCTATCTCTATCTCAACCATAGCCTTAAAGATCTTGAAATTTTCTAGTGCTTCAAATTTCTCCCTTAAGAAAGTAACCCACACCATTATTGAGTAATCATCAATGAGTAACATGAAATACCTATTGTGTGTATAAGAATGTTATTATCAAAATAAAACACACCAATAAAACATTATACTAAAGAAAGCAAAATAAATTGAAATAAAACTAAAAAGAGCTTCTTCAGAACCGTTCTATTGTTCTCTATGTCCAGTGATTCTCTTGAAGCTACTCTCAGATTGTGTAAGCAAGACTTCTTAGAATGGAAACCTATAGAACAAGTATGCAAAAGGAGAAAGCTTCTCTATCCTATATGCTAGAGAAGTGAGATGTTGATACAGATATGCACAGGGGCTGTGAATTATGGATGCTTGTAAGTCTATGATACGAGGATGATAAGCCATGATGTAAAATGCTAATATGCTAATATGATAAGCTATACTATGGTGTGATTCTAAGGCTATGGATGCTGGAAAGATAATTGACTATAGTTTTCTTGTATGAAAGTTTCTCTATTTTAAAAGACCCAACAATCTCTTTTATAGATTTTCTCAAGCAAGAGCCTGGCTGGCAAAGATCAATGGCTATGAGATTGTATAGTAAAATTGAATGGCAAGAGATGGAGAGGTTGAGAGGAAGATGGAAAATGTTGGGAGGTTGGATAGAAGAATGGAGGCTTGTCTTCAACCCACAGGAACAAGCTTGCTCAGAAATAGAGAAATTTAATTTTATGTTTTGGAAGTTTGTTTCATGGTTGTTGAAGATAATCCACATAAATAAATTTATTTAATTTTGTGAATTTAAGAATTAAAATATTTTTGAAATATTTGATGTGAGTGAACTATAGAAGACTTAATTAAATATTTAGAATATTTAATTGTAAGTGGACTTTATAAGAATTAATTAAACATTTGAAAATATTTAATTGTGAATGAATTCTTAGAAGAATAATATCTAATATTTATTTGAATAAAATATTCAAGTTAAGATTATGTGATAATTAATATAAATAAATCGTAATGTTTATTTAATTAATTAAGAAATGGATAAGAAAGAGTGATTAAATGAACTTATTTATTTAATCGAGATGAAAGAATGAACAATATAAACAAATCATAACAATTTATTTATACGTATATTCAATTCAGAGATTTAATTAAATATTTAAAATATTTAATTAACTACTAGACTAAGGTGATGTGACCATTTTTATATGTATAAATTTTTCCCCTCTTTGAAGTGATGTGTTTTACGCATTGCTTTAAAGAATTTTGAAATTTTCCCTAGAAATTTTCCCCAGATGCTGATTGTCGAATGTTGATAGGTATATGCTCCCTCGAATGATGAATTGATAAAATTTTCATTTTTTAGATTTTTTTTATTTTTTCAAATTTGTTTTATTTTTATCAATTTTTAAGATGTCGATTCATCATTCGAAATGAAGAAATTGTCGTGGAAAGATGTAAAATGGAAAATTGATGACCTATATGACCCTCGCAATGATAAAATGTGGTAAAATGTCCCAAATTTACTTTTAAATAGGTTTAAAATGTCATTTTCCATGTCATTTTCTAATTTTAACCTAGTAAAAAGTGAAAATTTTGAGCTCTACAGTGAAAAAGATGGCACTTCCGATCCACTAGCACCATTTCGAGCTCATCCGATGATTTCAGTGGCTAGTGCACTATGGACTTGCCGTATGTACTTCGTTACTCTTTTGTGATTTGAAAATTTTCTTTTTAAGACACATTTTCCAATGTTTTTGTAATGTAAGACTGTGTTGTAGTGCCCATTTAAATTTCTATAGCGCACATTTTGTGTTTCATAGCGCCTATAATTTTGTAGCACCCATTCACCATTCCGTAGCACCCTTTAATTCTATTTTAGCACCTTTTAATTCTATTTTAGCACCTGTTAGTAATTTCATAGCACTCTTTAATTCTATTTTGGCACTCTTTAATTATGTTTTAGTGCCCTTTATGTCTGTTTTAGCACATTTTTAATTTTAAGGGCTGCAATTGTAATTTGTAATTAAGTAAAAATTTAACTGGATTTGACGCGACCGCATCCAGTAAGAGCTTTAAAAGAATAAATCAATCCTAGGATAGCCATATAATTGGAATTAAGCAATCCTAGGATAGTCACTTCAATTTTCTTTTTTTTTTGCACTAAAAGGAACATCACATTTTTGTGAAGCAATATCTTCACTTAGCATAAAAAAATTGATCATTTGGGTTTAAAATTGAACTCTTGTTTGCTTTACTTAAACACTGATAGGCCTATGCTCTCCCCTTAACTAGGTGATCAAAATGCCAAACTCATCTATTTCATTACATGTAATTTCAAGCTTTGATAATACCTTTTAGAGAGCCTGCTCTTGTGGAAAAAAGTACTCACCCAAGAGGAACGACTTGTAGTACCCCTCCATTCTCACCTAGGATGTGCAAGTAGTCTGACTAAGGAATCGGAAGAGGAAGATGGGAGAAGATCTTCTAATGGTATTTTTATATGTTGTGATTGGATTAATTAAATAAGGGTAATATTGTTTATTAAAAAGGTTAGATTAAATTGTATTTAAATATTTAAATGTTTTATTTATTTTTAAAAAGTCATGTACTTTATTAAATGTTAATTAAATATTAAATAGTGTTTATTATTTTAATCAATTATTTTATTGAGGATAATTGTTTGGAATAAATTAGTTAAATTAATTAGATAATGTTCTTTGCAAGTAAAGTTGTAAAAATAGAAATTAAAACAAAAAGTACTATGGAATAGAAAAATAAATAAATAAAAGAATGAAAAAGATAAAAGAGTGAATGTGATTTGATATTTAACTGAAAAGCTTGCTTTAAAAAAAATATAATTTCCTTTATTTATGGTTTTTGGAGCTTTTGCTATGGAAGGGTATTATCTTTTATTTTAATAAAAAAATTTAGGGAGTTTTACACACACAGAGGATTATGGAGACATGAGCTGCACAAGTGAAAATTAAATTACTGAAAAGTGAAAATTACTGTAGAAATTAAACAAAGATTGTCTATAAAAACTTTTCCCTATGAATATTCTTTCGATTTGACTTTGGGGAAAATAATGTTGTGTTATGAAAATAAACTCTCTTAAATTGTTTTTATGAGGACAATTTATTCTGGTGATTATGAAAAATATATCCTCTATATATATATAACAAGCTATTCTTACTCTGTTATTCTCCTATCCTCTGTACCTATAACTGGATATTTGTTCATCTAAAATATATATATAAACATATTATATATATATACAAATTTAGTATATATTTATATATATATATATATATATATATATATATATATATATATATATATATATATATGTATAAATAAATTATTTTGATACTTAATAAATATTCAAAATTTTGATTTAAATCAAATTTTATTTGGCCATAATGGCCGTCGGAATCTGTACCTGTTAATGGACGGAAGTTTTTGTTTTAAAAAAAATAATAATTAAATAAAATTTTAAATGAAATCATTTTCTGTGTTTTTGATTTAATTTTATTTTATTAAGGTGGGGAGGGACGACATTGGCCGAACCCTCCCCCCCACCGTACCCTTCTGTGGCTATTTGAATGCCGCACAGCAGTCAAGGAGACTGTTGTGCGCAGTCCCTGCAGGGACTGCCATGGGCAGTCCTTGCAAGGACTTCGACGGCATGCCCTGTGGGGTAGTGCCTTGTATTTGTTTTAAAAATTTAAATTTAATTTAATTTAAATTTAATTTATTTATATTCATTTACTTTTATATATATATATATTGTTGTATATTTAATTTAGTAAATATAATAATTATAATTTATCTTGTTAAAAAGTAATTATAATTATTTCATTTAATATTATTTTAATTATATTTTAAAATGTAATTTTTTTGTATTTTATTTAAAAGGTTAAATAATGTTTTTTTTTTAGGGCATTATTTTATTATTGGTTATGTTGAACAAATATTTTTAAAACATGAAATATTTTTAAAACATGAATAGTACGTAGACTATCGTGACAATTGTGTTTGGTCATAATTGAAGTTTGGAATCTTTTAATGATCATATCAATTTAACTCTTAGATCTTTGGTTTTAGTGAGAATTCTTAAATTATTTCACTTGTGGATTTTAGAATTGCCCAAATAAGAAATATCTTGATAAAATAGAGATCATTTTAGATTCTTCCTTATGTGGACTTAGCAGGTATGGTGTATTAAATTAAAATCAGTATATTATTGGTTACTTCATTTTTATAATAGGCCTGTGTGATATTCATTTATTTTTGGTTTAGAATATTCATCGTTTAGGTTATGATGTGATAAACCTAGCTTATTATCCATTACCATTACTTGATATACTTATACCAATTAGAATATCTACGAACTCATATTTATTCATTGCAATTATTAATATTGGAACAATAACTGATGGACTATAGTTTTAGATAGCTTTAAGATTCAACCTTATTAATTGCATATATTTTGTTAGTTCAATTTATTAGCTTTACATGGGTTATAAAGATGATTGATTGATATGTTAGTGAATAGGAGCTAAGAAATAGTAAAGGTTAACATAGTTCAAGTGTAGATTACTGTCTTGATTATAATTGTAAATGGTACTATCTTATAATTCAAATGTTGATATTATATTGTTGAATTCTCATTTTGAATGACCCTTGAAATGTTTTCATACATTAATAATCAATTTGTATATTATAAATTGATATCGTTGAATGTTTAAGTTTTGAGTATTAGTTCATTGAGTAGTATTTGACTAGTGATAAGGATTTGATATCTATTGTAAGTGCCTCTACTAACTATTTGTTTGTTAACCAAGAATGATGTGAAATCACTATTTTCTTTCACGGTGGATAGCTATAATATATATAAGTATGTGTTTCATCATGAGCTATCTAGCTAAAAGGGAAGGTTGTTATGCCTTGTGACCTTTCTTGTGCAAGTATGAATAAATATTTGAGTAGGATATTTTTATTTTATTTTTGCAAGAATATGATCACCTAGTTCATCAGTCTTCGACTTCACCTAAGTGGGTGGCAGCCACCTAAGAAACTGTCTGGGGTGATGGACCCTAAAAAGGGTTGCATACCCGGTCTTCTAGTATGTAATTTTGTATGGGTCACATAATGCTTATGAATAGAGGTTTGAGTTTAGTGTGTATTTGTGGTGTTGTGTTAATTTTGTGTTGGGGTAGATTCCTCCTTGAAAGTCTTATGAGTGAACCCTTGGTTGGTCAGTCAATGAGTTGGAGTAGCTCAAGTTGACGAACTATGGTGCCTCTGCGAATTATATACGTAGGAAAGGCCATCAAGTGATGAGCCCCTGAGGCATTAGGTCGGGCCCCTAGGACTATTCTTCTGAGTCTTCTTTGAGACTTGTCGTTTATTTCTGATAATGTAAAAAAACTACCAATGATTTATATAGCTTCTCTTAGTGATCATGTGCTAACTATCTTTGATCTGATGTGTATGCCAAGTTATGAAGACCTTGCAGGTATAGGCATCGGGAGCAAGGACTTTTCGATAAAATAGAATGTAAGAGGTATTTTAAGCTGGCCTAAGTAAGTAGACTCTATTGCCAAAGTTAGTAAATCACTTCTATCTTTTCTTGTAGCTTGTGTGATCATTGAATATAGTTGTAAGTAGTGATTTTTGTTGTTATTGTCTTATAAGTAAACAAAAAAAAAACTATGATGAACTATTGTATCTTTGATATGATGTATCGTTTTCCATGCTTGTGATCATTAATAGTAGTGTGTCATCACTATGTGTTCTTGGTTGTTTAGTCTCTTCCATTGATAAAAGTTTATGATTCATAATGACCGTTTCGCGTACCCCAGAGGACGTGAAAGATTTAGTAAATGCATAATTTATTTTCGTGTAATGTGTGCACACATTCATCATATGCAATGTTTCGCAATGTTTCACTTTTTAAAAAAAAATGTACAGTGTTTGTTGTCCTTTGGGATTCACACGGTGGGGCATTACACGACTGAAGTGGGTTCAAGCCAAAGCCAAGCTATTCCACCCCACTATAAAGTTTAAAGCAAATCTGGGGAAAACCCTCATTTTCTGGTAGTGTGCAAGATAACCATCCCCAAAACCTTTGTTCTAAAGGTTGGGAGGTCTCCTGAGGGAGTTTATTATTGCCGCACCAAATGAAAACCCTTACTAAGAACCTATTGTAGTATCTAGCTGAGTCAGTAACCACACATTGTAATACTCGCAGTGCAAGGGTAGGGAAGAATATGCCCCCAAGACACTCACCATATAATTGCCAAAGACCGTTTTCTCAAGGGATCTGGTATCCACTTTCGTCACTCTGAGTACGCACCTAGAAAAGACAAAAACATGGGTGCCCTCTAGGGGGTGACAAGGCTGTGTGAGTCTACACAATTTTAAGCTGTGAGCTGTTGAGTATAATGATGACCTTTTGACCTTAAGAGTGAGTCTATCTAAAGTGTATTTTTGTTTATCAAACCAGTGAAAATAGGACCATATGTGGTTCTTTTGAACGTACAGTATTTGTTTAGATTACAACTCTTAAAAACATCTATTTTCATTTGAGTGTTGTGTATTCCAAAATCATTAATTCAGTAAAGATCATCCAAAACTCAAAATCACATTGATTACTCTCATGATAAGAGATTGGAAATCCACAACCTTTGTTAAAAAGTCTATTTTCAAACGAATCAAAAAGCCAAAGAAATCACTTAGTTTCAAGAAATTATTGAAGAAGAGACAACTTTTGTACCAAAGTAGAAAGGTTTTACTTAAACATAGAACCTTTATCCATCAATATCATGATTGTGTTAGAGGTTACACTGATGATTATGCTGTAGAACCATTATATTCATGAGCATTCTTTCAAAGAAGAACCCTTTCTCAAAGGCATAACCATAGTCAACGTATTCATTCTTCTTAAATATTCTCCAACCTGCAATTGAATATTCCACTCATCCAAATCAATTTCTACAATACAGAACTCAATCACATTAGGCATTTCTCACAAAACACCATCTCTTTACGAAGCTACGATCAAACTTCAACAAAGTGAAAAATCATTTTTTTGGATCTTTTGTTTAAATTCCCACAAATAGGATTTTCATCCTCTCACTTAGGGAAAACACAAGATTAGAAATCTTTTCAATCATAGAACTTCATTCTATCCAAACTTTCATATCCATCAAAACTTGAACTATTTCATTCTTTTGATCGAAAGTTAGTAGAATTTGGAACAAAGCATATGCTTGTTGTAACGAGATCTCACAAACATAAAGAAAAAGATGAAAGCAAAAGTTCTACAAGAAAAATGGGGGATAATAGTGAGAAAGAGGAGAATCCATTTCACATTGAAAACTTAACAGAAGAAAAACTTCAAGAAGCAGAACAAGATCCTCAATTCCATACACTTATAGAAAAGATTTTAGAACGAAACAGAGAAAAATATTTCCTTTCATTGGCTAATCAAGGAGCTAAGTTACCTGCTGATTTTGATATAGAAGGGATTAAAGAAAATCTTGAAACTCCTTCTAATGATTTTAGTGCCCTTACTCAACAAATAAAAGAATTACAAGGACAAATGAAGGAGATGCAAGGGGGTGCACCAAAGAGGTATGTTTTGGAAGACATATGTCCTTATCCATTTGATAGGAATCTTCAAATGATCCCATTTCCAAAACATTGCAAAATCCCTAAATTTGATAGGTACAATGGAAACACTGACCCCATAGAACATGTGAGGGATTTTCAAAATATGAGTCTAGAATTCATTTATGAAGATACCTATTTAATGCAATTGTTTCCATGAAGTTTGGGTGCACAATCTATGGAGTGGCTTTCAAAGATCACTCCTCCCATTAAATTTTTTGAAGAGCTCATAAATCAGTTTATATCACAATACTCTTACAACATTCAACACCAAATTACCATGCTTGATCTTTGTAAAGTGAAACAAAAAGTAGGGGAATCTTTCACTACATTTTTGCAAAGATGGAGAAAATTGTTTGTACGATATTCCCATCCTATTCCCGAAAAGGAAAAGATGGATATCTTCATCAATAGTCTAAATCCAGAATTAAGTTAAAGGCTTAATCTTCATTGTCCTCCTAACTTTGAAAAATTGATTGAAAATGCAATCACCATTGAAGGGGTTTTGGTCAAAATAGGAGTGATAAAACTTGATAATCCAAGTTCATCTAGCCATAACAACAATGATAAAAAAAGGTTTTGAAATAGAAATAAAAATGTTGTCAATGATGGTATAGTGGATGCAAACAATCTCCAAACAAAACCATCCATTTTTAACCTATCAAGTACTCCCCGAAATAATCAACAAGGACATATCACTCAACAAAGAAACCACAATCAACAAAGACAAAATTCCAATCAAGAAAAAATGACCAATCAAAATAACAAGAATAATCATGATAATATTGGCAATACCCAAACATCAAATTCATACAAACTTTCGTTCTTTTCAAATCAACAGAATTTTACTGCTTTGGGTCAATCTCTTGAATCTACTCTCAAGGAACTTCTTGATAATAAGGTTATCACCTTACCACCACAAAGAGATTATGAGACATGAGTTAAACCACCATCATGGAATGACTCATATTATTGTAATTATCATCGATGCAAAGGTCATAGAATAAATAATTGTCAAGCCTTGCGAAATCTGGTACAAGATTTAATTGACAATGGCACTATCACAATTGAAGGACATCATGCTAATTATGATCATAAAGCATTCAAGGATCCTTTACCAAACTATCAAAAGGGAAAAATATTAGATCCTAAAGAAAAAAGTATAAATAATGTTGAAGACAAAATAATTTGCCACATATATGCAGATGATCAGTGGGTTAATGTTATCAAAATCAAGGAAAAACAAGAATATCAATAGGTTAATGTGACTATGAGAGGCCAAGCAAAAGTTGTCTTAAAAGGAAGTTCATCTAAGGTGGCTATTAATCCTCCAACTAGTTACAATATAGTTGATCAATTGAGAAAAACATCAGCTCAAATCTCCATTCTTGAACTTCTAAAAATATCTCCTATACACAAGAATATTTTAGAAGAAGCTCTTGTAAACACAACTATTGACACTGATCTAGATGTAAATAGATTTCAAGCCATGGTGGGACATTTGTCTTCCCCCACTTGTCTTTCATTCTCTAAAAAGGATGATGCCTCCATATCACATCCACATAATTGATCACTTTATCTTGAATTCATGATTCATAAACACCGAATCAAACATGTTTTAATAGATGGAGGAGCCAATTTAAATTTTTGTACCTTAAAGTTAATACATGCCTTAGGAATATCAGAAAATTCCATTGATCCACAAAGAAAAATAACTATCAAGGCATATGATGATGAAGAAAGAGCTTCTAAAGGACTAATAATGCTACCTATCAGAGTGGGACTTGTTGTGAAAAATACTTTTTGTCAGGTTCTAGATCAGGATCTTTCTTACAACATACTTTTAGGTTGTCTGTGGATCCATGATATGCAAGCAGTGCCATCAACATATCATCAATGTCTCAAATTTCCATATGATGGACAAGAAATAACTATCCAAGCTAATTACAATAGCACCCAAACTTGTTCAAATCTTCGAGCAACTCAAGATGTCTTTGTGCCACACAATAGGGAGGATTTTATTGCTTCTTCTTCAAGTTTACAAGCCCAATTGCAGGACTTGACAAAGAATATTGACTCAAGGCTACATTTACAAGACAAAAAGGTAGGTCAATATTCATTGTGCCTTTCTAGTTTACCTCCTCCAAGATCACTTGGTTAACCAACTCTCTCAAATCAAAAGATTGCAACGACCTCTACATTCGAAGCTTCTATGCCAATCACAAAGTTTGATGGATAGTTTATTAAGGATAACACTACCAAAGAAGAAGCCGAAGATAGGGACATATTAAGTTGGTTATACAAAGATGAAGATGAATCTCTTCTACATATCAAGTTACCTACTGAACAATATGGTAAAGGGTATGCCATTATGCAAAGGATGGACTATGAACGAAATGGACCTATAGGAAGAAAGAAGGTATTATTGAGCCAATTCAACCTGTTTCAATACATCCAAATGATAAAACACTACTTGGATATGGTAAAGATACAAAAGAGTCAACTTCATAGCAAGTACAACAAAATCATGAAGGAGAATCAATTTCAGATAAATCCCATGAAGATGTCACTCAACAAAAATATTATGAATCAATTTTACAATTGCAGAATAGTTTAGATACTGATTCTAATGAATATGGATGGGACACCATCCATAATGATGAATTTTGGAGAGACAAACAAATTGATACCATACATAAATATGCACCCATTCTTATACAAGGAGAAAGCTTAGGAACACAACCACTTGAATTTGTACCACGATATGATAATGACTCAAATGAGGATGATTCAGATTTTAATGAGATTGATAATCAACAAGAGAATGCCATCATAGACCTTGTCCATCAAGAAAATGATAACCATATCATGATGTTGATAGTTCAAGATCTTACCCAACTTAGTGATCCCATACCTTTAATTTATCCAAAACTTATTGACTAGGACAACGATGCACCTATCCATATTCCTATATTTCATGATGATGAGGACATTGTAAATTTCCTTTGCTCATCTAATCAAGAAAATAATTGTTTCATCAAACAATTTCATATTCAAGATTTTGATAGGAAGGGTGTCAAGTCTCTTAGCTACAAAATAAATGAAATAAAAGATGGATCTATTAGTGAAAACCAAAAAATGGCAGCAGTAGATCAAAACAAGAGAAAAATAAAGAGCGAATCCGATGGTGAAAACCTTTCTGAGGCATTGAAGGATGAAAAATTTCACACTATTCCTGAGTACTATCAAGAAAGATCTGTTGTTCTGATTGAACCAACAAAATCAATCAATATAGGTACAATAGAAAAACCAAAAATTTTGCAACTTGCAACATCATTAACAGGGGAGGAAATATTGAAATTCATAGATTTTTTGAAGGAGAATCAAATCAAATTTGCTTGGTCATATGTCGACATGTCGCCTGATTAGATCCTAATCTAATAATGCATCATCTATCTATAAACACAGGGGTAAAACCTGTGAAGCAAAAACTCAGAAAGATGCATCCACATGTTGCATTATTAGTTAAAGAAGAGTTGAAGAAGCTTTTAGATGTTGGATTCATTCGGTCTATTGATTATACAGAATGGATCTCCAATATTTTACCTGTTTCCAAACCAGATGGAAGGATTAGAGTTTGTACAGATTTTAGGGATTTAAACAAAGCATGTCCCAAAGATAATTTTCCTTTGCCAAACATAGATATAATTATTGATTTGACTATTGGCCATGCAATGTATTCATTAATGGATGGGTTCTTAGGATATAATTAGATAAAAATTGCACCAGAGGATCAAGATAAAACAACAATTACATGCCCTTGGGGTACCTATTGTTGGAATGTCATGCCATTTGGGCTGAAAAATGCAGGAGCAACTTATCAAAGAGTAATGACCACCATATTCCATGACATGATGCATACCTTTATGGAAGACTATGTGTATGACTTATTGGAAAAATCTCACACAAGAGAAGGACATATAGAAATATTGTCAAAGATATTTGTCAGAATGGAGAAGTTCAATGTTTGACTGAATCCAAAGAAATGTGTCTTTTGAATTAAATCTGGAAAACTCCTAGGATACATTGTTTCAGAAAGAGGCATAGAGGTTGATCCAGGAAAAGTACAAGCTATAATGGACATGCCACCACCACCAAATATCAGTCAGCTCCAATCATTGCAAGGATGATTATAGTCCATCAAGAGGTTCATAGCTCAACTAGCAGACAAAAGCTTACCATTTACACATCTATTGCATAAAAATGTTCCATTCAAATGGGAGGAAAAGTGTGAAGTAGCCTTTAATCAGATCAAGCAATATCTTATGAATCCACCAGTTCTAATTCCACCAGTACTAGGAAAACTACTCATACTCTATATTTCTGCAACAAAAGTATCTTTGGGAGCGTTACTAGCACAAGAGGATTCTACAGGTAAAGAAAGAACCATATATTATATTAGCAGAACTTTAACAAGTCACAAACTAAATTACACTTTCATTGAAAAAGATTTCCTTGCAGTAGTGTTTGCTTCTCAAAAATTGCAACACTATATGTTGGCTCATACAGTTAAGCTAATAACCAAAATTGATCCACTAAAATACCTCTTGAGTAAAGCTTCCTTAATATGAAGACTTGCAAAATGTTAATGATCTTAAGTGAGTTTGACATTCACTATGTAGATCGAAGAACTATAAAAGGACAAGTCATTGCAGATCAATTGGCTGGTGCACCTTTACAAGAAGAAAATTCACTACACATTGAATTTCCTGATGCAGATGTCTTCACAACAACAATTAAGAACTCTTGGACATTATATTTTGATGGATCTTATACACAACATGGCTTAGGGGCAGGGATTCTTTTTGTCACGCCTGAAGGACATACAATACCTAAATCATATCAGTTGATGTTTTCCTACACAAATAACATAACTGAATATGAAGCATTACTCATAGGTATAAAGATAGCATTAGAATGGAAAGTTATAGAGCTGCAAGTTTATGGTGATTCACAACTTGTCATTAATCAAATTAATGATGATTATCAGACTAAAGATGACAAGTTGCTACTTTACAAGAACATGGTGGATGATTTAAAAAGTATTTTGTGATAATAAAGTTTTCTCAAATCCCAAGGATTGATAATAAAACTGCAGATGCAATGGCTACAATTTCTTCCTTATTACAATTATCAAAAAATAAAAAACGATATGAATTCTTGGTGGAACAATTGTTTTCTCTAGCCTATGATAATCTTGAGACCCAAGTCATATGTCATTTAACTGGTTCTGATTCACCCTTATATGGCAAGATTTATACTTATTTGAAAGATAACATTTGACCCCCAGACTTATCCCAAAACCAAAAAATAATTTCATACACCAATCATCTCGTTATATCTTGATTGCCGATATCTTTTACTAATGTGGTCTTGATGGTACACTCCTTCGATGTCTTAAACATGATGAATCTGAAAAAGCCTTACAAGAGGTACATAGTGGTGTTTGTGGAACTCATTCAAGTGGTTTAACTTTAGCTAAGAAACTTGTTAGAATGGGATACTATTGGCCTACCATGGAAAAAGAATCCTTTGCTTTTGTCAAGAAGTGTTCTAAATGCCCGATCCATGGGAATCTTATTCATGTACCTACACAAGAATTACAACCTTTCCTTTCGACATGGCCTTTTTCTTAGTGGGGACTAGATCTTGTTAGCAAAATACATCCTTCACGCTATGAAATGGTAAAAGGGAACTGTGAAATTTTGAAAGGGCACTATGAAATTTGGAAAGCGCACTGCGAAATGTGGAAAGGGCACTGTGAAATTTTGAAAGGGCACTATGAAATGTTGCGAGGGCGCTACGAAATGTTGAAAGAATGCTACAGAATGGTGAATGGGCACTATAACAGTAGTAAATAGCATTGGGGAATGTTGCACAAGCGACAGTAGTAAAGAGTGCTATCGAATGGTGAACAAGCGCTACAATAGTAGTAAATAGCACTACAAAATGGTGAATGGGCGCTAAAACATGTTTCATGTGCTGAATCGCTCTTCTAGCCATAACCTATCAGAAAAATCTGCAAAAAAATGTTAAAAGTGGGTGCCAAAAATGTGTGTATAAGAATGTTATTATCAAAATAAAACACACCAATAAAACATTATACTAAAGAAAGCAAAATAAATTGAAATAAAATTAAATAGAGCTTCTTCAGAACCGTTCTATTGTTCTCTATCTCCAATGATTCTTTTGAAGCTGCTCTCAGATTGTGTAAGCAAGAATTCTCAGAATGGCAACCTGCAGAATGAGTATGCAAAAGGAGAAAGCTTCTCTATCCTATATGCTGGAGAAGTGAGATGCTGATACAAATATGCATAGGGGCTGTAGATTATGCATAGGGGTTGTGAATTATGGATGCTTCTAAGTCTATGATATGAGGATGATAAGCCATGATGTAAAATGCTAATATGCTAATATGCTAAGCTATACTATATTGTGATTCTAAGGCTATGGATGCTGGAAAGATAATTGACTATAGTTTTCCTATATGAAAGCTTCTCTATTTTAAAAGACCCAACAGTCCCTTTTATAGATTTTCTCGGGCAAGAGCCTGGCTGGCAAAGATCAATGGTTGTGAGATTGTCTGGTAAAATTGAATAGCAAGAGATGGAGAGGTTGAGAGGAAGATGGAAAATGTTGGGAGGTTGGAGAGAAGAATGGAGGCTTGTCTTCAACCCACGTGAACAAGCTTGCTAAGAAACAGAGAAATTTAATTTTCTGTTTTGGAAGTTTGTTTCATGGTTGTTGAAGATAATCCACATAAATAAATTTATTTAATTTTGTGAATTTAAGAATTAAAATATTTTTGAAATATTTGATGTGAGTGAACTATAGAAGAGTTAATTAAATATTTAGAATATTTAATTGTAAGTGGACTTTAGAAGAATTAATTAAACATTTGAAAATATTTAATTGTGAATGAATTTTTAGAAGAATAATACCCAATCTTTATTTGAATAAAATATTCAAGTTAAGATTATGTGATAATTAATATAAATAAATCATAATGTTTATTTAATTAATTAATAAATAGATAAGAAAGAGTGATTAAATGAACTTATTTATTTAATTGAAATGAAAGAATGAACAATATAAACAAATCATAACAATTTATTTATACGTAGATTCAATTTAGAGATTTAATTAAATATTTAAAATATTTAATTAACTACTAGACTAATGTGATGTCACCATTTTTAGATGTATACATCTATAACCTTGTAAAATTTTGAAAATATATTATAATTATATATATTAACTTGCACTTGAACCATGTATGAGAAAGAAATTAAGATAATTGCATATGTTCATTCATAAAACTCAAAGTTGATAGAATAGTCTATTCCTATCTATTGGTATACTTTAAACCAAAAACCATAGCTAGAACCTATTTCCTTCTATTATTTTCTCAAAATGAGCCTTGGTTTCCCTTTTATGATGCAAGGGAAGCAACAAGCTTAGGGCTCAATTGCAGTTTCCATATATATTTTTCATTTTATCAAAATTTTGACTACATTTTCTTTTGCATTCCAAAATCCACAGCAAAAAATAACCATCGACCAAGAGAAGAAATGAAAATTTCAACCAAATCTCTCCTTTGTCACCATCTACACCATCATGAACCAGGTACAAAAAAATTCCACGCAAGCAAACAACCAATATTAAAACCCAAAAAGTGCCACATACGCCAAAACCAAGACCACCAGAACACAATGCATCAACACAAAAGGTACCAACCCCACACACAACCAATGCTCAATTTCCTATCACCTCACCACCACCAGTGTTATGCCTGTGATATACATGACCGCTTCTTGTCATTGCTAGAGGAAGGGAGGACACCTCAGGTTCCTTCTTTTTTCTTTGTTTACCATCATTTCAGATTTCCCACTAGGGGTTTTAACTGCTAGTGGCAAGATAGAGATCACCTTCTCATCAAAGCGCAAGCCATCATTTAATAGGGCCAAGTACTGACTATAAGAAGAATCAATCTGAAAGCCACTATTAGGGGCACTACTTGTGAGTTTGATAGGAGAACACTGGTGTCCATAGGAGCCACGTCCATACCTTACTTTCTACTTTGTCCCTATAAGTGGCCACACTAGACCGTTTCCTTTGCCATTTGTTCCCTCTACAGCATCATTCTAAAATTGCAACCTTCAAATGAATTTACTAGGTGCCAGTCCAAACTTTTCAAAAGAAGTATTTGCTTTCATGGTGGAAGCAACTTCTTGTGTATCTAACCCAAACTTTAATGAACTCAAGTGAACAGATCTTCTCACTAGTTTTCTCGTCCTCTCTTTTGATAACTACTTACACTAGAAAATAATTAACTGCTAAATGATAATGATGCAAATAGCAACTACCCTTGCTATATTTATTGGGTAGAGAAATGACATCCACACTAGATGTTTATTGCACATGTGTAACCTTAGTAGCCCATTGGCAGGTGTACTGGCACCATTCAATTCCCCATTTGTAGGGAGTTTGTAGAATATCTTTCATGATTACCAGTATTTATGTTGTCACATGAATTGAGATCAACTCAATCGCTCTGCAAGCTATCAGCCATTAATGCAAGTTGGCTACTTAGAAAAAAAATGGATGTCATATGTTTTTTTCTAATTTTGAATGCTATCCTTTGATTATCTTCCTTGATGGATTGTCAAACAGCCAGCCTTTTTTGACTTCCATTGATTTCCAGTGGTGCTTCACTAAAACACTTACAACCAATCATTTTCATCCATGTCAGATGAAACCATCACTATGTATAGGCCCCACGGTCTGAGAAAATGGAGGGTAGGTGTTGAGATCTCACTAATCTCACTAGTTTTAACCATCTCTCACTTTAATTCAATAAGCCATTGAGGAACGGTGAAGATCACTCCACCTACTTGATCTCAGCCACTCATTGAACATGTAGTCCTATGGGATCAGTAGTGGGGAGTGGGTCTCACACTCTACACTAAACATGCAATAGAGTCTTGCAAACCTCTCTATTTTTAACATGTTATCACTTAACTCCTATGGGATGGTGACATATGGTTGAGATCTTCTCCCTAATTTTTAAATCTTATAACATGCACCTCATGTAATATTAGCATTAAATGGACCAACTGATGGTGATGGGACCCTTCAAGATTAATGGATTAATGCACAAGTCTTTGGGTTAAATTTTAAACATGATCTTAGGAAAACTTAACATGGTGGGAAAATTTGATAATAAATTCTTAGGGCTAATGGGGCCAGTAGATCAACATGTTGGATGGGTTAAGAAATGACTTAAGGGTTCAATGAATGATTGAGTAGGTCAACCAATATTTATAATGTTCACATACTTTAAGATAAAACCCAACTCACATATGAAGACAAGGGTTTATCAAAGGCTAAGGGTATGTGCAGGATCATCATGGAAAAAATAGGCCCTTAAGTGGCAAAAAATTCAAAAAAAAAAGAGTTAGGGAACTTGACATAAAAATTTGAATAAGTTATCTATAGTATTTCAAAAATATGTAGGCATAGAATTTGTAGCAAATATGTAGTTTCTAAACTACTAGGTTTTAAGAAAAAAAACTCCACTTGGTGAAAATTTTAAATTTCAATGCAATGGTACTTAAATTTTAGGGAAAAAATAAGAAGTAGGTGTCTGTCTAACCACCCTAACCACAATAAAATGATAATAATTTTTTATAATATTTTAGATATAAGTAGAGTAGTCATTCCCTGATGTGATGCATATTTTTTTAAATTTTTTTCCAAGTAAATAATTAATTATGAATTTATTATTACAAATTTTTAAAAAATATAAAAACTAGTATGTTTGACCACCTTAACTTGGTCAAAAATTCATGAAATTCATTTTTTCTTTTTTTAATCCTATAGTATGTAAAGCATAGAATGTGATGCATGTTTTGGATTCAAAAAATGTGATACTGTTTGAAAGCTATAGATGTTTTTCAATCAACCTATCAATTAGGACTTTAGTTGTAGTTTGAATAGAAAATGAATAACAATTACTTATTAAATTCAAAACAAAGCATAATTTATATTGGTGAAAAAATAAAAATCTCCTTTAAAAACCCTTTTCATTTCATCAATTTTAGGTACAAAAATAGTTGTTAGCCACATGCCCATCATATTGCCACTTTGTGGACAATCATGATCTTGCACATACCCCTAAGTAGACCCATGGAGATGAAAATTCATTAGGATTTTAAAATCTCTAATAGACAACATCACACATAGCATTATTTGAATGAACCATTAGCATTTTTGCTCCTATCTCTCTCCTTTTAGGTGAAAAACCCAAGAAGAGCAAGAGTTGCCCATAGGAGCAAAAAATCAATGGTTCAAGTGTTATAGAGATAAGATACTTATTATCTATAGTCTCCCCTACATGAATAAGATTGTTTTGAATATGCTTGAATTTTGTTAGATGCTTATTCATTGATCCATCCATTCTTAAATTATATAATTGAGTTTGAAGCTTGTGTTTTTTAACATCATTCTTCTTTTACAAATTTTAGTGATTGCTTCCCAAGCTTCTTTTGGTGTAGTTTCATTCCACACATTTTCTATCAACATACTCCCAATAGACAATTTTATCAAAGCTAATGCATGGTTTGATTTATTTGCAAACTCTTCTTATAAATGGACATCTGTTGGATGCCTTGTTTTAGTTCCATTTACAAAGTGAGATCTACCAAGAGAAAAAAAATCATTTGGTGATGCCATTCTCCATAATTGATAGCACTAGCCAACTTAATATAAATGGAATTCAAAAAATTATTTACCATTTGTAGTGTTCTTTGTGATCAAAGTAAAAAAAAAATATTTTTATTATTTTATTTAAAAAAAAATTGTAATGAGTTTTGAGATAAATGGTGGAGTTTATCTTGTAAAAAGTAGCAATTATTTCTACAATAATGTTACAATTATTTTCTCTAGAATTCAACCATGATTTTTGCAATCATGCTCCAACACAATCTAATACCAATTATTAAAATTGGAGATTAAATATATTTTCTGTACACTCTATATGTGGATCATAAGGATATTTAAATACATACAACTCATGAAGATATGTGTCTCTTGTAGGAGACATGACTGTAATTAAGTGTGATTAAATATAGTTTAATTTTAACACAAGATTCATTTTCAAGTAGATTTTTGTGTTGACAAGAAAAGGTTTTCCATTGAACTTGTCATATTTCCCCAAAATAGGTTTCAATTTAATAAAATATTTTACAATTCGTTAATAAAAGATCAATATTTGTAGACAAAAAATAAATAAAAGAGGAGAAATCATTTTTTTTTTAAATTATTATTTTTTACTAGTTTATTTCTATTTTTTATATTATGTAATAGATGTATTAATCTTTTAAATTGTTTGATTTATGGAGTTACACTTCTACTTGCTAGAAACCTATCACCTATGGAAAGTTAAGAATTAAAATTAGACACCATATTCTAAAAGAACAATGAAAATGAAAAAAATATTTTTAGAAAGTAAAGACTAAGAATCATTTGATTTCTAGATATACAATTTCTTTTATAAGATGCATGGAAGATTATAGCATTCCACAAAGAAGAAAAGTAGTTTTACATAGTTGTTTGCATACAACTCCTAGTAAAAAAAATTGACTTTCAGATAGTCATAACAAAAAATATGTGTTAAAGCTCAAAAGAAATATAAACAAAAACACTCATATTGCATAAATAATAGAATCTTAATTTTAATATTAATTATCATTTTTAAATTACTTATTTAACATTTTTTTTCTTTTTAATTAAAAACATAATAATCGCTCTATTAGTGTATTAGTTTATCATAAACCATATTCTATTACTTTATCACACATTCTTGAAACCCATAATATAAGATACTTTGAGAATAAATTAATTTTTCATTAGTTTTTCCAATTTTATACTTAGTGTAAGAGTAATTTTGAAATTCTCAAATGATTTTGGAAAGCAATTAAGTGTTATAGAGATAAGATTTTTATTATCTATAGTCTCCCCTGCATTAATAAGATTGTTTAGAATGCCCTTGATGTTTTTTAGATGCTTAGTCATTGATCCATCCATTCTTAGATTATATAATTGAGTTTGAAGCATGTGTTTTCTAACATCATTCTTCCTTTGAAATTTTTGGTGATTACTTCCCAAGCTTCTTTTGGTGTAGTTGCATTCCACACATTTTCTATCAACATACTCCCAATAGAAAATTTTATCAAAGCCAGTGCATGGTTTGATTCATTTTCAAACTCTTCTTGTAGATGGACATTTGTTGGATGTCTTATTTTAGTTCCATTTACAAAGAAAATCCAATTTACCAAGAGAAAAAAAAGAGCATTTGGTGATTCCATTCTCCATGATTGTTAGCGCCAACCAACTTAATAGAAATGACATTCAAAAATTTATTTACCATTTGTAGTGTTCTTTGCAATCAAAGCAATAATTTTTATTTTTATTCTTTTATTTAAAAAAATATTTTAATGATTTTTGAGATGAATGATGCAGTTTATCTTGTGAAAAAACAACAATTATTTGTAGAATAATGTTACAATTATTTTCTCTTGAATTCAGCCATGATTTTTGTAATCATGCTCCAACCTGCTCTAATACCAATTGGTTTTTATTAGATAAGAAAGGAAGGGCCTTGAGCCATACAAAATAGAAAAAATAGAGCCAAACAAATCAACAAAACAGACTAGTCCAACATAGCCAAACCAAGAGAAATAGTAACCAACACAGGACCAGTTAGAAACAACAAACAACAAGAAACTGTTCAAGGAACAACACTTGAACCAAGCAAAGGCTCAGAAGGCTAGTTAAATTAAACTATAACTTTCTTAGAATAATGCTCATTATTTTTGTGAACTATTGTCCAAGGAGAATCAAAAACTAAAATTGAGAAATTGTGAACAGAGGGAGAAGACTCCCCACCAGAGTAGTAGACAAGAGGAACAACTGATACTTTAGGTGATGCACCATACTTGAAACTATAGGATTTATAGCATCATTTTCCAAAACAGGGGTAGCCAAAGAAGTAGTATTAACAACATTAGGAACATCCAATCGTCTTGGTGTATCCTTGGGAAGAGAAGCATCTACCATAATTGATTGATGTAATACAGAAAAAACTTGCAAAGGATAGACAAGAGGAGCACCAAAAGTATTGTTAATATTATTTTTTCTCTCAAAAGGAGAAGGAGGCCTTGAGTCTTCATCATAATAAGTAGAATCATCAATAGGGTGTACTATTAGGTGCTCACAGAGTGATTTCTTCCACTGGGTAGAAGAGGAAATAGTGCGAGAGCCATGAGGATAGTCACAGACCAAAGTGCCCAACAAAAAAATAGTGTCTGCAATGAAATGGAAGACCCTCGTAATCCCCCATTTGAGACCATGACTAATCAATAACCTGCAAAAATACCTCACTAAGTAGGGCCTTTGAAAGATCAACCTCCACTGGGATCCTAGCAAAGTAAGTATGAGTAAAATTCTTGGAAGCCTTATCCACTCTCAAGAACCTACCAATAGCATTACCAATGCCCTCATAGGAAGAGGAGCACTAGAACTATAAGGGAAGATAAGGCAGTCTTACCCAAACATGCAAAACATCTAAGGGTTCATTCAAAAGATTATAAGAATAAACCCAAGGTCTAATTGAAAGGGGATGAGGGTCTCAAACCTAGAAGCCATGGTCAAGAATAGCTTGCCTATCATCAGGAGAGATAAAAACCACAACCAAAAAACCTCTTGTAGAAGGCTAAATCTCCATTGGACCACCAACAAGAGGAGACCAATGGTTGGTGATCGAAAGATGGAAATTAGGGAAGGAAGGTCACAAATGACAAAATCTACAAATAAGAGCATTTTTAGAGTAAAAAGCAATATTATCATCAACTTCCTTACCAAGAGAGACAACAAGATCATTGAATGCACAAGGATGCATAGAGCCCTCCCTAAACCTCTTACACTTCACAACATCAAAAAAAGAAGGCTAAGGATGGACACCCCCCACTCTAGTAGAGTTCAAGGAAGCCAAAAATGCATCCACAATTGCATCCTCATTAGGGAAAGGCACCCCAAATCCAAAGTTTAACTTAGTTACTTTAACTGAGGGAAAAACAAACTCCTTCCACCCTACACAAGGACAAACAGAGCTACACTACACTGATGCCAAAAATCCAACACTCGTAGACACACCCACAACCACCCCTAAATCCGCCACTCCAACCGAAGGCACAAAAGGAGGAACCAAACACACATTTGGAAGAAGAGATTTAGTTTTAATAGTTCCCACACTAGTTGAAACACCAAACTCCTCACCCGTAGAAGCCACCGTAGAGATAGGAGGATCATAAAGATCCATGACTAGCATACATTCTAGCAACAACACAACCAAGTGGGAGGATTTTAGGACAGGTGAATTCAAATTTGTTGGGCAGGAGACTCTATAAGGTTCCATTATTAGAGATGTAAAAATTCTATATAATCTTTGCTCTAATACCAATTGTTAAAATTGGAGATTGAATAAATTTTCTCTACATTCTATATATGGATCATAAGGATCTTTAAATACATAAAACTCATGAAGAGATGTGTCTCTTGCATGAGACATGCTTGTAGTTAATTGTGATTAAATGTAGTTTAATTTTAACACAAGAGTTGTTTTCAAGTAGACTTTTGTGTTGACTAGAAAAGGTTTTCCAATGAATTGGTCATATTTCTCAAAAATAGGTTTCAATTTAATAAATTATTTGACCATTCATAAATAAAAGATCAATATTTGTAAACAAAAAACAAATAAAATAGGAGAAATCAAATTTTTAAACATTTATTTTTTCACAAGTATATTTATATTTTTTATATTATGTAATAGAAGTGTTAAGCTTCTAAATTATTTGCTTTATGGAGTTAGACTTCTACTTACTAGAAACCTATCATAGGTATGAAAAAGTTAAGAATTGAAATCAGACACCATATTCTAAAACAACAATGAAACATTTGACAAACTTCATTTCATAAAGTAAAGACTAAGAATTACTTGATTTTCAAATATACAATTTCTTTTATAAAACACATGGAAGATTATAACATCCCACTAAGAAGAAAAAGTAGTTTTACATAATTGTTTGTATACAACTCCTAGTAAAGAAAACTGACTTTAAGATAGTCATAATAAAAAATATGTATTAAAGCTCAAAAGACATATAAACAAAAGCACTCATATTTCATATGTCTTTCACATGTAATTGAATTTTCATTTTAATATTAATTATCAATTTTAAATTACTTATTTAATATTTTTAATTTTTAATTAAAAATATAATAATCACTTTATTAGTGTATTAGTTTATCACACTATAGTTTATCATAAACCATATTCTATTAGTTTATCACACATTCCTGAAACCCATAATATAAGAGACTTTTGAGCACAAATTAATTTGTCATTCATTAATTTTATCCGTATATATTTCGTAGGGCAATGTGGAAAAGTTCTGATCAGAACCAAGAATTTCGTCGCTTGTTTTAAAGGAGACTACCATGGTAAAATGGATTAACGTTATAATTGGAATACCTAAAATTAGATAACATAAGGCGACGATAAGCACGGACAACAAACCCACCAAATGAATGCTCAGTCGCCATTTCCACTGACGCACAAGTGACATATGCGGCGGCTACGACTAAAATATGGATATCAACTTTGATGACCTTATTAGGGTTTTACACAACTTTCTCGGAATGTCTCAGCGATAATGTCTCTTATAGTGACATGGAACGTGCAGAAATGACACCATTTTTGTTTCGATTGAAAATCTGATTTGAAATTACGGAACTTCTGTATATTGTAGATTTTTTAATGCTTCCATTGATTTCGAGCAAGTGCCATTGCTCCACTGGCGTAGGATCTGACTTGACCGACTTAGTGAATATTAGTATTGACGTTTGTAAATACAGATCCTAGATAGTAAAAATTAATATTTTCTGACGTGCAGGTTTTGTTTGATCTTACAGATTAGCATGCATCCCTACCACGAAAGGACTGTTATGCTTTGGCTCTTTCTGGTGTCATTTCAATCTACATATCCCATGATGAGAGAAAACCCACCAAAGGATAATATGTCTTTTCATAATGAATAAATAAGTTCTCCTAAAATGTTTAAATTGATAAAAAAATAATAGTACAGTATTAAAAAAATATGCGTGGTAAAAAATTATATTTAAAAGGTTTTTAAGCATAAATAACAAATCACAAATAAAAGTTAAAAAGAGCAAATTTAATTATAACACTAAAAATAATTAAGTAGCAAATGTAAAATTAGAAGGAGAGGGTCTTTTATCATTTTATTTTTTTGCAAACATTGTTAGCGGGAAGTTTATGGTCAATTGACTTCAAAAGTGAGAATTCACTCTTCCTCAAGAGTTTCATTTAAGTTGTTAAAGCATTAAATAGAGACAGGGTCAAGTCCAACCAAGAAAACTTACCAAAGTATATCTAACCAAAAGACCATAGCCATGAAAAGGGATAAAAGATGGTTATAAAAATTGAGACCAACTATGGGAAGAATTACCTATGATTCTTAAGGAATGTCGTAGAATTGGGATCAAAAGCCTCTTCTAGTATATTGGCTATTACCTCATTTGTTCCTTTCAAGAGAATAAGACAAGGAAGGATAGACTCTGACAATAGTGTATGGAGCATTACCCTGTAGACATCTAAAATTGTCTAAACACATCACACATTCCTAATTAGCCTATTTACATTATTTTCCTCATTCCTCAATTTGAATTAAATAATTCCTAATTATTTGATTATATTCATTATTTTCCTCTATTAATTAAATAATTAATATTATTTGATTAATTCATTAAAATTCATCAATTTCTCTCTTTTCACATTTCATTAAATAATTTTTTATTAATAATCAATTATAGATTTTCTTTAGTGACAAATCCTCAGCATAATGTTAAATATAGGATGTGGTTTTGGTGAAGTCCTTAAGTGCATCTAGTCTCTCTTTAATTACATTATTCTTGACTTATATGATCACCCTCATCACCCTTACAAAGGTAAAAGTGCATAAGAGCCACCCACTTTTTCTAATTAGTCCTTAATTACCTACAAGTTTTCTGATGAGTTTTATCTCATTAACTTAGATCGATATAAATTTTCAATTCTTGGGCTTGTTTCCTTCCTATACCTTAATGTGGTGTAAATTTTCAATTCTTGGGCTTGTTTCCATCCTATACCTTAATGTGGTGTAGATTTTGGATCCCTACATGAAGATTGAGTAGTCATCAAGGAAATTTGATACTTTTCCTCTACAAACTAGGGTCCTCCACAAGTTTCCTGCCAACACCAAGCATCTTCAAATACTCAACCCATCCATAATAAAATAGTATGGATAAGGGACTAAAGTGTACTAGAAGGACCAAACACTAGGCACAATCTCATCCAAAACAATTTTAATAGATATATAATAATAACAATATTGATTTTAATATCAAATGTCAAATCCAAATTATCAATTGTAGTTTAATTTTAAAAATTGAAAAAAACCTAACTTCTCTTTAACATTTATGTTGATTAATTTCAACTCAATGATTTAAATTAATTTATTAATATTTTTTTTACGTTGAAGGCATATCTAATTTGAAAGAAAGCAACCTAACTTTGGAAATCAATGGTCCACCTCTCTCTACAGGACTTGGCCAATGATTGAATTGCTTACCGCCGTTGATCGTATTCTACAGACAAAGTATGGATATCGTACAATGCTTTTACGCTGGTAAATGCCAACGCGGGTAATGTGAGCTTCACGACATAACTCTGAAATCATTATTTTGGATGGAAACATGATAAGCATTGGCTGTCGCCTACAATCATTTTTCCTCCACCGCCTGAAGACTGCATTTACTCCACTTGAATCTGATTCACTCCACTGCCTATAATCAGACTTTCTGGCCAACGAAAACCGATGATATGCACTCCAGATTTGATTCGAATACTAATCTGTAGTAGAACAATCTTCCGTAATCTTGAATGTCTCTCGATCTGCTTCTGATCTGTCATTCAGTGCCTCCATTTTGGTCATCAATTTTCCCTCTCTCAATCACTTCTCTACCATTGACTAAAGACACATTTCTCAAAAAAATTACTACTGGATTAACCTTAGTTGCAAAAATAAAATGAAAGAAAACATCTTTAACACAAAAAAAACTAAATAAATAAATTTTTGAAAGAAAGAAGATATTAAATCCAATATCTGGCCGGCTCTGTGAAGACCATTTGGGACAAGATAGAAGAGTAAAGGAATATAACATAAGCAACAAGATTTCTAGGTCTGGTGCAAAATATGCTCTTGGATGTCACTATCTATACTCCCCTTTATGGATGCCCCTCCCTTAGTCGCTTTGCCTATGAGTTTATAGGGCCTTAGTCAAGCTAGAAAATCTAGTCACTACTCCTGTCATGTGATCTCTTCTTCTTTTCAGTAGAATGTTGTGACATATAAAGGCATCTGGCATCATGATTTCTAACTTTTTATTATTTTGTTTTAGCATCGTTTTTGTTCACCTTACACCCCATAGGTTGAGCTTAGTAAAAAATGGACTGATGTGGATGAGCCTCAGGCTTGTAGATGTAAAAATAAAAAAATACTCGTGGTCGTCATTCTCTTCCAACAAGATGAGAGGTGGGATTCTTTGGTGAAATAGTTGTATACTTTTACAGTGAAATTTAAATAGGAATATTTTTTTGTTACATGCTGGGTTTTACCTTCGTGAACTAGTATATGCAATGGATGCTCCTCAAAATTCTGTCGCTGGAGCTAATTTCAATAAACTGAGGCTCACGGATTTGATTAGTGTTTCGAGGGAAAGGTATGTTGTTCTGGCTGAATATGCTGCCCCATTGGTTAGATTTTTTTAAAAAGCGTGGCGTATAGGAAAGGTACTTCTCTTGTTCACAAAATTAAATAAAAGTAAATGTATTTATGAATATCGTCTTACTCTCTCTTACATGCCACTAGCAATGAGTCTGTACTTCATGGGAGAATATAATCATGAAATAAAAGTTGACTCGTCACTAATTAAACTATGTCATAATACTCATAATCAAGCCATGTACATTATTTGAAAATACCTCATTGGATGCTTTACACCTATATAAGCATAGGCAGCCTCGGGTTAACAAATTGAGAATATGTATGGGCAGATATATTACCATGGGGCAATCTCACGAAATGGTTGTGGAATAGGAAGGATTTGAGCAAGCATCATTTCCCATCCCAAAGAGGTGTGGGTGTGGAAGGTCAATTAGGGAAAAAATGGTCCTTTTTTGAAACATTTTGAGAGAAGAACATATGTCGCAACATTTTTAAGATCTAAATCAAAAAGCATTGTTGTTGTAAATACTCGTAAACTTATATTCATATGCGTGATTGTAAATACTCTTAAGCTTATATTCATATGTGATCTACAATCACTGAGAGAACACATCCACACAACCACAACAAGTTTAACTAGCAATCCAAGCAAGAAGGTCAACCATGTACACATTAATGATCAACTGTAGGTGTAATGCAATAAGGGTTACTCAAGTGATTGAAGTGTGTAAAGAATAAATTTAAATTTTTTTTATTTTTTATGAGTGAACATTTTAGATAGTTCATTTAATTATATTATGTTTTAAATAAAAATAAGAAAATAGTCATTGTGTTCTATTAACTAGCATTTGCACCGAAGGAGGTGCAATGCTAACACCGATTTTATTTTATATAAAATATGTTTGAAAGGAGGCCTATAATGGATAGTGATAACAAGGTTACAACATTGCCCTCGTGCCCACTAGTGGGCTCAATGTTTTCCTTCTTGAAGAACAAAAGATGGCTATCGGATTGTGTTACAGAGCATTTGAGCAGGGCTCCCTCGCAGACTATCATGATTGAGTGTCTGGGAGCGAGAAAGTCTATTGTCACTAACCACTGATGCAATATAGTTTTTGAAATACTTTCTATAGACCAAAAACATAATCTAGTGTTAGCCAAATAACATAGAAGGTTCCTCAATCTCTTTGTAGCAACTATAAATTTGTAGCCTCTGGGTGCTAACAACTTAAAACCTTACTCCTTAAAAATGTGGTATGAGGCAAATTTTCAAGTTTCAGAAACTTCACTTTTAAAATAACTTGCTTGGAATGACCTACTCCAATAAAATATGCACAATAGTGTCCTCCATGGAACACCACTCTTATTTTAATTACAAACATTATCTAAGAAAGCATTGAGGTAACATCTTTTGCTTATTAGTCAATAGGATTTATTAGTAAGAGAGTTTTGTACAATGATAGAATATTTGTCTCATACCTATTTTTGTTTATTTTTCCATAGTCACTAGGAATAGTGTAAATGTATTGAACCTTATTTAGATGTTTGAACAATGAATCTACACCTTAAACATTTGTACTTGGAATGACCTACACCTTCCACACCTACCAATTAAGATCAAATTGGATTATGCTCAAATTCTATAAATGAGATACATCAACAAGTTTCAAGCTATTTTATATTGCAATTGATTTACAATACCAATATATGATTGCAAAACTTGTGGGCACCACCATTGTTATAGTTGAAAGGAAAATGATCTCAACCCTATCACTAGTGTTCATCTTCCTTTGGCTCCTACATCACTCTTGCAAAGGTTCCAAGTTGCTACCCTTGCCCCACTTACTAATTGTCCACAGTGCCTCTGTTACCATTTTCTAACCCTCCTGCAATGGTAACCATGGCATCAAAATGTTAGCCAAGGTCCATGTTTTGAAACTCCCGCTAGGGTTCTTGAAATTGGAGCCCTACCAAAGGCAAGACGGAAAACATAGGGGATAAATCTAGGCAATTGGATAAAAGCACCTATCTCATTGACAACAATTTATTTGGACTCCCTTGCTTCTCCAAGTCATAGATTTTGAGCTAATCTCAAAACCATCATTGTCTTTACTAAATTTGTTGGTGTCTTCTTTGTCCCCATTCCTCCTTTATGACTAGTGGGTGTGACAAAATGGTATCTCCCTCTTCTTAGACCTCTATATTTACATCTCTTTTCCTTTATCTCTATCTCTCCATATTTCTTCTTCCATCTCTCCTATTTCTATCTTGTTATCTCTCCATCTTTATCCACCCCTATATCTCTTGCTCTCTCTATATATGACTTCACATCTCTATCTTTATCTTTCTATCTCTCCCTCTAACTTCCTCTCTATTTATCTCTTCCATCTCTCTCTACCCCTATATTTCTCCTTCTCTACCTCTCCACATATCACTTCCCATATATCTTTATCTCTCTCTTTCTCTTCCCATATATCTCTATATCTCCCTACTCTCTCCCTCTCTCCATTTCTATTTATCTATCTCTAATTCTCTCTATTTTTCTATCTCTTTGTCTCTCCCCCTCTCCTCTCTCTATACCTCCTTATATCTCTATTCTCTATCACACTATCTCACCATCTATATTTTCTTATATCTCCCTCTCCCTCTCCTTATATCTCTCTATCTATTTGTCTCCCTCTCCCTCTTCTGCTCTATCTCCATCTCTACCTCTATTTTCCTCCCCCCTTTATCTCTAAACATGTTCCCCTCTCCCTATCCATCCATCTCTCTCCCTCTCTCTTTCCCCCATCTCTTCCTAGACCTCTATATCTATATCTCTTTGTCTCTCTAGGTCTCTATCTCTTTATCTCTCTCGATCTCTATCTCTTCATATTTCTTCTTCCATCTCCCCCTCTATCTTTATTCTCTATATATCACTTCCTATCTCTATCTCTATATTTCTATCTCTCCTAATTCAGAGGTTTTATTCAACCATGTTCGGATCCTTGTATGTGGATGCATAATTGATTTGAATTTATAATTTCTCCATTCATATCTTTGTTGCATAAACAACATCATTTGCTGAATGGCCTAAATTGATCAAAATTAGTATAGTAAATTCATGCAAAAAAATATAACAAAATTTATCCTAATTGACCTTCAACACTTCTTTGGCGTACCCATTGCACACTGTGCAATTGCTAGTTTTATTAATAATGTGTTTGAGCCATATTGTTCTAGGTTGAAAAATATCTAGAAAGAAAGTGCATTAATATACCAATGACCTACTATATTAATAGAAGATAAAATAACGAGATAACATTCAAACTAATCGAGTATAACTGTGTGGTCTCGATTCTTGACTTTGGGGAGCTGTCATGATCTTGCATAATTTTTCCCCTTTTTGAAACCAATTTCCCAACAACTCGAGAAAATCTCCGCAATGAGCGCTATGCTCAACAATGTCTATGCACATTTGACCGTATTTATGAATTGACTGAAATTTAGAATATATATAATACGGTCAAATGTGTATCTGGATCGCTGGATGGACAATATGCAGAGTCAACACTTTTATTCTTACACGGCACTGCGTTAGAGGAAGAACTTAAACAGCCGGCTTTGATTTCGCAAACAAGACTTTGCCCAGAGCTGGTCAAGTTTACATCGCAACACAACCACAAAGCTAGTTATAAAGCACCACGCCCGCGCATAAATCTTCACTGCATTTTCTCAATCTGTGCGCAGAGCATAATCATCATGGTGCTCCTCAAGCAACACGGATTTACTTTTCTGCTAATCTTTTATATTGCCATCCTCCTCAGCTGGATGCATGCAGGTAAATATCAGATCACTTGCAATAGATACTTACAAATTTCATATGTAGTCGATTTAATATGGAAGCAATTGTTTATCCTATGATCCCATAATTCTGACCATGATAGACTTCTTTTACAGATTGTGAGCAAATAGGAGTCAACTACGGCATGAATGGAGACAATTTACCAAGTGCAGGCGATGCGGTCTCTTTGATGAAGAATAACAACATCGGCAAAATGAGAATCTTCGGACCAAACCATGATACACTGCAGGCGTTTGCGAATTCTGGAATCAACGTAATTGTAGGAGTGGAAAACAAAGATTTGCGGGCTGTTGCTTCCAGCCAAGATTCTGCTGACGGGTGGGTTAATGACAACATTAAGCCCTTCCCTAACTCCAATATCAAATACATTGCTGTAGGAAACGAGGTTTTGGCAAACCCAGATAATGCTCAGCACGTGCCATATCTTGTTCCTGCAATTAAGAACATTCAAACCGCGCTTGAAAAGGCCAGTCTGCAGAACACCATCAAGGTCTCCACAGCCCATTCCATGAGCGTCAGCACTGGCTACCTTCCGTCAAAGGGAACGTTCAGTGACACAGTGAAAGACAGCATGAGCTCTATTCTCCAATTCCTCCAAGATCATGGCTCTCCTTTTATGGCCAACGTCTACCCCTATTTCAGCTACGACAGCAATAGGGATTCCATTCATTTAGAGTACGCGCTCTTTAAGCCCACATCTCCAGTGCCAGACGGAGATTTGTCCTACACAAACTTGTTTGACGCCATGGTTGATACCCTTCTCTCTGCCATGGGGTCCTTGGGGTATCCAGACCTGCCAATTGTGATTACTGAAAGCGGGTGGCCTTCTGCAGGGAAGGATATGGCTACTATTGAGAATGCCCAGACTTACAACAATAATCTCATCCAACATGTATTGTCCAACGCAGGGACGCCAAAGAGACCTGGAAGCACCATCGACACTTATATCTTCGCTCTTTTCAACGAGAACATGAAGCAAGGCGATGAGACGGAGAAACACTTCGGCCTTTTCAACCCTGATAAGCAGCCTGTCTACCCTGTCAATTTCTCCCCTAACTAGTTTTGTATGTTAAATTGACGTTTAATAGGTTATGTTGAACAAGATTCATGGAATTAGCGTGCAAAAATGAATCTCTTTATTGAGCTTCACACTTGCGCTTGTCCTTTTGAGTCATATATATATATATATATAATTAGGCCATTTCTCTGTCTTCTTTTGGCCAGATTAATGTAGGCCATGCATCCAAAGCAATATGTTAAAAACAACTACATATGGTTGTAAGAAAACAAATACAATTTAATAATATTAATGAATCAAAAAAATTAGAATTAATGATTTTGGATTAAATATGATAATAAAATATTTATTAAATAAGTTAGTTCTGAGTTTGATGTTGATTTTATTTTATTAAGTGTTTCTAATCGATTTATTTTTATATTAAAGAAATAAGAATTGTCAAAAATTTGTATGTTAAATAATGATATTAATGTTTATCTTATTTGTGTGATTGTAGAATCATCTAGCATAAAAACAAGATTATTTGATTATATATGCATTTCATTTGTTTGAACGAATCTATACTTTAACTATGTATATGAACTTTGCTAAATTTTAGATCTATAAACTAGTCACATTGACTTCTACAATTTATGTTTAAAAATAATAGTATGGTAAAAGAAAAATAAAATGATAAATAAAGTTTTTTCTCATATAGTCAAACCTTTGAATACAAATTTAATAATTTTGCATATTAATCAAAGACAAGAAGCAACCACACAATGTGATCTAGAATATCAATTCTATATGATATTACATTGATATTGCTTGATATGTTGAAGGTGTGTTATTTCAATTCTAAATATATTGTAGATTTACATTGACCATCAAAATAAATAATCATTTTCCCTTGTATACCACAGGCTTGTCTTCAATTTAATGCTTGTGTGTTTTATTCAAGTGAAAATAGTTAAATTGAATAAAAAATTAAATCTAATGCTTGTGTTTTGGAATGATCTTATCTTTTTTAATGAAATCTTTGAGATTTTGGTTCTTTTGATCTATAATATTTTATAGAGAGTTCTCCATGTTTAATTTATGACTACAGCCTTACTCTTTTTGTATTTTTCCTTCTAGATATGTCATTATTTTTTTTATAATAAAATTCACTAAACTTTTAAAAATTTATTTGAATTATGTTTATAACCTAATTTTCTTGAATTTTGTAACCCTATAAATCTTGGCCACCTTAAAAAAGAGACATGACAGAGAGAATGACCAAAAGAAATCCTTAGTTTCGTGTTGAGTAGATTGATACCAAAAATAAGTATTATTATTAATAAATTTGAAGTTTATAAGTATAGAAAAGTACTTTTACTATTGCAGTTATTGTTTCGATGGCATTGGGTTTAATCTTTTGGATGAATTTATTTGCATCCACTTGTCTTCCCATGTGCATTGACATCTCTCCGGAATGAAATTGGCTGTTACAGTCTTTACAGACGTGGATATAAAAATCAACTCTTCTTTGATGATCTTTTAGCGCGGTTATTATCATATTGAATAACTATTTACTATGTTTCCGTGTGACAAAAGTTAGCAGAAGAATGTGGCAGAAGATTATAGGAGCAATACTATCTAGCATAAATGAATTTAGGTTTAGCTCGCTTTCAAATCTGATATCAAGTAAATGAACATGTGGTTTGTCGCAGCATATCACTGCTATCACGAGTTGCAGGCCGTTGGCCATTTTTCCCTGACGGAGGCTCTGACTTGTGTTGGTTAAATGATGGTGATCATGCAATCTATAGATCGCTGACACCGTTTTCAAGCAGCTCTTTCTTGTGTAGAGTTGGGAGTTTATTTAGCGTCTCTGTTATTTTTGTTGTAATATTTTCTTAGAGTTTTAAGTGCTATTTTAGAAAATGTCGAACTGTTGTTCTATAGTGCTCAAATCACTATGCACTAATCAATGTAATCGGTGGATGAACGTGGACATGTCAAATTTAGCTTCTATCGTTCTTCTTCTTTCTTTCTTTTTTTCTTCGTAAATTTAAAAAGTCGTTAATAAAAATGTTAATGTGTTCAAGATTGTAAATAGAAGGAATAACAATAAACTTTAAGTTTTCTATCTTATGTAGATGTTTTGTCCCTCTCTTTCTTTTTCTCTTAAAGGATGTTTAGTAATGTGATAACTATTATTGGAAGAGATTGTGATTAATATTCATATGGATGAAAATTTAGAAAAGAAAGATAATATTGCTTATGGTTGATTCTAAACCTTAAGACAACCTTTTGTGTCTTATTGTGAGTGTGGTGCTCCTAATTGGCTATATTCTAGCAATATTTTGTAGTCAATCTTCAACAACTATCGAAGGATACCTTGAAGAAGATGATAAACTCATTGGATAGTAGTCAAATGATGATACTCAAGGAAAAACTAATTATAAAGACCCCCTATAATTGAAATTTCTTTAAAAGATTACTTTATTATGTTATTTTTGAATGTGACCCTTTGACTTGTTATCTCCTATTTTGATTTGGTCCAATTTAGACTTTATGAATTTTTCATTTTAGCATCCACCTCTTTTTCTATAAATATTCTAAGTTATTATCTTTTAATTTATTTAAAAGTTAAATAGGATTATTAATCAAAAGTAAGTTACTATCTACATAACTAGTTCAAAAGATAACATGATAGTGTTTTCACAAAAAGAGGTCATAAACACTGTACAACTACATTTATTAAACATCAAATTCAACTAAGAAATAAATAATGGATGAAGCCCCAACATACAGGCATGATAAAATTATATTTTTAGATGAAATAGTAACACCACTTGAAAAATTCACAAAATTTAAAAGTGCATACCACAAAAAGTAAGAAAGGAGATCGAAAACCAAAAAGGTTTTGTCAAAGAAACTAAAATATGGCTATATAACAACAAAGTTGATAGATATTTATAAGAAAATGCAAACCAAAAATTACCCCTAGAAATAGGAGATCTCCACAATCCATTCACAACAAAATAAAGATAAATTATAGTGAGTGAAGGAATGTTAGGGACAAATGAAAAAATATGTCTAATTAGAAAATATAGTGAAGTTAGAGTAGTATAAAAAAAATCATAAATTTATCTTTAGAGAAATGATGTAAAACTCATACAGAAATTAGAAATCAACAATAAAATATAGCACATTTATTTAATTTGGATTAAAAAAATTTGGGATAAAAACACTACATTCCAAAGGTTGTATAGTGTATTATAAAATCTAAAGAAAAAATTATAATATAGAACTTTTATTGCAAGACTCTATAGGAGCAATACACCAATGATTGGAAGAGACCATTAGAAGATGGATACATAGATACCTTTAATCATTTGGACTCTTTTATATCTATCCCTAATTATGTAGCTTCAAATTCCTTCAAGACATGATTCACCTTCCTTCAATTATCCATTCTAAATGTATCTTTCGTGATACTATTTATTTCTAATTTTTTGTAAAACCATATAATGGTTACTACCATCCCTCTCATCAATCTTACTATAATAAGGTAAAATTTTATAGACTTTATATTTTGAGTACTTATCTATCCTTTCTTCCCAATAATACTTAACTCTAGATTCCCACTAGTGTGTAAGGTTTGTAGCGAGACTCCTAAATTAAGGTACATTATACATAGGACAATTAGTTGATGATTGATCTTTCTGAAATGAGATAGAAGGACCATCTTGGATCTTCCAAAAATTGTACCTTCATTTATATAATTTTAGTCCTTGGTTCCTCCCCTATTAGTTGAATCCAATGCTAGAATAGTTGCATTAAGCATGCTTCAAGTTTGATCACCATTGAGATGTTTCAATTCCTAGGAGATTTGAAGAGAAGAGACAAATCTCCACACTAGTTTAGCTAGAAGAGATTATTTAAAATATTACACATATTTAATCCTTAAACTCTCATCTTCTCTATGTACATAGATCTTGTTCAATCATGTAAAAGAGAATTTAAAACGATCTCCATATCCTTTCCAAATAAATTCCCTCATTATAGGATTGACTATGACAATAGTATTTTAGGAGCAAAAATAAGAGAATAAATAAATAGGAATATCTTGAAAATTAGAAGTTAGAATAACCAACCTCATAGTTGATTAAATTCACCAGCCTTTCCCACCTTACACTTATCGTAGGAATTTATCTTAATTTTAGTTCCAAAGATACTTATCATTGCTTTCATAAAGAAAATGTAATCTTAGATTGGAGTTGAGCCAAAACCGTTTCTAAAAAAAAGTATGTTTAAATGTTAAAACTTCTTATTTTTCTTGCATATTAAAGAGGACTATTTTATATTTAGGTAAAATTATAAAGTTGAGTCAAAATTTTGATAAACAAAATTTTTTGTAGCAAAATTGTTTCACCCTAAATGATTTTGGGTGAAAGAAATTTACTTGAAAATATGTAGTACATATTTTCAAGTGAATTCCTTTCACCTAATATTATTAAAAATATTTCTTTTAATTAAATATAAAAAATGAGGTTTGATTTCTATGTATGGTTTTGAGTGAAAAAATTCAATTGAAAGATTTTTAGTCAAAACCCATTTATCTAAACTATCAATTCATAGTTGCATACATGGTAGGTCATGTTATAATTGATGATTCAACCCACAACTCCCATGAATCTGCTTTAAGAAATTACCTATTATAATAGATAAGATCATAAGCAAGATTTTCCTCAATAACCTAAGAATTATATTGATGTAAATAACCTAGATGAATGTTACAAATGAGTGTGTAAGCTTTAAAATTATTGCACAAGAAAAATCTAGATGAGGTTTTGACAAGATAGTGACAATGTTCTAATCTCATGTGCAATGAGACAAATTGTCCTAAATTTAGTCCAAACCAATCATAAAAATCAATCTAAACATGAAAAATAAACTCTTAAGTTTAGCTTAAGTGATTGAAGTAAAAATCCTCTAATAATTAATTAATGATTAATTGATTATCATATAATGGCTTATTTACTCCAACACCCCCCCTTAAGATAAACTTAGGGAGAAACTAAACAATCGATAAAGGAAGCTAAATGAATGTAGAATGGGTCCTAGATACAAGGTGTGATGAGGTACCCATGAAAGAGCAATTGAAATCTCTCATAATTGAAGAAAAGGAGAAAACCTCATGGGAAAAAATCCTCCCCAAAAGAGAGATAAAATAAAATTAAATCATACATGTGAAAAAGAAAAGTAGGACTCAAAATGCCCCCCTAAGTGTTACTTTGGTCACATAAGTACAATCAAGATTCCCCCCATTAGAGAGAAAGGATGAGAGAATGAATCCACCTAGAAGGTAGAAGCTCCTATGCTAGAAGTAAATACTTGAAGAAGGATTCTAAAGATGATCCAATAATGACCAAAAAATTTCCTCCCCTTAAGAAGAAAAAAATCTAATGGTGCATGAAGAGGAAAATCTCTCAAGGGAAACAATCTCATGATGGATGCTATCGAAGAATGATCAAGGGTCCACATGTATAGATCAAATGAAGCCAATGGAAACAATTGTGGAGATGCATGTAGAACAACCTCCAAAAGAAACATTGATGTGATGATTGGTGGGCCATATCTATCATCGAAGAGGAAATGAATATCCTCAAATGTGTCCCCAATATCAGAAATGTGTGACTTAATGAATAGCTTTGCAATGTCTAGCAAGTAGTTATCCCACAAAATTAAAATTGAAGGACTGAAAAAATCTAGCTGAAAAGAAGTAAAATTTGAAGATGTTGGAGGTGTAGGAGGAAGAAGCTCAACACAATTTTGATGAACCAATGTGGATGATGGAAGTTCACATAGGTTCAAGTGACTAAACCTCTCCTCTAATATTTGATCCACTCTAGATGCATGAGAGTGAGGACCAATCAATGATAATGCTTGCTCATTT